>CM076581.1:632588534-633091709 GCA_034641835.2 Pinus albicaulis | reverse complement strand
GGTTGAAGTAGATTCGAATGGAAAGGGTTACACTTGAAGATAAATCTAAATGTATGATGCACCAATGATGAAGAAGGGGATATTCCTGCCTAAATGTACTGTATCTACTAGATCTATTTATGGAAGGCTTAGATCTGAGATGAGGCAAACATCTGTCTGAAGTAAAAGGGTAAATCTGAACTGAATATCTGATCTGAAGAAGTATGCTGCTCTATAATAATTGAAGATCTATACGCTACTTGCATGAGAGGAAGCGTATATCGGCTGCAAGAAACGCGTGTCGTGGAAATATATCTGAGGTATCATTGTTTGTGTGGACGAGACGCATGTTACGCGACATCGATGAAGTGAAAGGCGTATGCAAATAGGGTTCTTTAAACATGGGGTATGAAACATCTGATCTGTTCTACTGTATTACTGCTATCTGATCTGTGTTGTCTGAATTGATAAGTATCTGTTGATGATGTATGTTTGAGCTTAAAAGTATGGAAAGGGTCCAGTCTGAAAATATGATGAAACGTGGCCTGCAAGTGGTGTCCTAGTGGAAGCTTTGGATCCAGTGTGAAAATTGATGAAACGTGGTCCATATTGGTGCTGAGGGTTGTAGCCTTCAGTCAGGGTGTGGTATCTCCCTTCCAGGTGAGGCTGGTAAACGAGATCAGGGGGTTGTAGCTCCCTTCGGTGAAGGTGGTAAGAAAAGCGAAAAACAGGGGTGGCTCCCTTCGAGAGAAGGTGAGTAAGCGAGTCGGGGGTTAGACTCCCTTCCAGGAAGGTAGTAAGCAATGGTGGTCTGCCTAACGTCTCTTGATGGTCTGCCTGACATATGTTGTAAGATATTTTCTCTATAATAAATATGAAGAGAATTTGTTAATTTTACTGGTGGTCTCTCGACTTGGGTTCCACCTAAAATCCACGGTGTTCGTAATACAACAGTGCTTATGTGTGATAGTTTATTAAATCTTCTGCACACAACAGCTTGTAAGAACATCTAATGAATGAATGATGAAATGATATAAGTGAAGAATTAATGGCATATTTAGATCTCTGCAAATACGCGAGTTGTATGAAGGATATCCGCGTGTATACGCGATTTTACTAAAGGAAAGTAGCGTATGGGTTTTAGAAGAGTGAAAAAAGTAAAAAGTTTTGAATATGCAGTAAATACTGATTCACCCCCCCCCTCTCAGTATTTTTCCCAACATCATTATTTTTTGAAGGTGCGCGAATATTAACATATGTATGGCGGGCCATTGCCCGTTATCGTTTGGCATCGGAGGTCGAAGCGATATGCATATACGCCGTTGATCTAGAAGCTTGTTAATCTAACAGTGATCGAATGCTGGACTTGCACGAGGTTTACTATGGTACGATGGGCGTATTGGATTGGCTATTAACTATGTATGTGGGCCCGGGATTAAATGCTTATCGCAAGATTAATTTATTTGGAAGCGTTGGATGTTTCTATAAAGTCTGAAGGGTTAAACTTTAGATATAAGGCTTGGGAATTCAAAAAGTTGTAAATATAATTATTTATCAATTTCCTTAAAATTGATAAATAAATTAAAAAGAAATCAAAGAGCCCCTTGGGATAGACTAAAAGGAATACCGTCCACTAATGCCATTAGCAATTAAATGGTTATGACCCAAGGTTTTAATAAAGGCGAAAACTATATAAGGTGATGAGAATTATAGTACGAGGTTGTGTGCGAAAAGGGTTGATAACAAACGAATCTCCTTTGGAGATATCCGTATGAATAAACCCAGATATATCTGATTCGATGGTGCACCTGTGAATATGATCATATGATGGTTAATTCCTGGTTTAATTGACTAACGAAATCATGAAGAACATGTGCATATGTAAGGTTGGTGAATGAATAAAGTTCTCGAAGGAATATCTGTATGGGCGAACTCTGTTCTTAACCAAAAAATCTGAAACTATGATGCACCCATGAGTATAATGATAATGAATCTCTGGTCTTAAAAGATGGACGAAGTCATGAAGAACTGGCATGAGTGTACTAAATGAATAAATCTGGAGGCCAGCAAGGCATGTCGAGTGGAAACTGGTGGATCCAGTATGAAATTGAATGAAACGTGGTCTGTAGTGGTGTTGAAGGTCGAAGCCTTCAGAAAGGGGGTTGTAGCTCCCTTCCAGTGATAGCTGGTAAATGAGAGCAGGGGTAGTAGCTCCCTTCCAGAAGTGGCTGGTAAACGAGAGAAGGTTGTAGCCTTCTGCAGGTGGGTGCTTGCGTGCTGGTATAAGTCTGCACCAGCATATATTGTAAGAAGTTTTCTCTATAATAAATATTGAAGACTGAGATTACAACAGCGGTGGTTTTCTCCTGAATTGGGTTTCCACCTTAAATCCTGGTGTTCGTATGTGTTTGATGGTTTGTTCTGTTATTTCTGTTCATGCTTAATGCTTATCTGATGCAATGCTCTAAGTAAAGACATAATAAGATATCTGGACATACATGTTAGATGCAGTACTGTAACATATGGTTTTAAGAAAAAGAAAAGAAAAATTGTTCAGCCCTAAATACTGATTCACCCCCCCTCTCAGTATTTTTCCCAACAATATTTCCATTGAGGAGAGACTTCTACAGAATCAAACAATGAATTCTGAGGAAACAAGATATAGCTAACTGGCTCATCAGGAAGAGACCGAGTACCAAGGAGTTGAACACTTGGAAGGCTCGAAAGCTCAACACTTTGGGCTCCAACCGATAGTGAATGATCAGAAGAGACTTGTGGTGACGTCCCTTCGGAAGTGGATGATGAAGGGAAGTCAAACTTGATGGTTCAACCACAGTGACTTTAACTAAGTAGAAAAAAGAGGAAAAGAGGTGATTTATTCAAGGCTTTTATCAATGTATTTATAAGGAGGTACTCATGATGTGGCCAAGAAATAACTTTACGGGTACATCATGTGATCGTAGCTAATTGATTTTAGAACTTAAAAACAAAAATAAATAAAAAAGGGATTGTTTTAGGCAAGAGGGTTTACCTAGTATCTATGAACTGTAGAATACCTCCTATAAAGCTAAGAAGTACGAGAAAGAAATCTCCCTGAATTTTTTGTTCGATGTATCATGTTTACAAGGTGGTAGACTCGATTACATGTGGCTAAAGGATAACAACCTAGTGGGGTCTCCTGTTATATACTCGACGGTACGAGGAGCACAAGTCTGTGTTGGCTCTGTCTAATGTGTAATTGTTCAGTGAGAGCGCCCCATATACTTAACATACGTGCCGCAAGTTCTATATACTTCTGTACGTGGGACAAGGTTTCACTCCTGGGATGCAACACAGCTTGTTAGCAATAGCTTCTAGGTTTATAGACGCTGGAACATGTCTCTAGCATAGACCTCTAAATGTTTTGCGTTAAGTTCCAAATGCTCCTTAGGTTTATTGAATGAATTTTTAAGTTTATCTTGAATTTGAGTCTCGGTTTTAAAGCCTTACCAATATCACCTGAATCCATAAAATGAAACTATATGAGAAAAATACAACTATTCATTTCGATTAAAAACTACACTAATTGAGAGGAAGAGGTTCACACAATCAATGCAACAATCAAGTAGATGTAATAGATAACAATTTTCAATACTTATTTAAGTGCATAATCCAAAGCAAAATGGAAATATATTTCACTTTCTTAGTTTTCATTGTTTGCACTAGAAGAAATCGAAATGAAGCTCTTCATTTTAGATGCAAAAATGAATGCAATTTTTTTTGTTTTTATATAAACACAATGCAAAAAATATGCAAAATGCACTTCCAATGTAATTAATTGTTTCATGTACTTATCTAATGAAATTTCTCAAAATGCTACAAGATGAAATAATCAAAGTACCAAAGAGAAATCTCAAATCATTTCCTTAAAACAAAGCATTTTTCACTTTTCACACTAATTGACACAGAAATAAATATCCTTCAGTCGAAAACAAGCAATGTGATCTATGCTTGCCAATGGAAGAGGGAGCCAAATGCACATGGAATGGACACTTGAAAACTCTAATCACATAAATCAATCGAAAAAAACACCCAAACTAAAAGGTTTGAAATAGAAGACAAAAATGACTCAACAATGGGTCTGGAATTCAATGAAACATGCAACCATTCAAATGACACAAAGCACCTAGAAACCATAGGATTATGATGATGGATAATTTCGAAAGAAAAGAGACCAAAGATTAACTAAATGAGACAATCAAGTCACTAAATAGAAGAGAACAAGAGAAATCTGGAGAGACAAGGAAGCCTAGAAGGGTAAGACACACTAGATGTTATCACCAAAATTGTACCTGATTGGTTGCTGAATCAGACAACTTCAATGTAACTATTTCAAACCAATCTTGTGACTGAGGCTTAGCCTCCTCAGCTTGAGAGGGCTCTCTCAAGGGTTAATGATATGGGATATAGATAGATGGCTAACTCTATTATTTGTGTTTTGGTTCAGGTTGAGAAGATGAATACTTGCTACCATTGGGTTATGGATTCAGTGATAGGGCTCTCAATAACAAAGGCTTTCCTCGTGGAAGATGAGGCTTGTATATACTTCAATGAAATGGTAACACATTCAAGAAAATCCCAATAACTTGAAGTTCAAAGGAATTTAGAGCGTGTAATACATGAATTCTGAGTAATGAGACATCAAGGCTATGGAAGATAAACATTTCAAATATAGGACATAAAAACTCATTGAAAATACACTAAGAATATTAGGTGAAGAAAAGTTGTGTGTTACTGTATATATATCAGTCAATCCAAAGCTTTACAAAGTGATCTTCTTAGATAACATTTTCCAACCTGTAGGTTGAAACCAACATCAACATGTATACATTGGGCTTATGGAGTCAAAGAAATCTCAGAAAATCAGTGAATCTAATTAACATGGAAGTTGAGGCATATCAAGGTTTTTAGTCATGAGACATACACTTGAAACATCTAAAAACACAGTCAATCCATTTATAAAGGAAGTCAGAGCATCTAAAGATGCGTTCTGAGTAATATAGATGAACACCACTGTAAATAAGATATATAAGAAACACTTATAGGACAGGAAAACACTAAAAACCCATTCTTAATCTCAAGTTGGTCAAGTAGAAACTCTCTGCATTAGTTCAAACAGTCTTTTTACAATATGCACTAGTTTTGCCAAAAAGTCTCCAACCCTTTGCGAATTTTACCCTTTGATCTTTAATAGATCATTTACATCATGAGATAAGCTTTTCATCAGCTAGATACATCGAATTCCTACCTATGACACCTATCCTAACCATATAACATGGAATTTATTACATAAGACAGCCACAAACCTAAAACAGAGTCCTACTACAAGTAGGATTAGGACTCTTTCACTTTATTTAAAACAAATTTATCTAGACTTAATTACATCATATGCCACTTTTATTTTCATGAGGTCGAAACCTGATGATGAGCTCCAAACTGTTATGACCATAATGCTGATGATGTTGATCTCCTGCAATCTAGGAAACTGTCTCCCTATTCTTTAGGCTTTGGATTCTTTAATCTTTTGAGGCATTCTGACCCTTATGAACCATGATTTTGATGCCATTTTTTGTCAATAAATGAAAAATCATATGTCCAAATTCATCCCCTAGTGCCAGCTGTTAAAAATCCATTTCGAACTCTCTAAAATAGTGAAACAGACTTGTGCTACAAAAACATCCCAGTTTCGTAGCGCAGTCTTTTTAACCTTTTCCCTTCAAAATTTTGGCTTATTCTTTTTAGATTTATCTTAATTGACACTTAAAACAACTCCCTTAGAAATTTCAAGTGAAAATTCACATTTTTTCCCTTCCAAAATTTAAGAGAGAGAGTGAAAAAGCATGCTACAGTAGTTTCGTAGCACATTTCACTCATTTTGCACTGTTGGCACTACGAAACTGTTGAGTGAACAATTTTGTTCAAAATTTTAAAAATTGAAAATTTTAAAATGTGCCAAAACTCCAAATCAACCTACTTCCAACATATAAAACAAAAATATCAAGTGAAAAATACTTTCGTAACAGTCTTCATGAGATTCCTTCATTTGCAAATTTTTCCTGTTTTTCCCTGAAAAATAGGTCTTGGGACAGAGCTTATATCTCCTAGTACATGAGGTATTTTGAGAAAATGAAGGAGGTTTTCGTAGGTCATTATGTAATGAATAACAACCTTTCTTGGGTTTTGGAAACACATCTCCTTCTGTCCAGAAAATTATTATGAAAAACATGTGTAAAACAGGAAAAATTTGTTTTTGAAAATAGGGCTTCAATGAAATCCTTCTATCTCCCAACTGATAACACCTGTGAGAAATGTGAGAGAGGTTTTTGTAGCAAGGGATGTGATTAAGACAAACCTCTTTCATAATTCCATTTTTATTTTTATTTGACCAGAAACTGAACTTGAATATGACTGCTAAAAAGTCATGTACACGACAGTTTAGTAACAACATTTTGGTAGGGCATTTTAATTTATCAGTTTCTCCCACCTCCTAATGAACTTAAAGAAACTGAGAGAGGTGTTTATATTTAGATCTGTTATGAAGAAAAACCTCTTTCATATTTCTAAAATTCATTTTTAGTTGTTCAGAAACCGCCTTTGAAGTTGACAGCTACAAAACCACGTTTTCGTAGCGCCTGTAGTGTATTTTCTGCATTTTGCGCTACGAAAGTAGCAGCACTTTCGTAACGCAAATCCTCTTTTTTGAACTAGAGGTGCTATGAAATAGAGGATTCTTGGCCAATTTCAGAAATTTAACCCGAAACCTTATGGATTGACCCCTAGATGGAAAATGTTAATATTTGATCATGGAATGGACCTCTAAAGACTTTATTTGAATCCAATGATGACCTTTAAAGTTATAAAAACTCTAACCTACCCTTAACCAAATCCTAAAATTACTTTCAAACCCATTTTAGACCATGATCAAAAATAGACTTGACACAATGATGTTTTGAAAATTTTTGGGTGATAACAGTGGCTCCACTTGGGATAGTGTGCCCCTGTGGTACACTAAGAACCAGTAGTTCCAGTGCTATCCATCTTCTTGGAAATAAAAAAAAAAAGATTTGAAATTTCCAAGATTCTTCAAACTCTTATGGCCTTCACCTCAGGCTCAATCTTGATGATCGCTGCAGAAGAAACAAATATATACCTACTGAAAGGATGCTCAGTCAACTTTGAGATTATTCACACACTCCTACCTACCCTATTAGCTGCAATCTCCATTTGTAACTCAAGGAACATGAAACTTACAATGAAGCCAGTCATTGATCTGATCTGACACTTGAATATCTTGACTCTGCTTGAACCAAAAGTAAAAAAGATACTGAAATGACCAAGGCAACATGAGATGTAACAGATCTTCATAATGAAAATATAACTGGAAATCTAGACTATAGAACCTTTCCATGTAGTCAGCTATAGGATCAAAGAAGACATGATCTATTTGATGCTTCTCATGACATTCTGCAGCTTTGGAAAACTCATCCATAATTTGATCAACCACATAAGACTTCAGTTGTGTGCTATGAAAATGATTTTCAAAAACAGTGTATTCTTCCTCAATCTCAAAAGAGAAAGGAAGCAACACCTTCTCTTTGTGTTCTAGCATGGAAGGATTTTGAAAAGAATGATCTTGATCTTGAAGCCTATCAGATTGAAATTTATGCTTTAAAAATTCAATGTCCTTTTCAATGTTCTTAGTAACTTCATCCACAAACTGAATCTTTTCTTCTGACTTTCACTCAAATGATTTTAGATTAGAAGAAAAGGATAAAGAAAAATTTTCACCCACTTCTTCATTAATGTAATCATCATTTGATGTAGGTTGATGCAAGAAATGACATGAAGAATCAACTTTTTCCTATACCTGAAGATTATAGCAAGCATTTTTCAATATTTCCTCTTACTGTTTGAAATGATTCTCATACTCCTGATGATCAAAGGATTGAAAAATCTGCTGCAAATTTTCCTCAAACTTAGAGGATGTAACATGATTTTCATAAATAAGCTCCTGCTGGGTTTCATTTTCATCCAAAAGAGATGCTATCCTTTCTTCTTGGTGTTGTTCTTGGTGATGAAAGGTATTGTCATGAAGGGCCTCTAAGATTTCTTCATCCATGAACTCCTCATCTTCATAACAATTCTCCAAATATTCAGTAAAACTCACAAAGTGTTTACAGCAGTCTTTGACCAACAATAAGGAGGGATGGCACTCTTTATACATCTCATAGAATGCAACATGGAAATCAACAAGAGAATATAATGAACCATTTGGCAAGCTTTCATACCAAAACCATGCTTTTCCTTCTAAATTGGCCATAAACATCTTCATGAGACAATCCTCAGGGAACTAAACCTTAAGACTGTGTACATGCATATGGAATCTTACCAAATGAAGAGCAACATTATCTTTCTTTTCATCTCTAAATATTGGAAGATCATATAACCATTCAACCTTTGGCATAGGATTTGGAAAACCAGGGATATGAGACTGATTCATAGGAGCATACCTAGCATTTATTCTTGCGATGGAACTCATCTTGAAACTTCATAAAGATATTGATATTCAAGTAGTGGAGTCACCTGGAATCTATGAAATTTTTTAATTCTTCAACAATGGAGTCGCCAAGGTAGTTGCAGCCTCGAACAGATTCTGAGCTCCTGATGCCTTCAAGAGTTTAGCTTCATAATTTTCGGGAGATGTAGATCTTCAGACTCCTGGTAGACGCACCAAAATGTTATCACTAAAATCGTACCGATTAGCTGATAAATCAGACAACTTTAATGTAACTATTTCAAAACAATATTGTGACTCAGGCTTAGCCTCCTCAGCTTGAGAGGGCTCTCTCAAGGGTTAATGATATGGGATATAGATAGATGGATAACTCTATTATTTGTGTTTTGGTTCAGGTTGAGAAGATTGATACCATTGGGCTATGGAGTCAGTGATAGGGTTCTCAATAACAAAGGCTTTCCTTGTGGAAGCTGAGGCTTGTATATACTTCAATGAAAGGGTAACACATTCAGGAAAATCCCAACAACTTGAAGTTCGAATGAAGTCAGAGCATGTAATACATGAATTTTGAGTAATGAGACATTAAGGCTATGGAAGAGAAACATTTCAAAGATAGGACATAAAACTCATTGAAAATACACTAAGAATCTCAGGCGAAG
The DNA here is from genome assembly GCA_034641835.2 of Pinus albicaulis. Lineage (NCBI taxonomy): Eukaryota > Viridiplantae > Streptophyta > Pinopsida > Pinales > Pinaceae > Pinus > Pinus albicaulis. The sequence goes on along the minus strand of CM076581.1, from coordinate 633,082,517 downwards.
AAAAGTTGTATGTTACTGTATATATCAGTCAATCCAAAGCTTTACAAAGTGATCTACTTAGATAAAATTTTCCAACCTGTAGGTTGAAACCAACATCAACATGTATACATTGGGCTTATGGAGTCAAAGAAATCTCAGAAAATCAATGAATCTAATTGACATGGAAGTTGAGGCATATCAGGGTTTTTAGTCATGAGACATACACTTGAAACATGTAAAAACACAGTCAATCCATTTACAAAGGAAGTCAGAGCATCTAAAGATGAGTTATGAGTAATATAGATGAACACCACTGCAAATAATATATATAAGAAACACTGATAGGACAGGAAAAAACTAAAAACCCCTTTCTAAATCTCAAGTTGGTCAATTAGAAACTCTTTGTATTAGCTGAAACAGTCTTTTTACAATATGCACCATTTTTGCCAAAAAGTATCCAACCCTTTGCTAATTCAACCCTTTGATATTTTATAGATCATTTACATCATGAGATAAGATTGTCATTGGCTAGATACATTGAATTCCTACCTATGACACCTATCCTAACCATATAACATGGTATTTATTACATAAGACAGTTGCAAACCTAAAACAGAGTCCTATTACAAGTAGGATTAGGACTCTTTCACTTTAATTAAAACAACTTTATCTAGACTTAATTACATCATATGCTGCTTTTATTTTCATGAGGTCGAAACTTGATGATGAGCTCCAAACTGTTATGACCATAATGCTGATGATGTTGATCTCCTGCAATCTAGGAAACTGTCTCCCTGTTCTTTAGGCTTTGGATTCTTTAATCTTTTGAGGCATTCTGACCCTTATGAACCATGATTTTGATGCCATTTTTTGACAAGAACTGAAAAAGCATATGTCCAAAGTCATCCCATAGTGCTATCTATTCAAAATCCACTTCAAACTCTCCAAAATAGTGAAACAGACCTACGCTACAAAAACAACCCAGTTTCGTAGCGCTTTTCGTAGCGTAGTCTTTTTAACCTTCTTCCTTCAAAATTTTGGCTTCTTATTTTCAGATTTATCTTCCTTGAAACTTAATACAACTCCCTTAGAAATTTTAATTGAAAAATCACATTTTTTTCCTTCCAAATTTTAAGAGAAAGAGTGAAAAAGCATGCTATAGCAGTTTCGTAGCGTGTTTCACTCATTTTGCACTATTGGCGCTACGAAACTACTGAGTGAGCAGTTTTGTTCAAAATTTTCAAAAATTAAAATTTGAAAATGTGCCAAACTCCAAATAAACCTGCTTCCAACATATAAAATAAAAATATCAAGTGAAAAATACTTTCATAACAATCTTCATGAGATTCCTTCTTTATTTGCAATTTTTTCCTGTTTTTCCCTGAACATTAGCTCTTGGGACAGAGCCTATATCTCCTAATCCATGTGGTATTTTGAGAAACTGAAGGAGGATTTTTTATTCCATTATTTCTTTAATAAAAACATCTCTTGGTCTTTTGAAACACATCGCCTTCTATCCAGAAAAGTCTTTTGAAAACCACGTGTAAAACAGGAAAAATTTGTTTCTGAAAATAGGGCTTCAATGAAATCCTTGTATATCCCAACTGATAACACCTATGAGAAATTTGAGAGAATATTTTGTAGATTGGGCTGTGATGAAGACAAACCTCTTTCAGAATTCCAAAACACTTTTTCATTTGGCCAGAAACTGAACTTGAAGTTGATTGATAAAAGGTCATGTACATGACAGTTTGGTAACAACAGTTTCCTAGCGCATTTTAATTTATCAATTTCTCCCACCTCCTAATGAATTTAAATAAAATGAGAGAGGTTTTTATATTTATATCTGTTATGAAGAAAAACCTCTTTTATATTTCTAAAATTAATTTTCAGTTTCCCAAAAACCGCCTTTGAAGTTGACAGCTACAAAACCGCGTTTTCGTAGTGCCTGTAGTGTATTTTCTGCATTTTGCGCTACGAAAGTAGCTGCGCTTTCGTTGTGAAAATCCTATTTTTTGAACTAGCGGCACTACGAAACGGATGATTCTTAGCTAATTGCATAAATTTAACCCGAAACCTTATGGATGGACCCCTAGATGGAAAATGTTAATATTTGATCATGGAATGGACCTCTAAAGACTTTATTTGAATCCATGATGACCTTTAAACTTATAAAAACCCTAACCTACCCTTAACCAAATCATAAAATGACTTTCAAACCCATTTTAGACCATGATAAAAAGTAGAGTTGACACAATGATGTTTTGAAAATTTTTGGGTGATATCACTGGAAATCAATAAAAGGAAACCCTAAAAATATTTACACAGGAATTGGCGCACCTGTGAGGCTGCACCTCGCACTGGAAGGGAATAAGTGCGTATGTTTTAAAACATCTAGCACCGATCAACACTTCTGTCTGGGAATTAACAACATCGATCAAGGAAAATGACTAAAAAAAAGAGTTTGATTAAAGAAATCTAGGCTTATCACTTCAGAAAGGATATTGATGACTGTAATGAATCAAAGAATCTAGAAACAAAGGAGAGATAAGCATTCGACGAAGGTGGAAAAAAAATAAAAAAACTCAAAGAGTTGATGGAGACTAGAAAAAGGAACTCCCTAGTGGAGTCATCAATTTTTTGTCTAGGTAAATCCTCTCTGTGGAGAGAGACAATCCCACTAGCCCTAGGGTGGGTCTAGCAACAAAAAATACAAACAAGCATCTATTTTCCTAGATTACATTCAATTGGAAACAAACGATAGGAGTACCTACCTTAAACTTGTGTCGATTACTTGCTCCCTTGGAGTGCATCCACATATCTTTCACTCCAGATCACGTTCCTTGCTCCTTTTTACGATCAATACCTGTGGCAAGAGACATAAGACAATACGGAATGAGATAGAACAAATAATACTTAAATTGAATGAAATCTATCTAACAGATCAAGGAATATTATAATTTTCATCATAATAAAAAATGAAAAATGGAAAGGAAAAGCCATTTGCATCTATTAATGATGATAAAGGGGAGTTACAACTTACGCCTTGATGTCAAAAATCTCCTTTGATGGGTCCGAATCTAGGCATGTCTCCAAAGCACTCTTTTTCCAAATCAATGTGAGAAGTCTAAGGGTCTCAACTATCTCCTTATATGCCTATACCAATATTCAAACCTTTCTCTTCTATTATTCTCTTCTAATATGTTCTAACAAGCAGAGGAATTGGAAGGTGATCAATTTATAGTGATGGAGGAGGGTATATGGATCCACTTAAGATGGGATAAAGGCTTATCTCCTTGGGTGGTTCCTCTTTTGTAGGAATAAGGAGGAATCTTGGCCATACCCTGATCAACAAACGTACAACTCTCCGCCCTCGAAGCTTCATTTCTATTTTTTTAAAATCTTCTAGAAGTATATTGACGTGACTATGGGGTTCATACTAGCATCGATCGGTGCTATTCATGGGCTAAGGATTTTCCATAAGTGCTGGTGAGACACTGAAGGGTCGCGTTTCTCCAAAAAAGTGGGTTTTTAGGGAGTTACTCGAGGAATGATTAAAAGAGAGATTGATCTTAAGACTGTAAGGGATCCAAAGGCATGTTTTCATGATAGAAAAAGTACACAAGGATCATTGTAGGGGTTCTCCAAGATCTAGGAACAGGGAGTACAGGGACAGTGACAAAATGTTCTGTAATATTCCCTTGTCTTAGTTTCCCATTAAACTTCTAATGAAGGTTTAGGCCACTTCTTTCTCTCAAGTTATTCTTCAACTGTGATGGTGTAAAAAGTTAGGGCCTTGTTTTTACCTATTTTTTAGGATTTTTAGGCATTATCTGGTGAATGGAGATGGATTTTGGTGATAACCATTGCTATCTTTCTCTTGTTGTGTTTTTTTTAATGTATTTTCTAAGTTAGCAACTTGTTTCTGAGTGAGCTGCTTAACCTTTTTATTTGTTTTTTTCTTCTTGTAGGTATTGCATGGAGGTTCTTAGGTGAATTTGATGGTGATTTTGTCCTCCTAGAGTCTACTAGTGGTCTTTTGAAGCCATCTTCATCAACTTACCCTCATATTTTGACCTTTTTGTGCCATATACATAATTGCTACAGAAAAATTTTCAACTTCCTATAGTAGTCTTCTCTCTACTTCTTGGGGCTCCATATTTCTTAGAGATGAAGGGAAATTATTTATGGAGGTTAGGGATGGAGTGAAGGAATGATTGGAGTGATGGAGAGGTAAGGGGAGAGGTCCCATGCCAAGGTATAGGTGATCTAGCTGCTAGTGGCACAACATAGGGTTTAGGGAGTGAATCCTTATGCATGGATTGAAGTGAGGGTTAGGAGTGGTAGATATATGAAAATAAATAAATTATCATGCTCTTTTTGAAGTTTAGAAACCTTTGAGAGAGCTAATTTCCTTGTAAATAAGTTTCCTGTAGCATTTACAGGGTTTCCTGTAGTGCTACAAGAATCCTATAACTATTAGGACTTTCCTATAGCAATTACAGTCATAAGTAAAAATGGATTTTTCTAACTACGTGAAAGCTGAAATGAGTGAATGGGTACATGCTGGAGTTTTCCATGGAGTGTGTAAGCAGAGGAGAGAGAGAAGAGAGGAGAAAAACCACCTTTTATCAACAAAATTTGTCATGGTTAACTTCCTGTAGCAAATTTGTCTATCCTGTAGCAAAATTGTTATTCTTGTAGCAACTTCTTGTAGAAATTTTTGTGCCTATAGTAGACCTATTTCACCCATATCAAATTTATTTCGCATGCCAAGAGGTGGTGGGTCCACCTTTTATTTTTTCGTTTTTTTTTTTTCTTTATTTTTTTAATTTTTTTTTCTCTTTTTAATTTTTTTTTTTCATTGCATGCAAAATAAACTCAGAGTTATTTTTCTGTTAACTGAGTTCACCCTCAGTTACCCCTCAGAACTCCTTGTCTTCTATCACAACTAAATTCTTACTAATCAATTTCTCAAGTCCTCTTTACTTTTATCTTGTTCCTCTCCCACATGTGTGTATGTCTTGGTGGAAAAGTGAAGCTAATTGCTAGATAAGGCCGAGGCTGCTCTTCTACTAATTTTGGATATAAAAAAAACTTTCCTTCTCACACTTTTAATATTTTCTTAAGCTAGAATAGATTCAAAGAAAGGTTTATATAATTTCATACCTGAGCCTTACCCTTGATTTGATTTTTTAGGTGATATTGAGGCTGCTAATATGATTGTTGAATCTACCTTTGGTGGTTATGAAGTTGCTACTAAAGTTTCATGTGATAATCTATTGGAGGTCCTATTTCTCATAGCCTTCAATATGGAGGTCTTCTAGGGTTTGTTTTGTTGGTGTTGATTTTGCTTCACATCCCTGGATAAAATGTTGCTGCTGAGATGTTCATAATGTGAGTGTTGTAGTTGATGATTTTTCTTCTGTACAAGTCTTCATACCCTGATTATTATTTTACTGATAAAGTTTTTTGTGTATGCAATCTTCTTCCCAACGTTCAATATTATGATGGTGGAGTGGACAGATTTCTTCCTAAGGAGGGTTTGCTCTTCTAAATTTTAGAAATGGCTTTATGATGCTCAAGGTGGCTATATCTTCTACTCTGTGGGTGAAAAAATAATTGATGTTGAGTTTTTATGTGACTGTACAGGCTGCTCAGGACAACCCCCTTGTAGCAGACTTGATTTCGGTAAAGCTCTCAAATGGTAGATTAGATTGACCTGAAATTTGTTGAGGATATTACCATCATCCTTATGAACCGCCCCATAAACAATCTCGGCCATTGGATGCAAGAATCATCAGAAAAATTAAAATTGGTTGTAGGTGATGGAGGTCTATTTCTCACAAATCATGCACCAGAATGTGCCGAAATTTATTGAGAATGTTACCATCATATATATGCATCCCCCCCCCCCCCGAAACAGCTCGGAAAATGGATTCACGATTTTCAAGATATAATAAAAAAAAAATTCTTCTAAAGAACAGGAGTTTCCTGTAGCAAAAACAGTTTTTTTTTGTAGCATTTTAAGACATCGAGGAAAATGAATGAGAAAACCTTGGAAATGGATGAGGGAGATGGATTGGAATGAACTTGGTCCTTTTGGAGCATATGAGAAAAGGAGGAGGAAGTCCAAATTTGACTTTCTTTGACTAGGCATGTTTTCAAAGGCGGGAGAGCACCTGCATTCATTAGAGAGAGATACATGGAGAAAATATATTATTTTCTTTTCTTTTTTCACTTTTTTTCTTTTTGTATTTAGGCCTACTAGCTACCTCAATGAGGTTTTCAACTAGTAGGTCCACCTAGGTGCCTCAAAGGAGGTTTTCACCTATGATATTTTATTTTTCTCTTATTTTCTCCTTTTTCCAACCCATTGATTTCCTCATGGAATTTTTCAATCAGTAAGCCAATATCAGGAGCCTCAAAAGAAATTTTCAGCTGAGATTTTATTATTTTTTCTTCTTTCTCTTTTTCAAATTTTTTTAAAATTTTTTTCTATCCTACTCTACTTGACAAAAAAAAATATATTTCAAGTATAGGAATACTTCAAATGAAGCCATTTTATCATCAATATGACAGATAAAAACATGTGTACACTTGAAATACATGCTTTGACATGTACCTAATTATGAGAGATGAATTTCTTTGACTGAGATTGTATCAAGTATTGTTGGAATGTGTTGCTGCAACTTAATGATTGTCTCGAACCATATTTCAATATAGCTTTGATGCCCTTGGTTTTCTTGATCATTGGGACAATTCTTCATGTCTTCTTCTACCATGAAATTCAAATATTCCTCTTTTTGATGTTTATTCTCCTGAACAAGTGCAGGAAATGATGGTAAACACGAGGGAAATTTTTTAATATCTAATTTTAATGTATGCTCTTCATCAAGTGCAACCCATGATTTTTTGATCTCCTCACTTAACTATTCTTATTTGGGATGTTTTCCTTCAATGTCATCAATAAAATCTCTTTTTTGAAATACCTTTCTTGAACTAAGATTAATACCATTTATATCAAGAGGATATGTTTGGTAGTATTGTACCTTAGCATTGTAATTGGGTTGAGATACTTCATTGTGTGGGTTTGGAAATGGTGGTACATGTAGTTGAGTGGGAGTGGATCTATGAGATGGATGTGGTTGAGGTTGTGGTTGTGGTGGAGGTGGATGGTAGGGATAACATGGAGTTGGGTATGGAGAATATTGAGGGAAATATTGAAGATATTGTGAATTTTTACCATAAGATCCTTACCAATCTTGTTTCCAAGATTGGTTTTGGGGTTGATATGGCCAAGGCTTCCAAGGAGGGAGTGTGAACTAATTATTTTGAGATGGATGTGAATAATCTTGAAATTGTGAAGTATATCCTTGCATCATATCAATTTGACTAGGTTTCCATGGTCTTCTTGGAGCTAGATAACATAGCTTCTGTGGTGATTGACTTGCTGCATTGTATTCTTGGTAAACTTCCTTAAACCTTGGTAATGATGGAAAATATTTAGTAGCATATGATTCTGCATGGATAACACAAATATCATAATCTTCTTTTTTCTCATTCTGCATTCTTAACATTTCTACTTGTTCACTTAGATTGCTAATAATTTCTATTTTAAAGTTATCAAGAAAATTTCCAAGTTCATCTTGACTTACCAATGTTGATGTTGATTTACTTATTTTTGCCCTTCCTCTTGAAATGTGCTTTCATTTTTCACAAATTTCTTCAAATGATAATTGGTATACATCTCCTTTACTCACGAGATCAAGGAGATCAATCCACTCATCCCTAATTTTTATAAGTAAGAGGGTTTTTAGTGTGTCAAATCCTAAATGATGCAATTTTTCCCTCTGAACATTATACATGAACCTCTATATTAGATCCGCAAGGCTCTGTTGAATTTCAACAAGAAAATTCAACACCCACACTAGTGTGGGACCAGGAGGTCCAAGAAACACCTACACTAGTATGGGACCATAAGTCTTAGTAGCACTTACACTGGTGTGGGCTAAATTTGGTTCATGTTTATTTTAGCTATCCCTTAATTAAGATGGATAATAAAATGTAATATAATATAAAAATAACTTGTAATAGTTAACTGAGTGTTATAAACTTAGTTAGCTCATGAATTTTGAGTTAGAGGTAGTTGGTGAGGCATTCAGAGTAATTATAGTTGTAATAGAGTTCAAAGTGTAGTGGTGCATTAGTTAATGCAGGTTGTAATCAGTTTAACTCAGTTAAATCAGTTAAATTGAGATGTCTAGTTGTAGCTATTTGATACACTAGTGAGAGATCAAGTGAATTAAATATTATTTAATTCAAAATCATTGATCTCACATGCAACTAAGGATTTACTATTATTAGTTGCATGCATGTCAGTTATATTGGAGACCTAGTTGAGATCTAGGTGAAAAGGAAGTTGACTATCATTTTTAGGATTTTTGGGTTGCACCCATGCAACCAAACACCCATTGGAGTGCCCATGATACTTACGTAGTCAAGGAAGGTCAAAATTTCTAAATAATAGGGATTAAATTCATCATGGATTGCGCAAGCAAGGCTGGCTGTCTAGAGGCAGTAAATTGGCTAAGTAACTGTTAGTTTTATCTGAGACAGTGTGAGACAATTAGCTGAGTACAAGAGGGCTCTTGTGAGAAGAGTTGTATGTAATTTTTTCATGTATCCATGATAAATATACAATATAAGATAGTGGGGTTTTGAGCAGCAAGCTTTCCCTGGAAAATTACCTGTGTTGTGCTTTGATTGATTCTTCTTTGCTTCATGTGATTGGAGATTGTGTTTTTTAATTCCGCAATTGGTTTGTAGAAGTGATTCATTATTTAACTTTAGTACATTGTTAGATCAGATTGAACCCATGATATCCATGCTTGTTGTATAATTTCTACATGGTATCAGAGCACAGGAAAGCACAATAGCGAAGGAGGTGTTGAGTTTGTGACTAGATAGAATTCAAATTTGTAGAAATATTTTCTTGGTGATATAGCTGATTCAGGATCGAAATTGCTTTCAATGGCTTGAGGTTGGAGTATGCACTCGAGGGTAGCTCAAACTATATTTCTTGGAAGGACAAGATGGAGGCAATACTCAAAGACAATGGCTTGAAGGAATTCATTGACAATGATGTTCCTAAACCCGTCGTGACAGATGCTGCAAATCTTGATGCATGGCAAAAGAAAGTGGAAAAGGTGAGCAGGATCCTATTGGAGGGAGTACGAGACCACATTGTCTCAAGCCTCCGTGGGAAATCCACACCATATGTGATGTGGAAGGCTTTGACTGATCTATTTGAGAGAAATAGTGACCATAGGAAATTGGTAGTTAAAGATAAACTCGAGATGATCAAGATGGAGAAAGGTGACTCAAAGCCAAAATATTTAGCAAAGTTTGTCCAATGTCGGGATGAACTAGGGAGTGTTGGTATAACTATTTTTGATGCTGATTTGGTGAGTTTGGCTCTCCTAGTACTTCCCAAAAGTTGGCATATCTATCAAGACTCTGTCAATGGAAGGGAAAAGCTGCCAGATTGGGAACGGTTGTGGTTGGATTTGGTGCAGGAGGAGTTAAGATAGAACACCAAAGATGGATCTTCATCTACGAATGAAGATGAAGAAGAGTGTGCTTTGGATGCCAAGGTGAAGAAGGGGTAGGGGAAGAAATTCCATTCCAAATCCAAGTCCAAATATGGAAATATGTAGGACATGTCCAGGGTGAAGTGTTTTCACTGTCATGAGCATGAGAATTATGCTACTAACACTCCACAAAAGAAGAAGAACATGAAGGTTGGAGGATCTATAGTTGGTGAGGCTTTTTCCTTGCAATTTGAGCTCAACTTCTTATTGATCGCATGCATAATTTCAATTTCATTGGGATTTGTATGGTATTTTGATAGTGGTGCTTCCTTTCACATGAGGGGGTACAAGGAACATTTTAGTAGCTTGGAGGAGAAATATCTCTAGATGCATATTGAAATGGGTGATGACGGACGATACAGTGCTACCAAGATTGGTACCATTACCTTCTAGAGACAGTCAGGTAAACCCTTTCGATTAAGAGATGTAATGCATGTACTAGGTTTGAAGAAAAAATTAGTCTCAGTTGCAATGTTGGAGGATAAAGGCTATGATATTTTTTTAGTGAAGGAAAAGCTTTCCTACGACACAAAAAAAAGGACAAGCCAAGAAGATAGGGATTCGAGTTAAGAATCTCTACAAGCTGGATGTAGATGGTTGTGCAAGATTGATGGGCAAGGCATACAAAGTGGTGAGCTAGGATAGGGGCAAATTATAGCACAGGAGATTGGGCCATATTCACCATGGAGCCTTGAAAGTCATGCAACATATTTATACTGGTCTTCCCAAGGGTACACTTGTGCAGTCAGACACATGCAAGGGATGTACTATGGGAAAATATGTAAAGGCCACCTTTCATGAGAAGGATAACCAAGCTTTGGGGATTCTTGAGAGAGTTCACACAGACGTGTGTGGACCATTCTCTGTTGCTTCGACAGAAAAACATAAGTACTATGTGATATTTGTTGATGAATTTTCTCGTAAGTGCTGGATCTTATTCATTTAGAAGAAATATCAGACATTCTCAAAGTTTCTTGAGTTTAAAGCACTGGTGGAGAAAGACGCGGGGAAGCAAGTGAAGGCTCTTAGGAGCGATAATGGTGGAGGGTACATCTCTAATGAATTCAAGAACTTATGCAGAAAAGAAGGAATTCAAAGAGAACTGATAATGCCTCATAACCCACAGCAGAATGGCATTGCTGAAATAAAGAAAAGAACGATTGTGGGTGCAACAAGAGTGATGTTGCATGATCAAGGCCTACTGATGCATCTGTGGGCAGAAGCATGCAACACAGCGGTATTTTTATAGAACCGTTGTTCTCATAGGATACTTGGCATGAGTACACCAGAAGAGGCTTTCACTGGTAAGAGACCTGATGTTTCACATTTTAAGATTTTTGGATCATCTGTTTATGTGCATGTGACCAAAGACGCCAAGAAGAAGCTGGAACCAACAGTTGAGATCTGGATTTTTGTGGGGTACACTAAAACACCCCACAAATATCAGGTGTATTTTCCAAACATCATAATGGCTGTTGTGTAATGGGATATAAAATTTGATGAGGAGAAAGCCATGTGGTTGTCCCTTGAGTAGGAACTAGACTTGCATGTAGAGGAGGAACTCTTGGTTCCAAAGGATGAGCCTCAAGATGTGGAGTAACCACATGAGGAGGATCATGGAGTGGCGGAAAACATTCATGCAGAGCCATCCATCAGAAATGGCAAAAGGTGCACAAAGAAAGCTGATAGATTGAGAATTGATGCTATAGATAATGTAGGAGCCCCTAATTCAAAGCACAGATAGAGGTAGTCTCCAGACAAGTTTACTGGATACATGTCTCTTATGAGAAAATGTATTGTGACTGAACCATCTTCGTTTCAGGAGGCAGCGTAACAACCAACTTCGGCTGATGCAATGGTGGAGTAGTATGACTCCATTTTCAATAACAGTGCATGGGAGATTGTCCCAAGACCAGTCAAAAAATCAGTGGTTGGATCTAGATGGATCTACAAGGTAAAGAAATCCACTGATGGGAGTGTGGAGAAATACAAGGCCAGATTTGTGGCCCTGGGATTCTCAAAGATTGAAGGGATCAATTATGATGAGAATTTTTCACCTATTGCAAGGTACTCATCCATTAGATCCATCCTTGCACTCTCAAGGCATATGGGTTGGCACATTCATTAGATGGATGTGAAAACTGTGTTTTTCAATGGAGTCATTGAGGAAGAAGTGTACATAGAGTAGCCAAAAGGTTTCGAGATCTTTGACAGTGAGTCACATGTGTGTAGACTCAAGAGAGCATTGTATGGGTTGAAGCAAGCACCTCGTGCTTGGTACACTTGGATAGAAAACTATTTCGCCGGACTAGGCTTCACCACAAGTGAAGCTAATGCAAACCTATACCGGATTGTGGTTGAGTTTAAGCTATTGATTATTTTGATTTATGTAAATGATCTAGTTTTTACTGGTGATGAGAAGCTGATACACTCATGCAAGGAGGATCTTGCAATGCAGGACATGGGACTCATTCATTATTTCCTTGGTTTGGAAAGATGGCAGCAGGATGGTGAAATTTTGTTTCACAAGGCAAGTATGCCAAAGAGATACTGGGTAAGTTTCACATGGAGAGCTACAAACCCATCGACACTCCTCTTCCAGGAAATTGGAGGAAAGACGATGTTATTGTCTATAGGTAGTTAGTTGGTTCACTGATGTATCTAGTGAACACCAGACCAGACATTTTATATGCAGTTAACCAGCTGAGTCAAGCTATGGTTAAAGCTACCAAGTTATTTTGGAAGACGAGGAAGTATGTCTTGAGATACCTGAGGGGCAAATCAGAGTATGGTCTATGGTATAGAAAGATAGAGGGAGTGAAGCTTTAAGGCTTCACGGATGCATATTGGGCAGGTAGTCCATCAGACAGAAATAGCACATCAAGAGGGATATTCATCATAGGATCGACAACATTTTCTTAGTACAACAGGAAGCAACCCTCTCTGGCACTCAGTTCAGTGGAAGCAGAGTACAAGATAGCAAGTCAAGCTGCATGTGAGGCTATATGGATGAGAAAGATCTTGGTTGGTTTGATTGGTTTTCAGATGGATCGGTCCAAGCACATATATATCCAGTACCACCATCTCAAAGATTGTGTGCAGAGGAGGATAATGTTACTTCAGTACATTCCCACTGAAGATCAAGATGCAGATATTCTGACGAAGGTACTCACCATGAGCAAATTCGAATATCATAGAGGTAGGATCAGGGTGAAGGATAACCCCCTTCTTGTTGAGAGGGAGTGTTGAAGTTCAACAAGAAATTTCAGCACCCATGTTAGTGTGGGACCCGGAGGTCCAAGCAACACCTACACTAGTGTGGGACCACAGGTCTTAGCAGCACCTACACTGGTGTGGGCTAAATTTGGTGCATGTCTATTTTAGTTATCCCTTAATTAAGATGAACAAAAAATGTAATCTAATCTCAAAATAACTTGTAATATTTAACTAAGTGCGATAAACTCAGTTAGCTGATGAATTTCGACTTATATGTAGTTGGTGAGGCATGCAAAGTAATTCTAGTTGTAACAAAGTTCAAAGTGCAGCGGTTCATTAGTTAATGTAGGTTGTAATCAGTTTAAATTAGTTAAGTGAGTTAAACTTAGTTGTGCCAGTTGTAATAGTTTGATACACTAATGAGAGATCAAGTGAATTTAATATCATTTAACTCACAATCAGTGATCTCACATGAAACTGAGGATTTACTCTTATTAGTTGCATGCATGTCAGTTCCAGTGGAGACCTAGTTGAGATCTAGGTGAAAGGGAAGTTGACTATCAGTTGTAGTATTATTGGGTTGCACCCATGCAACCAAACACCCATTAGAGTGCCCATGATACTTGCAAGTAAAGGAAGGCCAAAATTCCTAAATAATAGGGATTGCATTCATCAAGGATTGCGCAAGAAAGGTAGGATTTCTGGAGGCAATAAATTGGCTAATTATTGGTCATTTTTATCTGAGACAGTGTGAGACAATTAGCTGAGTACAGGAGGGCTCTTGTGAGAAGAGTTGTATGCAATTGTTTCATGTATCCATGCTAAATATACAATAGAAGATAGTGGGTTTTTGAGTAGCAAACTTTTCCTAGGAAATTATTTTTGTTGTGGCTTGATTGATTCTTCTTTGCTTCATGTGATTGGCGATTGTGTTTTTTAATTCTGCAATTGATTTGTAGAAGAGATTCAGTATTTAACTTTAGTACATTGTTAGATCAGATTGAATCCATGATATACATGCTTGTTGTATAATTTATACAGGATCTCATCTTCTTCTTGATTCGTTCTAAAAATTTATTATTTGAGAAAATTATGTTTATATTTTATAGAAATATATTTTTCATATCATTCCATGATCTTATTGAATTAGTACCTAGACTCATGAACCATTTAAGAGCTCTAACTTTCAATGTTGTAGGAAACAATCTCAATTTTTGAGTGTGTGATAAGTAGCCATAATATATACAAAGTATTTCAAATTCAAAAAGAATTTTTTTTGTATCCTCTGACCTCATACCATGGAAGTTGGGAAGGAAATATGGAGGAATGTTCTTCATATGCACATTGAAATCAGTATCTTGAATATGAAATCCAAGAAGATATTCTTCAATGTCATCATCTCGGTCCATTTCTTTTACCTTTTATTCCATATCTTCTTATTATACTTGAAAAAGTGGATGGTGGTGTGGTTCTTACTGCACCGCGGGGTCAAATGGGGGGGGGGGGGTTGGGGTTGAAGAATTATTTTTAATTTTTTTTCCAATAAGAATGCTAATGCAATGCAATTTTCTGTTTTTGAAATGAAATATGCCTAATGCATTTTTTTTGTTTTTGCATAAAGAAAATAAATGAGTCAACTAGGGAAGAATGCAATGCATACTTTGACACCTCTTTGAAAACGACACCAAAAAGTGATGAGCCTCAATATTGCAACAAGAATGTTGCAACTCCTAAGGCTACCAACTTTAATTATCAACCCGGGGTACGTACAAACTTAAGATGTATCGGCACTATATGTGTGACATATAATGTGTCCTTATTTTTTTGATATGATGTAATGGAGTGAACGTCATGAAATAAAAGCCTAAACTAATTGCATAAATCGAAGTGTTGCTTTGAAAAGAAATTAATACTAGGAAAGAACAACAATTTGTAATTGAAATCCTAAGAACGTGAATTCAAATAAAAAGGCCTAATCTAATTTGTGAGAATGAATTTCCTAAGTGGTGTTTATTCTTCCTCAATAATTTATTTATATCCTAGGGGTCAGGATTCAAGTCTAAGAGACAAAAACCAAGCTTTGGGAGAAAATCTGGTTGAGTTTACACATGGTACAAGAGTTGTATAGGAAACTTTGTTTTTGCTACAAGAAAGTTAGTTTTGGAAATAACTTACCAAATGACCAAATAAATCAAATGAAAATGGTAAGGGAATTTTTTTTTAGTAATTAGGATGTATTAGGTCTCCATTCCAAGTGGAATCACTCCAAAATACCCCTATTCACACATTCTAAAAAATAACAGAAAATCACTACTCTAAAATCGGGAAATTCAAGAACTAGTGAGATAGTTAATCTATCAAATTCCTAACCTAGTCAAGTGAAAATGCTATGGGGTGAATTTTGTTATTAAATTTAAAATTATTATGAAATAATACAAGTTGAATAAATTCAAATGGATCTCATTAACCCCTTCTAAAAAATAACATAAATTTACTATTATTTCGCTAAAAGGCATTTCCAGAAATCTTATATTCGTGAACTAGTAACCAAATCCAAGTAGCTTAATGATTAAGATGAAATTCCAAAGTCATTATAAGGATGAATACTAGTTTTGAACCTGTAAAAAACCTGAAAAATAACTCACTTAAATCATTTAAATCAATCCTACAGTAAGAAAAGAAACAATAGTAAATACATAAACATGCAAAACAAAAATGAGAGATGCATGTGAATAAGAAGGGAAAAGAACACAAATAAATTGTGCAAGAGGGCTCTAAGGCTCCTGGGATGGCCAAGCCCAAGGAGGACTCATATTCCTATGGAAGGAACCAAGCCTTATAAGCTAAAAATGGCACCAATCTTTATTATTGAATCAATCCAAGTACATCCCTCCAAGAAAAGAAAGTGGAGTTGCTTCAAAACAAGTTTTCTCCACAATAGGACTAAACAATATATGCCCCTGGAGGAAAATTAGAATTCATACTTATACAAAATGATGAGGAAGCATTGTCCTTAAAAGGAGGAAGATTCCCCCTCCAGAATCGCTCAAACAGTGGATCTGGTTCACAATGCTAGGAGTTTGCAGTAAATGATAGGGAACACATTCCTAGATTTTCTCAATCATCGAAGTTTTAGAATATCTCAAGAATTTCTCAAATATTTCATGATATTTTTTTCATTTATTATCCAATGTTGATACTCCAGTAGTAGGGAGCAAGTCCCTAAATTATCTCCTTCTCCAAATCTCCATAATCTGCCCAATATTCTCCCAATATCCTTCAAAAATAAATAATATTAGGCACAAATATGAAATTATCTCTAAACCTTCCTAAGAACATATTAAAGATTAAAAAAACATTATTAAGTGTATAAGGAGAGATTTAATATATCTTTTATGTACCTAAGAAAGGTTAGATAGGCCTTAATTTATGTCTAATTTAGAGGCCCATCACTCTGATACCAATTCATATGAATGAGAATATTAGTAATGCTATGCTAAGATCCTATTCAGTGTATAAAAATTTGTGTCTAAGGATTTTCGTCCAAATAGCAAGTAGAAGTAGGTGGTGTTAAGTATTTTTGGTGATTTTTTGTCTATGAATTATGTTACATGACATCAAACATGGAATCAAAGCATATAGCCATCAGTCAACACCAGCAAAAGTTGAAATATTTCACCCCTCCTAGGCTACATCTCCTTGGATCGGCTCTATGGCTTGATCCCTAATCATTAAGCTCAATTAATGAAACAAGGAGTACATCAAATGGTGAACAAGGGAATGATAAGCTTCTCCTACAATGAAACATACTACTACAAGTACATCATTCCATAAGCATGCTAACCTTCATTCAAGCATGTAACAATCAACACATGAGGCATCTTACATCAAGATCCTAAACTCCAGCTTCAAAGAGCTACAATTTCACCACAATACACCATGTAGTACATGAATAAAACTCTCCTTAAATAACATAAAGAAGAAAGAAATATGAGAAGTTACAACACCAATGAAGCTGCTATTTCAGAAAGAACATGGAGAGTAGACAACCCTTGCAAGGCCATATTCAACATCAAACTCCTCCATGAGTTTTTTCCACACGATGGTTGATCATGGTACCTTTGGATTCAACCTACAAAAAATACTATCTAGAGTTCTCTATGGCTCCTGATCCCTGTTCCATTGAGTCCAAAATACTCAAAAATTGTACCTTAGCCTCTTTTGGCATCTAATTTGATCGAAAATTGGCTGAGATATGACTTCTCCAAGTTTTCCCACAATTTCCTCCCCAAATTTATCTAACTGGAGCTAACTCAGGCTAACTGGTGCTACTTTTGGAAAATCCGCCATAATAGTGTTAATTAACACCCACTAAACTATTATTTAAACCAATATTAGTGCTAAACCAATGCTCGTTTATAAATTTGGATTAGAATTAATTAAACACAAATTATGGGTTTAATTAAATGTGGATTAGTTTAAATAAATGTGCTTAGGATAAGCGCTCTCTGATTCTCCGCCATGGTTCTTGGGGCTCGACCATGTGTCTTTGGAACTGGATCCCTCTCCCCCTGTCGGTGGCTTCATTAAAGTTCAAATAGGTATGGCGAACTATGATGGTAAAACCTTGGTGTAGGTAGAATGGCAATGTGTCTTCTTAGTTGGGTGAAGGTCTCGTCTTTGACCCCCATTCGGTCCTTCTGATCCATAAAAAACTTTTAATATGCCATGAGGAGGACACGTGGTGGCCCCATGCTAAGCCACATGCCTCCTCCTCATTGGCCACCTGCAACTAATGAAAATTTTCTAGCCCACCAAAATCACACCAACCAATACCTAGCACTTGGAACTCACCCATTTGATGGAGGATAGTTGACCAAACTTTGACCTGCCTTGTCACCTTGCCACATAGGCATGCCCAGTCAGTATTACAGACTATTGACTGGGACTGTCTGCACATTTTTTTACAAAATTTGGCAATTTAGCAAAATATATAGAACCCATTTCTGAAGCCATACAGATTCCATTTCACATGAAACGAGTTGCGTCGGATTCAGAACGATGAATACTACGTGGTCGTCCAGGTTTCAAGTCATTCTGATAAATTTTAATTTTTTGCATAAATTTAGCTCCTGATCACTCTTCCCCACTAAAATTCTTTTGGAACCCAAAATATCACTTTAAGTAATTTAGCTTCTTAAGGTTCAGTTCCTCCATTCTTTCAAACTCAATCAAATCGATGCTTGTCATGCCTTGACCTCTACTTGTCTAGGAACTTTTTCAAGCTGATCTTAGAGTACAGCTGTTTGAATTCTAGTTCAATGTTCTTCTTGTCTTGTCCACGTCACTATGGTCATGCATAACAACATCATTCCCAATATGAATTCTCAAGGCGGTCTTCTTTCTTATACCTTTGAACCAGGCGGAGTTGTTGACGACACCCATCAAATGAAAGTGCCTTATTTGCTGAATTTTATTCTTCGCACCATTAAAATTTTTCGAATGCAATGAAATGGAAAATTTACTTGCATCAACTTGAAACTCAAATGACCTTTTCAAGTTTATAGGAGAAAATAAAATCTAAAATGATATTCTGATTCGAAGAATCATATCCCTCTTATTGGCTTCTTCCCCATTGGAATACACTTTCAAACATGTCAATACATGCTAAGGAGCTCCTTCAACAACTCTTCTTTGATTAAATACACTCCTTTTGTTCCTCACAATACAATGATTTACATTCCTTTTGGTCACCAAAACCATAGATGCACTACATGGTGGAAGAGATTGTTGCGAGATTCCATTGTTCAACAACTTTTGCATTTTCACGTTTTTGACATCCGATGTGTGCCAATGTCACAAGAAAACATTCTTGCTGCAAAATCTTTACCAAGGATAAAATCTAAAAACACTTTAGCAGATAACCCATACAAGTTCCACATAGTGAATACTTGTGTAAATGAGTGCCCGACACATTAGTATCCTACTGCATGTGCTGCTACTACTCATAGATTGGTTTGAAAATGATTTCCAAAAAGATAATTAGAAATGCATTTTTACAACATGGACAAAACTTGACATCCAAATTTTCCATTAAAAATGACTATTCACATGCCAAAATTATCATGACAATGCTTAAAGAAAAACACTTTTGCATTTAAAAGTGAGTTATTTATGAATATCACTTTTTACAATAGTCTAACTATGGGACATGCAACTACTGAAAAACAAGCTTTACAACTTCAGTTAGATGAATAGTTCTCCCACCTCTTATCCAACCAGGTAAGTGAACCCTTTATTTGTTCTTCCTCTTCTTCTCGAGTTGCATCAAGTATGGCTCCACCTTGTGCCACTTATGCCATGGTTTCTTCCTCTTCAGTTACATGCACAAATTTATTTTCCTTGTGAGGATGAAGATGCGGATGCAGTTTCAAAACTTTTGCAACCCAATGTCCACTTATTTTGCAATGAGTACAAAATTTTCTTTGGGCTCCTCTTGGCTCACATGCCTCTGACTTTGGATTAACTTTTCCCTTATCGGGTTTCTTTCCAATAGACATTTCCATCCTTTTGAGAATTGCTTCCTTCTTTTTTCACTTATCTACACTATGGTTAGATGAATGGAGAAAATTACATGGAAATATGTTCTTCAACAAGTTGATCAAATTTTCATTTTGTTTTCCATCTTGAAAAACATTTGATACAACACGCTGATTATACCTCTTTTTCTTTTTCTTTGAATTGCTCTTCTTTCATGTAGAACTGCATGGCGAGTAGGAATTTCATGGTGAGAAGAAATTAATTTCTTATCTTCTTCATATTTCCCATCTCTCTTTGGATATACCTTCATGTATTTCTTGTATTTGAAGAACCAAGCAAGTACTAGTTCCAGATGAAAAGTCTAACACCTTGGAGGTGGTGTACATATTTCACCATGAAACTTGTTGTGCCTCTCTTCATAGAGGACCTTCACCATATCTACCATGTCTATAAAAGCCTTTCTGTAAGCTTTTACATCTTCTAACATATTGGTAGACTCTCCTCCTTGAAACATAGTTTTTTTTAAGCCTCAAGCTGGAACATTGAGGTAGAACTGGTGTTAGAGACTTGCTCTCCTTTCCAAAATATTTCTCCTCACTTGAGCTTCAAAACACCTTCACTTGAAACAACAAACAAAACCCTCTTGCAGAAAGAAAACCATGTGCTCTAATACCAACTGATCTGAATGGAAATATTAGTAATGTTATGCTAATATCCTGTTCATTATATAAAAATTTGTGCCTAAGGTTTGTCCTCTAAATATCAAGTAGAAGTAGGTGGCGTTAAGTGTTTTTGGTGAATTTTTGTTTATGAATTCTGTTACATGACATCAAACATGGAATGAAAACATATAACCATCAACCAACAACAAATTTTGAAGGAGTTCACCCATCCTGGGATACATCTCCTTGGATCAGCTCTATGGCTTGATCCCTTATCATTAAGCTCAATGAATGAAACAAGGCATACATCAAACACTAAACATGCGAATGATAAGTTTGTCCTACAAAGAAACATGCTACTGTAAGTACATCATTCCATAAGCATGCTAAACTTTAGTGAAGCATGTAACAATCATCACATTAGGCATCTTAAATAAAGATCCTAAATGTTACACCATTTTGTGGTCATCTAACCTGTTACTATTAGATGGACCTAAGTACACCATGTAAGACCAATTTTACCCTAAGTAAAATTTCTTTCACTATGAAAAATAACTTATTAAACCACCTTTATTAAGTTGTTTATAGTCTAAACAGGAAATCCCATGAGGAAATATTAAATAAATCCACATTTGTTTGATTTTCCTCAAGGAATAATTACTTAAACATTTTAATTAATATTCTTGGTCATATTTAATCCAAAACGGGAAAATTAATTAGATAAATTATTATTTATCTTATTATTTTCTAGGAATAATTATTTAAAACTTATTTAAATAATATTTGTTGTTAAATTTGACTAAATCATTTATAAATAATTAAATAATTAATTATTTATTTGATTATTATTCAACCACATCCTTAAAATAATAAATAAATCATTTATTTATTTATTATTTACAAATAAAGGGATTTGACCCAAGTCAAATTCTTTTTCCCTCCAACAAATATAATAAAATATTCCATAAAAATTGGATCTAGAATTGGTTAATAATATTTAATTATGCACCAATATCTAGACTAGCTCAATATTTTGTTATAAATATAAGGGTTTTTCCATTCACTCACTACATTTTGTCACCAAAAGATCACTCTGGATCTATGCTCTCGGTCTGACTTTGATCCACCATCATTGTCATATTTTGCTACCATTTTTCTTGTGAGATCCCTTTGAGTTCCATTTTTTTCTGGGATTTCAACACCATCAAGAGAGAGGAATTTTAGATATGAAGTGCTGAGGACTTACAAGAACCCATCCCATTGAGGAGGATTGGCAACATCTTTCTATGTTCTCCTCCCAAGTGTCATAAATACAAAAATTCTTTAAAAAAAGCTTGTCTTCTCTATTGGATACATGGAGCAACTCTTGCTTTTATTTACTGCTTAATGTATTTTAATGCATAGATCTAGAATTTCGCAGCATTTATCTAGGTCAACTAATTGAAGATCTAAAGATATTGGCAACCATCTTTGTTGTTAGGGCTATTTGTTATGCGCGACTAAAGTGAGCCTTTTTCGTACGCTTGCAATTAAGATTCATACTAACAACTGGAAACTCCACAAGGGTTTACGATTACGACCTCTGTCATTTTTTAGATCCCTGCATATCCAGCTGCTTCAAACCCTAGGATTTATCTTCAGCTTCTTGTTTTGCTTTTCTTGATTTTTTTTTAACCAATAAAACGCTTAAATATTGAAAATTGTAACTTCCATGTGTTTTCGGACCTATTGTGCAGGTGACAGGCATTAGCTGTAGCTGAGACAACAAAATTTTCTGAAACCTACTCCTGAGAGTGCCGGAAGTGCAGGTTGCACTTTTTGTGCCAAAACCTGGAACCTGAATCTCCATGGTGCTAAAAACAAGCCAAAACCCGCAACCTCTGCAGAAAACAAGTCAGAAACTACAACCTTGACATTTTGCAGGAATTTTTCTGAGATGTTTCTGGGTTTTTCTGGGCCTCTGTTCAGGGTTGTCAGACCTCCGTCTCAACCCATTTTGGACCTGTAATTGTTCTATTTTTCTCATCAAAGTGGGAACCTAGCCCCCTAGGGCTTCATTACCCTCCACCTTTTGTGGAAGAGTTTTAGCTGTCGCAGGTTGTCTGAAATTTCAAATTGTTCAACCTTTTTTTCAGATATGATCCCTTAACTTCAGATCCACTTCAAATTGGTTATTTATCCATCCAAAACACCTCCTTTTAGTTTTGTTTTGGTTTTCCTCTAGGGTCCCCTCTGCTTCCCTCCAGGTTATAACCTTTTGCCACCTCATTTATAGCAACATTTCCTCTGATTTCTTGATGTTTTTCTGCAGCTATTTCCAGCAGATCTGAATTTTAGATCATTTTTCCTCCCAACATTAGATATATTGGATATTTTGGTGTGATTTGACTAGATTTTTCTGACCTACAAACTACTTGTTGAGAGGTCCACCTCCTTGGGTTTAGATTAATGCATAATTAGCTGTTTATTTTCTATTATTTCAATTTCATATACTGTTATTTGCAGGTTTATTTATAGTTATACAACACACTTTTTCTTTTTCTCTACAAACGTTTGGGTTTAAAAATTAAATTTACACACTTTACACACACACCCTAAGTGAAGAAGAGCTTGGTTAACACTGCCAATAAAAGACTTTAAAATTGAAATCAATTGATCCTACACCTCTCTGCCCTTGTTTTGACATTGTAATCAGTTGATCCTGCACCTCTTCTCCCTTGTTGGTCTCTCTTCCCTTTGTGCCTTCTTCGTGCCTTCACCATTTCACCACCAAGGCATTTATCCCAGAGACTTCTTGGCCTTCACCCTTAGTTTCAGGTAGGAATACTTACTCCTCCGTGTAGGATTCAAGTTAGTCCCCCACCGAGTTTGCACTCTGACTCCTCTTCTGGTTCATTGGGTTCCCCTTCTGGTTCTTCCCCCGGTTCTATCCCTGTCACCTTCCCCATGTCTGGTTCAGGAGCTAACGTTGGTGGTAACCCCGCCCTAATGCTGGGAATACTACTAGTGGGACTACAACAGGAACTACCCCAGCTGCTCCCTTGCTCCCCTATATGGAATGCCTTAGTCTTCCCGATTTTAACTAGTTGATAAATGACCCTATACACCATGACGCTAGTTGGCATGCTATGCCAGCCAAGCTCCCTTCCGATATCCCCAAGTTTGAAGGTCTTGTTGGAGAAGATCCTATAAATCATGTTCAATCTTTCCACATTTGGTGTTCGTCTAACTCCATTACCGATGACTCTGTCCGTCTTCATTTGTTCCAGCGTACACTTACTGGCGAAGATTCTAAGTGGTATGTTGATCAGGCCTCATCCTCTCATACCACCTTTGTGACTCTTGCCTAGGATTTTCTATCTTATTTCCAGCTTCCCCTCCGTTATGAAACTGGTACCGAAATTTTGACTTCTTTCTATCAATCGTCTATGACCCACTTATCTGATCATGTCTAGGAATGGCGAAGAAGAAAGAAACTATGTCGAGCCCCTACCCTCGAAAACTGTGTCTACATGGACTGGTTCCTTAGATCCCTTTTTCCTGCTAAAGGAAAAGATGTTGCATCGCATTTCCCTCAAACCGAAGAAGCCGATCTCCAAATTGCGTTAAAATATGACCTAATCTGTGCTCAGTCGAGTTATTTTTATACCATTCTACCTGATCTTCCTAGACCCGGTGGTTCCAACGTACTGGGGGAATCTCACACCACTGACGGTATCTTTGGAGCTCTTTCTCATCCATACGCTCAGCCTCCCATGGGCTATGGTTTCCCTCAGGGAGGGGCCAACACCTTCTACACTTTTCCCCCTCTCGATAGCATGTATCCAGGATACGAAATCCCTCCTCCTTTTTCCCAACCTCTTATTTACCACAATGTTACTAAACCTCCTTATTATCTGTATCCATAGCCTGGTGCTCTAGCTACTCAAGCATTAGCATCTCTGCCTCCCTTACCTTCTCAACCCCCGCAACAGTAGCCATCGCCCCCTCAGGGGTAGGTGTATGCGCAGCAGGGCACGACTAATCCTCCTTCTTACAAAAAGAAGAGGAAAGGCACTCAAAATCAAATTTCCCCTGGTAATCCTGGACCTAATCCTCAAAATAATGCACCTAACACTGTTAACCAGCAATAGGGCACTCAGCCCAAGTAGGACAGGCTTGTTCGCACAAATAAGCCTTATTCTAGTTGTGGTGTTTATGGTCATTACACTCACGATTGTCCTCTATTGCCACAGATGTGGAAAATGTGGGAGACTCAAGCAACATTGCGAGGACAACAAGCCTCCCCTTCCGTCCCTCCCAATGTTATGCCTAGTCAGCCGGTTGTGTTTACTAATCCTTTCCCTCAGCAAGGATTTATGGCTACCCAACCACCTGAAGGTCAGGAAGCCACAGAACCTCCTCTGTTTGGTACCTCCAATTACCAGATTCTCATGATGAACTCTAAACAACCTATAACCATAGACCTCAACCTTCAGACTCGGTCCTGTCAGTACAAAAAGCCTCCTGCTACATCTGTCCCCGAGCTCCCTTCTTCAGGTTCTACAGAGTCTCTTTCGACACCTAATGGTCCTTTGTAGATCCCTCAGCCTAAGGCAGAGGTTCATACCAAGATCCCTAAGGCACTATTATGTCGAAACGCTACTTCTCACAAAGCTACTCATTCGTATAGTATAGTAGATGATTTAGCATAATCTCCTGCTGCTATCTCAGTGCTGGAACTCCTCCAGTCATTCCCTTCACAACGAAAAGCTCTACTATATGCCATGGGCACTGTAGATCCTTTAGATGATCGATTTATTATATTTGATGTTGACAGGTCAGAACATCCTCCTCTTCCTGCTTCCGTCGCCTTCCAAATCCCAGTCAAGATCTGGAACGCCAATGTTTCCCATTGTATCATTGATGAGGGGGCATCCACTTGTGTGATGTTTGCTTCGGTTTGGAAGAAACTTGAATCACCTGAGTTGGCCCCTTCCATGATCAATCTTCGAGCGTGGGATGGCCACACCTCCCAGCCCATTGGCCTTTTCCGCAATTGTCCTATTACTCTTGTGAGCAAGACTATTTGCATTGACATAGAAGTCATTGACGCCCCCTTAGATTAAAAAATTCTATTGGGTCGTAGTTGCACCTATGCGATGTCTACGGTACCATATGCGGTTCACCGCAAGATGTTATTTACCCATAATGGAAAGATAGTCACCATTGACCAATTGTCATATTACGAACCGAAGTCTCAGACCTCTCCTGAGTCCATCATATCTTCAGTGGTCAATAAGCAAACCATCGATTCCTTGACCAGTGTCTCACTCGGAGTCTACAAAGACTCCTCTTTACTTGGTACATTCCCTGGTCTTCCTCCTCTTTTCTCTGATCCCAGCTCATCAAATGTTTGCATGATGCAATCGTCTCAGGCTTCCCTCAAGCGACCCGCTTCAGCTAGTCAGCAGCCTCACCCTCCGCAGCCTACTCCTAGCCCTTTGATTCAGCCTTCTATACCTCCTCCTCCTGGCCCTTCACCTACAGTTGGTATCCATGAGCCTCTCTACACTCCTGGAATGGTTCCTCCAGGCCTTAACCATCTCGGAGCTGTCCCGCCTAGCCATTACCCCTCTGGTCAAATACCGTTCCTAGCTCCCCCTCCTGGAGTGTTCTCTGTACCTGTCATGGCTACCCTATCTCTTCCTAACTTGACCCTAGGGATTCCCGTCTGGTACCTCAATCCCCCAGCCACTACCCTGCATGGTCAACCCAAACCTTATCTTGCTTTGGCCCTGGTTCAACTGGTCCCTATGACCCCTCCCACTGCTACTGTGCCTCAGCCACCTCAACGGGAACCTCCTCCTGTTGCGATAGCCTAGGGTAATGGGGGCAAAGCCAACAAGAAGGAATCTACAGACAAGACTTCCCTAACAAACCTTGCCCCTCCTCAGCCACCAAAGAGTACTATCTAGTGTGCTTTGTGTGATGTTGTTGATCATGCCACCCATACCTATCCAGAGTTGCCTCACCTCAAGCTCATGGTCAATGAGACATTTCTAGAATCTGATATCCCTGAGGTATATGTCACTATACCCGATTCAGTCCCAAAACTCAAATCCTTGTACACAAATCACCCTTGTGCTTTGTGACATTTCCATGGCCATTACACTCGCCTTTGTCCCTGTCTGGAAGAGTATTATTCCTCTTTAGAAGTGTTCCACCAATTTGAGGCCAACCATAACAAGTTCACCTCCCCCTTGTTTTCAAGTTTTGCTTCAGTAGAACCAGAGGATCTGCCTGCTCCCATTGACATTCCCATTCCCTATGTCGAAATGGTGGAGTCTTCGGCCACCATTTTATACCTATCATCATCCATGAGACCCTCGGTGGAAGTCCCCTTGGAGACTTCCCTTGATGCTTCGCCTAACCTCCCTTCAACGATCACCCTAGGCTCAACATCGATAAATCCTTTATCTGCTTACTCTTTTGTCATCCCCCATGACGTTTCACATGTGAGCCTTTCTTCACATGATGATGAGTCAAGTAGCTCTACCGCATCAGGTGGTCTCCCTTCCTCTAGTCACCCCATTTTCCATTTGGATGAGGAAATTATGGAAGCCATGACCGACCCTAACTTTCTGTGGGATTATATGCAACACCATGCATACTTCCTCTAGCAGCAGTCCCATGACCAATATGTTGTGGAAACTAAAGAATTCATTCCCGATGAAGTCGATTGGTTTAGAAATCCCATCCCTGCACCTGATGCTTTTGAAGAAGGAAATATGGCCAATATCTCTCCTACCATTAAAATTGACATTTCTAACAAACCAAGGGTAAAAGAAAATATCACCTTGAGTGCCCAATGCACCCCAGAAGAGATTGAGGCTTACAAAAAGCCATTCAAATAATTTTGTGATGTTTTCGCCTGTTCCTATTCAGAAATTCCCGGAGTTGATCCCACCATTGTCGAACACCATATCGATAAATGGGCCGATGCCAATCCTGTCCATCAAAATTTGAGACCCATTAATCCTTCCAGACGAGTGGCTATCAAAGCTGAAATCGATAACCTCAAGCAAGCTGGTTTTATCTATCCCAACAAATACACCACTTGGGTGTCCAATCTGGTTCCCATTCTCAAGAAACAAGGCACCATCCATTTCTGTACTGACTTTCGTGACCTGAAAAAAGCTTGTCCTAAAGAAAACTTCCCCATACCATTCATTGACCAAATCATTGATGAGTGTGCAGGGCACAAGGTTCTATCCTTCATGGATGGTTTCTTCGGGTACAACGAAATTGTTATATGTCTTGCTGATCAACTTAAGAATGCATTTATTAGTCCGTGGGGAACCTTTTCCTATCGATTCATGTTTTTCGGCCTTAAAAATGCCGGAGCCACTTTTCAGCAGGCCATGTCTTACTATTTTCATGACCTGGCTCATATTATCCTTTCTTATTTAGACGACCTCACTGCACGTTCTAAACATCGAGTGCAGCACCTCAACCATATGTGTATCGTCTTTCTCCAATGTCGCAAGTATAATATCCACCTCAACCCACTGAAGTGTGTCTTTTGCGTTCCTTTCGGCAGTCTTCTAAGCTTCATTGTGTCTAAATATGGTATCGCATTTAACACATTGAAATTTCAAGCCATCCTTGAGCTTCCTATCCCTTGTAATTTATACCAGTTACAAAGCCTCCAAGGCAAAGCTAATTTCCTTCGCCAGTTTGTACCTGACTATGCCACCACCGCACATTAGTTCCTTAGACTCCTCCAATATAACATTCCCTTTGTGTGGGATGCCTATGCTCAAGAGTCTTTTAATGCCCTGAAACATGCTCTCACATCTTCTCCCTTGATCCATCCCCCTAACATTGATAGGGACTTCATCCTATACATCTCCGCTTCCACCTATTAGGTTGTTGGACTCCTTATTCAGGAAGATGACAATGGAATTGAGCATGTTATCTATTATATCAGTAATAACCTTGTAGGCCCTCCTGTATCCTACTAACATGAAGAGAAATTAGCACTGGTTGTCGTGTTCTCAGTCTAAATTTTTTTTCATTACATCCTCATGCGTGCCACCAAGGTTGTGACTAATTCCAACCCTACGGCCTTCCAATTGAGTCACCGAATCATCAATGGGAAGTACACCCATTGGATCATCATCCTCATGGAATTAGATCTTGAATTTGTCACACCCAAAAGTAAGAAAGGTTTAGCCCTCGCTAAACTCATTTTTGAATTACCTACTGGTACGCAGGATCCTCCTGTTAATGATGATTTTCCCGACGAAAATTTGTTTGCCATTACCACTGATGATCCTTGGCATGGTGTCATCCTCACTTATTTTCAAACCCAAAAGTTCGCCCTCCATCTTGACCATGATGCTCAACGACGTATCCAACACCAGGACCCCCGCTACCTTCTTATCAGTGATGACCTTTATCATCGCGGTGTAGATTCTGTCCTTCGTCATTGTCTCACACACGCTGAAGTAGAGCAAGTCCTCAATGCCTGTCATAGCGGTGCTTATGGTGGAAACCTCTCCAGTCTTTCCACTACCCAGAAAATCTTGAGCGCTGGGTACTTTTTGCCTTCTCTCTTCGGTGATTGCATTGAAGAAGTCAAACACTATTCCAATTGACAACATTTTCCCCCTAAGGTAAGAGCCCCTCCAGATCCCCTCCAGATCCCCTCCATCCTATCATCTTAGCTGGTCCCTTTGGTAAGTGGGCCATAGACTTTATGAAGTGTTTACTGTCGTTTGCTAGTAACCACAAGTATATCATCGTGGTGGTTGACTATTTCACCAAATGGGCTAAGGCCATGCCAATGTTTAACAACACGGCGGCTATCGCAACCCTCTTTTTCTTTAACCATGTTATCGCTCGATTTGAAGTTCCGAAGAAATTGTTCTCTGACCATGGCTAACATTTTGAAGATGAGATATGGCATGAGCTTTCCTCACTGTTGGGTTTTGAGCACCAATATTCCTCCTCCTATTACCCCCAAGTTAATGGCCAAGTTGAAGCAGTCAATAAAATCCTTAAAAAAATGCTTCAATGGATGATGGATAAGCACAAAATCAACTGGAACCTTATACTCTTCCCTAATTTGTAGGCCTATAAAACTTCTGTTAAAACCACCACCGAGTTTACTCCTTTCTACCTTCTTTTCAGAGAGGAGGCAGTCTTACCGATCGAGTGTGAGATCCCTTCCCTTCATATAGCCATCAAACTTCTCCCTAACACCCAACCTTTAGAGCAACAACTTATCATGCTTGAGCATGCTTTTGAAGACCATCATGTTGCATTGCAAACCATCGAAGTGGCTAAGAAATTCACCAAAGCTCAGTATGACCAAAAATTCCACCCTCGTACTTTTCACGAAGGTGCTCTTGTTCTGGTGTATGACCAAGCCCATGATGTCCTCATTATGGCTAGGACCTTACATCATCAGTAATAATTTAGGTAAGGGGGAATATTTATTAGATGATTTCAAAGGACATACCCTTCCTAATCCTCGCAATGCACTCTATATTAAGAAATATTACCCTTAGCATTTCCTTCCCAAAATGCATGTTTTATTTCTTTTAGGTAGCCATCTCATGATTTTTTGTGATTTGATACTTACCAAGACACATTTTTTCCAAGAAGGGTCACTTCACCGCTCCTAAAAATCGAATTTCGTCACTTACAACACTTGTACTTGGGGCACCACTTTGCCTCCATACTTGTCCATGATCATGTTGATTTTCGTCATGAGTAACCATCTTGTACTCATGTTTTTATGGTCCCCATTGGACCTTTTCTATGTGGCAACATAATCTAGTCGCCCTTGTTTAGAGCATCCGAGTTGAGTCATCATCGCATCTATGGAGTCTATCCTGAGTCCCTTTGCATCCCACTATAGTCCTCCATCCTTCATTGCTTGGTTCCTCTCTCGAGTCACAAATTATGGCCTTTAGTCCTACTGTCCCCTATCCCTTATGATATTATGTCAGTCACTGCCGGTCATCCATGCCCTTTATGCTTTAACAAGGGAAGTCATCCATCCTCTACGTAGTACCCCCCATTTCATCATCATCCCTGGTGTCATTCTGTCAGTCGCTCTACTATTTTCTCTCGTGCCTTAGTTGGGGATCCCTTATTCCCTAACCTATGGCGAACCTCCTTTTGTCGACATCAGATTATTCATTCCAGAAGACAGGTCTAGAGGGCGGTGTACCTTGGTTCCAGCTTCCACTCTTTTTCAGTGCCTCGGATTAGGCAAAGGGACTCCTTATTGCCCTTTGATTTGATTGTTTCTCAGCTCCAGCTCCTTATAACGTGATCGAGATCCATATACTTTATGGTTCAGTGACGCAGCAGATGATACTGGTGATTCTTGGGTGTGTGTGAGATGTTTTCAGACCTCATGAGGGGGTGGCCCTTCAGGTAGCCCCCCACATGCCAGGATGACCTCTTCAGTACAACCTTTGATGCAGCTCCATATATTTGATGATGTCAACCTCAGTCGCTTGCACGCCTTTTAGTTTGCATGTATCAGTCATATTTTCAAAGCCCTTTCCTGTTTACAGGGGCACTTTGGTTGTACCTATATCTCATGTGCTCAGATATTATTGTATAAGTTCTAGCTGTTATCCTAGGCATAGTATGTATGTGGGATTCATTATCATGTTTTTACTTGGCTCATGTTTATGCCAGCATGTACTATATTTTTTAGTTCCTTGTTTACTAGACGCATTTTTCTTTTTACTTTGTCTCGGTGGGCATAGGTATGCCTCCCCCGTCGCCTATAGCACAGGTACTCACTTATAAAAGAGACTTTCCGCACGTGTAAGTCTCGCCTCCTCGGGGTCTAGTCCTCTAGCGTTTTGGTCTCCCTTATATTTCTCTCTCTCTGACTTCTAGTTCAATGTCTAGTGATTGAGTTCTTACAATGCACTTCGATCATACGATTAGCTCCTAACGCTCGCTTGCTGGGGGGAAATCTGTTGCACCATTTTTTGGTCATTTAACTTGTTACTATTAAATGGACCTAATTACACCATGTAAGACCAATCTTACCCTAAGTAAAATTTCTTTCACTATGAAAAATAACTTAGTAAACTACCTTTATTAAGTTTTTTATGGTCTAAAAAGAAAACCCCATGAGGAAATATTAAATAAATCCACATTTGTTTGATTTTCCTCAAGGAATAATTAGTTAAAAAACAGTTTAATTAATATTCATGGTCATATTTAACCCAAAACAGGAAAATTAATTAGATAAACTATTATTTATCTTATTATTTTCTAGGAATAATTATATAAACCTTATTTAAATAATATTCCTTGTTAAATTTTACTAAATCATTTATAAATAATTAAATAAATCATTATTTATTTGATTATTACTCAACCACATCCTTAAAATAATAAATAAATCATTTATTTATTTATTATTTACAAATAAAGGGATTTGACCCAAGTCAAATTCTTTTCCCCCCCAACAAATATAATAGAATATTCCATAAAATTTTGATCTAGAATTGGTTAATAATATTTTAATTATGCACCAATATCTAGACTAACTCAATATTTTGTTATAAATAGAAGGGTTTTTCCATTCGCTCACTACCTTTTGTTGCCTAAAGATCACTCTGGATCTATACTCTTGGTCGAACTTTGATCCACCATCATTGTAATATTTTGCTACCATTTTTCTTTTGAGCTCCCTTTGAGTTCCATTTTTGTCTGGGTTTTCTGAACCATCAAGAGAGAGGGATTTTAGATCTAAAGTGCTAAGGACTTACAAGAACCCATCCTATTGAGGAGGACTGGTAACATATTTCTATGTTCTCTCCTCCCAGGTGTCATAAATACAAAAATTCTTTAAAACAATCTTGTCTTGTATATTGGATGCATGGAGCAACTCTTGCTTTTATTTACTGCTAATGTATTTTAATGCATAGATCTAGATTTTTGCAGTATTTATCTCGGTCAACTAATTGCAGATCTAGAGATATTGGTAGCCATATTTGCTCTTAGGGTTGCTTGTTATGCATAGCCAAAGTGAGCCCTTTTCATATGCTTGCGATTAAGATTCATACTAACACTAAACTCCAACTTCAAAGAGCTACAATTGCACCATAATACACCATGCAGTATTTGAATAAAAATCTCCTTAAATAACATAAAGAAGAAAGAAGTATGAGAAGTTAGAGCATTGATGAAACTATTGTTTTAGAAATAACATAGAGAGAAGAAAACCCGTGCAAGGCCATCTTCAACATCAAACTCCTCCATGAGTTGTTTCAACACCATGGTTGATCATGGCACCCCTCAGCTTCAACCTAAGAAAAATCTTATATAGAGTGCTCTATGGTTCCTAAGACCTATTCCATTGATTCCATAATACTCAAAAATGGTACCTTAGCCTCTTTCTACATCCAATTTGGTTGAAAAATTGGCTAAGTTGTGACTTCTTCAAGTTTTCCCATAATTTCCTCCCCAAATTTAGCTAATTGGAGCTAACACGGGCTAACTCACGCTAATTTTGGAAAATTCGCCAAATCCATCAGACCTGAAAACTTAACCATTAGATTAATATTAATTAAAACCTAAGTAACTGTTGGTTAAACTGATATTAGCGCTAAACCGACACTCGTTTATAAATCTAAATTAGAATTAATTAAATATGGATTATGGGTTTAATTAAATGCAGATTAGTTTAAATAAACATGCTTAGGTTAAGAGCCCTTCAGTGCTCCGTCGTGGTTCCTAGACCTCGGTCATGTGTCTTGGGGGCTTCCCCCCTCCCCCCTTGTCGACGGCTTCGTTAAAGTTCAAATAGGTATGAAAAACTATGATGGTAAAAACCTTGGTGTAGGCAGAATGGTGGCACGCCTTGTTAGTTGGGCAGAGGTCTTGTGTTCGACCCCCACCTGGTCCTTCCGATACATAACATAATATCAATATTCCATGAGGAGGACACGTGGTGACCCTAGGCTAAGCCACATGCGTCCTCCTTATTGGCCACCTGCAAATAATGAAAACTTCTCAGCCCACCAAAATCGCACCAACCAATACCTACCACTTGGCAATCGCCCATTTGCTGGAGGATAGTTTACCAAAACTTTGACCTTCCCTGTTACCCTGCCACATAGGCATGGCCAGTGAGTAGTACATACTTCTAAGTGGCTCTGTCTGCAATTTTTTTTACAAAAGTTCCTATTTAGCTTATCTGAATATGGAAAAACTAGTTTTGTTGTGCTAGCTTCCTCATAAGTATAAAATAAAAGTGTGCTTAAGGATTTCTTCAAATAGAAAGTTTATGAGAGGGTTTATGTGTCAAATTTTTATGTCTTTTATGAGAAATTCATGAATTAAATTAGATTTAAAAACACAGAACTAAAAAAATAAATTGCAGGAAATAATCACCACACAACACACATTACACAGTAGTAATGAAGGATTTCACCCCTCCTCGGCTACGTCTCCTTGGATCAGCTTTAATGGCTTGACCCATTTGATTATTTGATAAAATGTTTGAGTAAATTCATTTATTGAGAGCTGATGGCTCTCAAACCTGCTCCAATGGCTTTGGGACGCCCCCAATACCCCTGTTTTGGTTCTAACTGAGTTGAATTTTGACTCTCTGGGCAAAATTTATGCCTCTTTCAATTTTCCCCACTAAATGCTCTGCTAATTTTGTGAAACTATAGTTAAACTAGCACTTTCCACCAATTTCGAAGGTCTACCAAGTTAATCTCAATTAATTTCTAAGTGGGTTTAAGCACTAATTAAGCACACTTACCATGCTAATTATGTGCTTAAAAAATTCCAAAATTAAATTTTGGATTAGCGCTAGTTAAACATGATTATGGTTTAATAAAGCAAGGTTATGGTATTTAAACCTCCACTTAAATTCACGCTTCGTCGGTGGTCGTGGGCGGTGGTCTTATGGACCGGGGCTGGCCCCTCTTTTCCCCACCATTTTACAACATAAACTTTAAATACAATCCGACAATTATGTATGTTAAAAAGAAAATCATAGGAGAGGTGGTATGGTTTTGCACAGGCAGTGAGGAGGTCGCGGGGTCGAACCCTCGCAACTCCATAAAATTTTGACTAATGAATTTTACAATGCATTTCGACCTTTGGGGGCATGTGGCGGCCTCTGGGCTTGCCACGTGTCGTGACCTCATTGTTCTGACCCAAACCAACCAAAATTTGACATGTACCCTAGAAATTCGGGCCAACCACAAGTCGACAAGTGTCAGCACACCACTAGCTGGAGAAAAACCCATTTTGACCAAAAATTGACCCCTTTGACCCTATTTGACTTTTTTTTTGAAAATTTTCATGTTTGGAAAAGTGGACAACAAGTTCTAACTTTCTCATATGGAGTCGGCTTTTGATGAAATGAACTGCACTAGATTTAGGGCGTTCAGCACATTGCGGTTGTTCTGGTTTCGAGCGATTATGAGAACTTTCATTTTTAGAATTTTTTTCCCCCAATTCAGTTTCTGATCAATCCTTCCCACTGAAAGTATTTTGGACCCACAAAATTTGGTTATCTGATGAGAGTTTAATCTTTTTCACCTTTCCAAGTTCTATCAATTTGATTCTACTTGGAAAAATCTTCATGACAACCACTTTCGTTCCGTGACATGCCTACTCTTGAAAATGGCTTGGTAATTCAACCAATGTCCTCCTTTCACTACTGACCCTTGCTAGATTCTTTCTGACGAATGAAAAACATATTGATGTAACAAAGTGATCTCTCTCTGCTTGGAAAGCTTGACTGATGGCCTTCTCACTAAGAATCATATTCCTCCTTTGCATAAACATGCATTTGATGCAAGCTTCTCCTTGGAAACTATTTTCCAATTTAATCCCATCTAATTGAACTACAAAAATGAATTTAAAATAAATAATCACTAGAAATGAAATGACCATTCTTTTACCTCCACGGTACTAAATTCCACATCTGGAAGAATGTCTTCGCCATCTCTTTCGCTTCTTGGCGTCATGCATCATATGGTCTACAAAAGGGCTGCTTTTTTTCTGCAATCTTTTGCTAGCTTGTCCCTCTTTCCACTTCTTGATTCCATCATCCTCCAATATTTACATGTTGGTCATGCCATGATTTGATAATGAAGGCTAATCATGAGCCTCTTACTCAAGAGTGGACCTTCTAACATCTTGATACATCTTTTCAAAAGCAAAACCATTAACTTGAAAAACACATCATGCAAGAAACACAACTTGACGACCTCTTCCTTTTCTTCCTTCAAAGCAACAAATGTCACATCCTGTGAACATCGTCGTGCATTCTTACATCTTGGCGTACAAACCCAATGACTAAACACAAGTTGAAAAAACATGCATCTTCAAACCATTGACTCTTAAGTCTAAAAAAAGCATGTACAACACTTGAGGATTATTTTCCATAAACAACAAGAATTTCACATCTCATGAAACAATTCTTCAACATCTCCCTTTCATCCTTGGAGACTAAGTCAACTCTTCCAAGTTGATAAGACATACATGTAGCAATCAATTGTCCAACACAAGTCGATCACTCATGCATGTGAAAATGATCAACACTCTCAATTTGACAACATACATGTTAACAAATAAATCAACCAACACACGTCAATCACTCATGCATGTTCAAGCACAATGATACTATCAAAAATTCCACTGTTCACACACACAAAATCTCAAGCATGTATAAAATTCTCAACTCTCTCGCAAGTACAATTACAAGAATAAGAATCCCATTGGTATGTACGAGTACTTAAAGAGATGAAATGAAAAAAAATTCTGCAAGTGAGTCTACATACTCCACTGTCAAATGCCTTCCTAGTGTAAACATGCAACATGCATTCTAGAGAAAAATAAATGCATTCACATGAAAATTTCAGCTACAAATTTCCATATTTGTTGCATCTAAGTGAGTCAACATAACTCTACTTTTCCAACATCTTGCTTCGTGCAATATGAAACATAATTTCAAGAGAAAATAAATGCATTCATATAACAAGGAAATGCATCAATAAGGCAAGATTTGCATCAATTATCAAAATAAATGCAAGGCCTTAACTGGTTAAGAACTCTAATCATCTCTTTCCAAACCACGTCAATGGTGCTTCTTTCAGCTGCACTTCATCATGTGTATCATCTTCACCCAAATCAACTATGGAATCATCTTTTCCATTCTTGTCAAAACCTCTCTCCACCTTCTTAAAATGTGATGGATGAATTGTTGGATACAAAGTCCAACACTTGTCTACAAGATGACCCTTCTTATGGCAATGAGTGAAAATAATTGCATCTTATTTTCAACATGGTTTTCATTGTTAATTAGACCTTTTTCTTTCTGTCGCCTTTGTTTTGAAATTTTCTTGTGTATGGATATCTTCTTCCAACACCTCGAAACAATATGGTTATTCAAACCACAAAAGGAACATGTAAATTTTCTCCAAATATTATGTGAGGATTTTCCATGTTTATCATAATTAAAAGAAACTTGATTAAAGGAAAATTTATACCTCGCACATTCACCTTTGTTTCCTTCTTGAGGAGGTGAATTTGATGAGGTAGTGGCTCTCCTCAGAATACCAACAATGGCTTCAATGGCTTTAGAGCTTTCAACATCCTCTTGTTTTCCATTTCCATTAGTTTCATGCTTATGAGCATCATCTTGCAAAGTGGGTGTAAAACTTTTTCATTCCTCATGAACACAAACTTCACAAGCTTGAGGTAATGAGCATGTAATGAAAGCCTTTCTTGGAACACCTTCATGTGCCTTCTTGTCTTTGGAGCATTCTCCATATTCTTGCAGTCCATAACCACTACTTTCATGGCTAAAAGAAATCTCTTCAACAATGGGTGTAAACCTATTGTATTCTCCACGAATACAATAGGCAGTGAATATGTAATGGAAGCCTTTCTTGAAACATTTCCAAAAGTATCCATAGTTTTTTAGTTCTCTACATCATATTGTTCACCAAAACCTAGACCCATGTACCTAGACCTTCGTATTAGAAAATTGTATAATACAGAGAAATTGAAGAGATAAAATATGCGTAAACACAAACACAAAAAACATATAAAACAAGGGAGACACAGATATACATGGTTCACCCAATTTGGGCTGTGTCCACCTCGAACAACCAGTACTTCCTTTATATTATCTAGCAAGATGAAGAGACACAACCCACAAAATATCTGATGTTATATCCTCTACTCTCTCTCATAGTCCCCCTTTTTTTTTCTCGCTCATAATACACATACCATACACAGCCACAATAAAATACCCTCATACAAAAGGAAGGTTTTCCTTATAGGGAAAAAAAACCTAAATTAAACTTAACTTATACTGTTAGATCATTCACCTAATGAATGGCCCAGATTGACTACGATATTACAATATTTTACAAGGCAATTTTACATTTGTTTTAGATTCGGCGGCGCTGCCCCGAAACAACCCACGAAGGGGGGGGGGCTCCAAAAGATCGTTTCCACCCCCCCTAGACCCCCTTGGCAGTGATTAAACGATGAGCATTATTTCCTCCCCATTAAGAACAAGTGTCGGACGCGGCGATACATCTAAAAAAAGAAGACAATTAGGCTCCACACCCAACACTTCCCTCAACAACAACAAGGTTTATAATTACTTTTGCATGTGTGCCTAAACCTTTACCTTCATAGCCCATTTTTTTAACAATTTGGACCCTACTCCTCTAGTGTGTCTTTCAGAAACACCAAAACATTCATCTTGAGAGGAAATTGAAGATAAAATTGATTTTCATACCACATTTTCATGCACATATTTGGCTAGGGTTTCCTTGGCATCATGGAGTTGAATCTCCATCTCATGCATATTTTCTAGCGTTTCATTTGCAATATGGAGCTAAGTCTCCATCTCATGCATATTTTCAAGGTGCTCTTGCTTCTCCTCCTTCATGGCCATCAACTGCTCCTAAAGCCTACTGCTCTCCTTCCTATCTTCAACCATCTCTTGCATCATATCTCTCATGATGATGAACTTCTTCAACATATCTTCATCAAAGAGTCTTGCTAAGGAAGACTGATTAGAAACAATGTTGGATAAAGTTGCCATCTTCACACTTTTAATGCATAAAAAAACTTCTTTGTTGTGATTTGAGAGTTGGGTTCTCAATCTTGACCTTCTCCTCTCTTCATCTTAAACACATAAACTTGCACACAGTTAAATTCTCCTTGCATAAATACAAAACCAATAGCTAATTTTATAGCTAACCGTGGCAAACCCTTGGATCAAATTGGGCTAAAATGAGCTGAACTGTGCTCTGATACTAGCTCGATCTAAATATGGACAAAATAGTTTTTCTATGCTAGATTCCTCATCGGTATAAAAGAAAAGTGTGCTTAAGGATTGTGTCAAATAGCAAGTTTATGAGAGGCTTTATCTTTCAAATTAATGTGCTTTTTATGAGCAATTAATGAAGTAAATTAGTTTTTAAAACACATAAACAACAAAATAAATTGCATGAAATAATCACCACAAAACACACATTACACAACAACGATGAAGGATTTCACCCATTAGGGGAATTTTGAGGTCTAAAATGGGCCTCCTAAGAAAAATGTACAAAAAAAATAAACTTTATAAGAACCAACAGGATTCAAGCTGATGATGTCAACCATGGGGGATGATTCACCATTTGTTAAGTAAAAGGGTAAAAAGATTAAAAAATAATAAAATAATAAAACTACTTTTTCAACTCGTATTTTCAACTTATCTCCCAAAGTTTTTACTCAAATTTCAAGCGGCAGTACTTGTTGGATGCAAAATTTAATTCCTCGTCCAAGGAGTACCCATGTTGCATACTTTTGATGGATCCTGCTACACGAAAAATGAGAAATACATGAAAAGCGTGATTACAATCACGTTTTTCATGTATTTATCAATTTTATTGTAGTAGGATCCATCGAAAGTATGAAACATGGGTAATAATTGGATGGGGAATTAAATTTTTCATCCAACGAGTACTCCTGCTCGAAATTTGAGTAAAAAATTTGGGAGATAAGTTGAAAATATGAGTTCAAAAAGTAGTTTTTTCTTTTTTCCCTCTAAAATTTGATAATGTAATCAAATCTTATTTTATTATTTCCACTATTATTTTATAATTTCCTTAGGAGGCCCATTTTAGACCTCAAAATTCCCCTAATTCCTTCTGGGCTACGTCACCTTGGACCATCTTTAATGGCTTGGCCCCTTTCATTAGTTGATCAAATGTTTGAGTACAGTCATTTCGTGAGATTTGATAGCTCTAAAACCTGCTCCAATGGCTCTGGGACACCCCCAATACCCATAATTTGGTTATGAATGAGTCAAATTCTGACTTTTTGGGCAAAGGTTATGTCTCTTTCAATTTTCCCCACTAACTGCTCCACTAATTTCGGCAAATTGGAATTTTCTACCAATTTCAGAGATCCACCAAGTTAATCGCAATTAATTGCTAAGTGGGGTTAAGTGATAATTAAGCGTACTGACTACACTAATTTCATTCTTAAGCAAATCCAAAATTAAATTTTGGATTAGCGCTAGTTAAACATGATTATGGTTTAATAAAGCGAGGTTACTGTCTTTAAACCTACGCTTAACTCCGAGCTCCGTCAGTGGTCCTAGGTGGTGTTCCTATGGACTAGGGTTGGCCCCTATTTTCCCCTCCATTTTAAAATGTAAAGTTTAAATAAAAGTTGACAGATATGTATGTAAGAAGCAACTCATAGCAGAGGTGGTATGGCTTTGCACTGGTGGTGGGGAGGTCGCAACGTCGAACATCAACACCTCCATAAAATTTTTACTAACGAATTTTACAATGCATTTCGAACTTGGGGGGCACATGGCAACCTCTAGGCTTTCCACATGTCATCACCTCATTGGTCCAACCTAAACCAACCAAAATTTGA
Source organism: Pinus albicaulis (assembly GCA_034641835.2). NCBI lineage: Eukaryota > Viridiplantae > Streptophyta > Pinopsida > Pinales > Pinaceae > Pinus > Pinus albicaulis. The sequence goes on along the minus strand of CM076581.1, from coordinate 633,042,517 downwards.
CATGTAGCACAGAAATTCGAGAAAACCACGAGATGACAAGTGTGAGCTCACCATTGGCCGAAAAAAATCCCATTTCGACCAAAAATTGACACCTTTGACCCTGTTTGAATTTTTTTTTGAAAATTTCCCTCTTTGGGAAAGCAGAAAGTAGGCTCTAACTTTCTCATACAAGATCAATTTTTATGAAATGAAGTGCACTGGATTCAGGGTGATGAGCACTTCGCGATCATTCTGGTTTCAAGAAATTCTGAGCACTTTCATTTTTTAGAAACTTTTTTCCCCCAATTCAGTTTATGATCATTAGCAAAATGGACATAACTCATTTCTAAAGCCATATGAAGTCGATTTCATGGGAAACGAATTGGGCCAAATTCATAACGACGAACACTATGTCGCTGTTTAGGTTTCGAGTCAGTATGAGAACTTTGATTTTTGAGCATAAATTTAGCTCCTAATCAATAAGGATTCAAAGGAATATTGTAGTGCTTGTGATTTTTGTCATAGGACTGGTTGACCTTTGCGAAGGGATGCAATGGCACTTCACCCTCAAGTTACTTTGCAGGAATTTGATAAATGGGAAATTGACTTCGTGGGACCGATTGATCTACCTGGGAAGAAAAAGGGTGTGCAGTACATTATTATTGTGACATATTGCCTTACTATATGTGCTTAAGCACAGCTTGTGAAAAACTATAGTGTAGATACAATGGTGAACTTTATTTTCGAACATATTTTGTCGCAATTTGGGTGTCTGAAGATCTTGTTGAGCGACAAGGGTATGCATTTCTTAAATAGCACTATGGAAGAATTGACCGCCGAGTTCAGAATGCATCACCAGAAGAGCACGCCATATCACCCATAGGCTAATGGGATAGTTGAGGCATTTAACAAAATTACAGAAAAAACTTTGATGAAGATGTGAAATGTCAATAAGGATGACTAGGATCTATGCATTCCTGCAGTTTTATGGGCCTACGGGACTACCTGTAAGAATTTGACAGGTCAAACTTCGTTTAGATTAATTTATGGACATGAAGTTGTGATGCTGATGGAATACATTGTGCCTAGTCTCCGCATCACCACAGTTACATATATGGCAGATTGCAATATTATGGAGCAAATATTGGGGAAACGACTTGGAAGAAGATAGGTTCATCACCAAGTTTCACCAACAGGTATAGAAGGAAAGGGAAAAATTATGGCATGACATGCATATTAAGAAAAATATGTTAAAATATGGGGGCCTATTTCTTTTATATGACAATAAGTTCACAAAGTTCCTGGGTAAGCTATGAATTCATTGGTTAGGCCCTTACATTGTCAGGCATGTTTCAGAAGGGGGCATAGTTCAGCTCAAAAAGTTGAATGGAGAATTGTTCCCTTGACGTATCAATGGCAGAAGATTGAATTTGAACCTGGAAGACTCCATCCTTGGAGGTTCGCAATGACTATATGGCCAGAAAAGAGTCTTAATTCTCCACACATTTCAAAGAGAGCATGGGACTATAAATGATTCTGCTGAAAGGTGACTTTGTCATAGTCATATCACTGTGTGGTACATGGGAAGATGGTGAATATGGAGGACAGTATGCCGAGGGAGTCTAGACTGCGCCAAAGGGATGAGTCTAATGAAGTTTTTCCAAAAGTGACTGTTGGAACCAAAACATTTAACTTGACAAGGACTTGGCCATTAAAAGAAGAGGGAGGGATGTATTTAATGAGAAAATATGGGTCTATCTACCGTGAAATATGAATTTATGACGTATATATGAAGGAGATCATGGAGTTTGAATTTGAATTTTTCTATAAATTAGGCATCTCGATCCACATTCTGAAACTTTGCACTCCGAGTATTAAAATTGTGATTTTGTGCCTACAAGAGTATCGAGCTATCTACTACATGTCTCAAAAGAGCTATGAGGAAATTAAGCAGGAATTTATCCACATGGGATTAGGATTCATCATGATGGTTATGCCACCTGTGAATGTCACGGGGTCAAGGTCTCCTAGGAAGCAGACCACTGTGGGTGCAACTCCGTCCAAAAATATGAAGAAGACAGTGTTGACAACCTCGTTGAGGAAGAAAATTCTAAAGGAGCAAAGGACTAAGGAAACATAAGATTGGCATAAGTAGAATGTCAAGGTAGAAGAGTTGGAGAAAGAATAAGTTGCACTAGGAGGAGTAGTGGATATTGATGTGGATGAAGTAGAACCTATCTCTAGGTTTCCCCCATACTTTCTACCATGGAAGCTGACAGCTGCGAAGCCTACAAGGAATACAGACGTCGTTAAATGCAAGATTTTCATGCCATTCCTACTGGAATAAATGCATGTTGAAGGGGATTTGTTGGGAATTTCCCCAGTTGTGGATGGAGTAGTTCAAATACCCATAGTTCAAAATGAGTCGATATTTGTGCTCCACCTATTATGAAGCTACCTAAGTAACAAGACTAGAACCGATGAAGTGGATGGCTAGTATCCAGGATGCAGGGTTGTAGAACATGCTATATGTTTCACACTTTGGGTGAAGCATCATCAATACGATCTGTGTGAACCAATTTCTGGCCCTGGTGCACGATGAAAGCTTATGGTTGGGGAATAGGATCCCTATTGACATGATGCTGATAAGGAAGATCACAACGCTTACTTATCTCGGCTTAGACCATCCATATTCATTTGTGGGCAAGGATCAGGACAAGAAAATAGCAGACTAGATGAAGTGAGATAACAATATGATGAAGGGAAGAAGGGGTTACTCAATTAACTCCATCACTAATAGATCTGTGTGCTTTGATGAACATATTTTGGCAAGTAAAACCATGTGGAAGTTCCGCGAAGAGGACGTTTCTGCATGGGTACTATCTTTGGCGATAGAGTGCAGCAAGGGTGTTGTATCTATGCAACGAGTTATTATCTGAATTTCGTGAAGCTCAAGAGGAGGGAAAGTAGTTCCACTACGCGTGGCTCTTGCTCTCGATAGCATTGATGCCTTGGAAGGAGCCCGAGGAGTCACAATTCTCCTCTGCTCACCTAGATCTTTGTGAGGCTGCGCGGTATGCCTCATTGTGGCATTCAAAAGAGTCGACTCAGGTAGTGGCGAACAAAATATTTTGGGTCGGGTTTGAGATGATTATATGCATGGTGGTCAACCAAAAGCCCCGGTTATCACAAAATATTTTGAAATAATATCAACAGGGTGCAGAATTCAATGCAAATTTCCACCATGTGGATATCCGGGTGAAGAAGGACCTTGTTGGGGTATGGTACTATTGGAACAGGGTCCCCTAGCTGCGTTTTGATATGTTACAAAGTTGCGTTTTTGATATATTTTTGTATTAATTGGTCTTGAAAAGGGGATTTGGGGTGGGTCAAAGCCCCCAATGTATTGTAATGGGCCAAAGAGTAGACCTAGAGTTTTCAAACCATGGTTTGTGGACCATAGGATAGCACATGCTATGCTGATATAAATAGATGGAAAATTTGAGTCTAAGGGTAAGTAAGTAAGATTGATTCTACGTGCGAATTGTTGAGATCTGTTTTGGATAGTTTTGGGTAAGGAATCTCATTGGCTATGTGTGTGGAGATCCTTAGTCCTGCTGTGTGCGGACCCCACTGGATGTGTGCATGGGTTGTAACTGGTTTTGGATGCTAATGAACACAAAATCTATTATGTTTATCTGGACTAGTTGTATTCACTATTGAAGTACCTCTGTGTGATTTGAATTAGTTGCAATTGTGTCTATGATATATGAATTAGCTGCGATTGTGTCAATGATATATGAATTAGCTGTGATTGTGATATTTTGTAATGATAATTTCTTATGCGCACGTGGATGCGAAGGCGTTGATTAGATCTGCTTAATAATAGTAGCTTTGTTTATGTCTACGTGTTGATTATACTGTTAAGGGCTCGATAATAGTCTTTGTTATGTGTGAACCTGATAAAACTTGACGAGATATGCCTTAATTATCTACTCAATCCCAGGGTGCGGAAACCTAGCTCCAACACCCACCCATACTGCTTCGAGTGAGACTTTGGCCTACGAAAGTAGGTCATTTCCGAAAGGGCTAGTAGTATCGGGGTTTGTTGGAAAAACATAAATCCGAACCTGGGTTAGGACCCCTGAAGCCAAAAAATGGTCCTGTTTTCAGGACTGGGAGCATTTTGAGAGAGAGATTGGGTAATGCCACGAAGTCGTTGGAGACCTGAGAAATTGGAGCTCGAAGACTGGCTCGAAAAAAAGATTTAAGAATTTTCTATAAAAGAGAATCGTAGCACAAAGCTAACAGCTGAGAAGTGGAAGAACAAATATATTTTCACACAAGTATATCAAATTTTCTTTGTGATTTTTGCGCACGAGCTCTAGGAGTGGCTAGCAAGGCTAGTAGAATTCCAGACGTGTAGGAAAGATGATCAGGTTATGCAGTGGACTCCGGAATTAATTCAACAGTTGGAGAAGGCTAACAACACAATCACCCGAACTGTGGATCATTGGGTAGATAGTGTGCTAGAAGGATTTGTAACAGAGTTCACAATTGATCAGTTTGTGTCCTACTTTAAGGTAGAGCGAAGGTTCTTCAAAGGATTCCGAGGTAATTTCTTATGAACATTGCCACTACTAATTAAAATATTACTATGCGAAAAGGGAATTTTGTGTAGCCACACTAAATGAATGACCTCTGATCAGAGTGAGAGTACAACACAAAATGGTAAGTACTACCGAGTTAACCGAGAAGGGTTAAGATCCATCTATAGCCCAGTAAGAGAGCCAACTACACACGTAGGAACTAGTCCTCCAACTACACCATCGCCAATTCAGCATAAGGGCAAGAATTCTTCTACACCTTAGCCACTATCAGAAGAATATATGGCCATACACATGAAGTTGCCCAACTTCAATGGTGTAGGAGATGAGGACATGGACCAGTTTTGGTTTGTATCAGAATTAGTATGGACTGCACAGAATGTTGCTAGCGATGGTGTAAAAAGCGCGCATCTATCCCTCACCTTTGAAGGAAGGGCCCTAGATTGGTTCAAGGGGTACGTAGGTCAACATGCAAATTTTTCAATACAAGAGATTAATAATGCTTTAAAAAAACAATTTTGGAAGCCTAAGTCCTATGCTCAACTGATGGTTGACTTGAAAGACTTTAGACAAGGACCCACTGAGTCAGTATGGGAGGCTGATCAATGGCTAAAGAAGGATATCAGAGATGGGGAATTTAAGTATGAGGATAGACATCACAAGGAATGGTTCATCACCATGCTATTACCTCACCTGCATAGACCTATGGGTCAGCAAGTGATTGAGACACAAGAGAAAGCCTTGGAGATTTCTATTAAGCTAGAAGCTGCATCAAGGGATGATGCCCAGTTTGGGGTATAGAAGATCAAGGGACAGTTGGAGGCAATGCACCTCGAAATATAGAATTTGCAGAAAGAGTGAGGAAAAGAAGCTAGCCCAGACATATGGTGCATAAGATGTAGGGTGTCAGGCCACACAAAGGATCAGTGCCCTCTGCTGGTGGACTACATGCAGGTTGGGGGGGCCAACCCATTGCGCCCTAAAGAGGTTGCGGGAGTAAGCGGTCCCACGTTATGGTGTACTAACTAACGCATAGCTAGACTACATGATACTGACCATTTCCCCCGTCTTGGTGCCTATGTTCCAGAGTTGAAGAAATAATGGTGCCGATTCTGCTCATCTGTGGGACATGACGAGCACAACTACTGGAAATATGACTTAATGATAGACCATGAAAACTTGTACAAGGTATAGGCTGATCCTTCTTCACCGCTATCTCCCTCGGGATGAGGAAGCTCCGCTGCTAGAGGCCGGGGTGGGGGGAGGGTGGGGGGGGGGTGATGAGGTGGAAGTGCAGGTCAGGGAAGAGGACAATTGATATGTTATAATTGTAGAGAAGTAAGGCACTTCGCAAGGGACTTTCTAAACCCTTCACAACAATCTTGCAGATATTGTAGACAATTGGATCATGTGATCGAATATGTCCCAATACTGATAGAAAAAATTCAGGAAAAAAAGCAGATGCCAATGTAGAATGTGCAAAGGGTTAAGGAAAAACCACGAGATGAGGGACCTAGTATTAATGTCATAATGTGTAGCGACATGGCTACTGGAGGAGCTGAGGAGAAAGCTGCGGCTGAACCCCTTATCCGAAAAGCCGCTATCAAAAAGGAAATTTTTGACCTACATAAGGAGAAAGAAACCTTCATAGAAGCTCGCAAAGACTTTACCAAGGATGAGGTAGCTATTCCAAGGCTCCAACGAACCTAAAAGTGGAATATGAAGTTAAACCCTTCCTACAGGCATGTATGAAGCTGCTACGCAACCAGAAGGTAGTAGAAAAACTTCAAGCACTGATAGACAGTTGCGTAAAAAAAATGACCCTCCAACAAAAGTTAAAGATGTTCACAAACTTTACAAGCATAAGAAACACATTGGTCGGGAAATGCAGCTAACAGTGCAGATTTACGATTATGAAATGGATCAAGTCATCCTCGATATGGGATCCGATGCGAATGTCCTACCCAAACAGACATCGCAGAGGATGGGAGAACCTAAGCTGGAATGGTCTACTATACAGCTGTGCATGGCTAACCAATAGAAGATCATACTGTTGGGAAACTATCAAAGATTATGGTAGATATCGCAGGGGTTAAGGTATACACAGATTTTGAGGTTGTTCAAATTGTATAAGATGCAGACCCTTATCCTACGATCCTGAGACTGGATTGGGCTATAGACATGGGAGGAATTATCAACTTGAAGAAAAGGAGCATGGTTTTTGAGAATGAGGGTACGAGAGTAATAGTCCCTCTAGACCCTCCAGAAGGAGAACGGTATACAGAACCTGTGCGTGAAGAAGACGATGTGGATCATATCTATAAACTAACTACCCGGGATGAGGATTGGATTAATCCTATGGTTGATGGTGTGCTTTTCTGGGAGAAAGACAGTGAATGCCTCTCTGACTCCGACAGGGAGATTGAAAATTTGTAGAATCAGTTACATGACGTATCTGCGCTATGGTGTCTTAGGGTGATGAAGAGCTTTTGGTGTATCTCCTTAGTGGTAAGAGATTTTCCCTACTTTCATGGTTTAGGTAGTATAAGGGATTTTCTTAGATCATTTGAAATATAAGTCCCAAGGGAGTGAAGAATGTGGGTGCTTGACCTAGCCATGCATGCGACCCCTGCGCAGTGGTGGGAAACTCATAAGGGAACGTTCCAAGATTGGGAGGAATGTCACAAGATGTTGATCTTACAGTTTGAACCTCTGGTTCACCTGCGAATGGAGACTTTCCTTGGCCAAGGGGACCTACACAAGCACTTGGCCGCATGGATGGAGGTATGGTGCGAAAGGACTGGGGACAAATGGGTCCACCTGTTCATTCATGCCTTGGGGCCAATCCCCACCACATGGTATTTGGATGTAGAGCTACATCAGCATACCTGCCACTGGGAGACCTTGAGAGACGATTTTGTGGGGACGTTCGGATTGATAGGCGGAACTGAGGCATTATACAAAGCCTTGCTGGACATAGGCGCCCTAGTATTTGATGAATCATGCCCTCGTATGGAGTATGGGGCACCAGCTTGGGATACATAGATGCATGATATTGCTAACTTCCACAATCTATCAATGGAGGAATGCGATGAAGACTCACAAAATATCACTATACTAGAATCAGAGGGTGAATGCGCAGTTGCTGGACCCCCACTACAGGCTTTCAATGTGACCAAGCCTCTTAAGCTAAGGGAAGTCAACATTGGAGCAAAAGAAGAACCTAAGCTCGCTAATATTGGAGACTACTGGGATGACGATATCATTGGGAAAGTTTCAGAGCTTCTCACGGAGTATCAGGACCTGTTTCCTACAAAATTCTCAAAACTCAAGGGTATTACAGGGGACCTGGGGGTCATGCGCATCACTTTAAAACCAGATGCACACCGTCTCAAGCAGCAACCTTACCGCTTGAACCCCAAGTATAAGCAGAAATTTACAAAATGCTAGCCGCAAATATCATCAAACCAGTAGAACAGTCAGATTGGGTAAGCCCTATGGTGGTCCAAGAGAAAAAGATAAAGGAGAAATAAGAATCTATGTCGACCTGTGCAAGCTTAATGATGCTTGCGTACATGATCCCTTCCCTACGCCATTCTATGATGAAATTCTCAATAGTGTGGGAGGGAAGGAAGCATACTTGTTCACTGACGGGTTCTCAGGCTACCATCATATGAGGATCACAGCGGAAGATCGCAACAAAACTATATTCGCCACCGAATGGGGATCCTTCCAGTACACTGTCATGACTTTTGGGCTCAAAATTGACCCTGCCATCTTTTCGCAGGTAGTGGTCGCAGTATTCCAGGAGTTCATTCAAAAGTTATTGGAGGTATTATTTGATGATTAGATGGTATTTGGATTGGTAAAGAAGCACGTCTCGAACCTGCGCATGATGTTGGACACCTGTAGAAAACACCATATTTCCCTAAATATTAAGAAGTGCATATTCTGCATACCTTTCGGGATGTTGTTAGGCCACATAGTCTATCGGCAGGGACTGATGGTTGACCCTTCCAAGATAGTTGTTATCATAAACTTAGCAGTCCCTACAACTGAGAAACAACTGCGCTCCATCCTCGGGCACAGGGGCTACTACAGGAAGTTCATTTAAGGGTATGCACTTATCACGACACCCATGGAGAAGTTGCTAAAGAAGGACGTTTCGTCTTTTTGGGATGCAGAGTGTCAGAAGAGTTTTGAGCTACTCAAGGAAAATATGGTCTCTCACCTATCCTCATATTTTCAGACTAGGCGAAGGTTTTCCATGTCCATGTAGATGCTTCAGGGATCGCCCTGGGAGCTGTCCTTATGTAGTCTGGGGAGGGGGACATTGATCACCTGATTGCCTTTGCTATTAGAAAAATCTCTAGTGTGGAGCATAACTACTCCACTACTGAGCACGGGGGGCTGGCCATGGTATATGCCCTGCAGAAATACCAACATTACCTACTGGGAGGGCACTTCAAGATGTTCACGGATCACTCCGCTTTGAAGTACCTAGTCAATAAGCTTGTGTTGGGGGGGAATATTTGGAGGAAATCGTAGATGCGGTCACCCTCGCTTCAGAAGACAGATGGCTTGCCTTGGAAAAGCAACATAAGGCTACAGTCACTGCATTACAGTCTCAAATCAAAGCTCTTTAGCTCAAGGCTGATACCCTACAAACGAGCGTGGTTAAAGCGAGGCTGCCTCCAGCAGCCACCACTGAGTTGATCTCCACAAGTGAGAGCCGCCTCTACCCCCTTCCAGGTGCAACAATCACTTTTATTCTACCTGCCTTATGTGCGCAAGTTCAGGCCTACGCAGAAGTACATCTAGACTTGGCCCGGCTTCTGCATAAGCCATTGCAGGTTATCCACATATCCCTCTTTTAGGAAATCTAGCACAGAGACCGCCGGGTGTAGCAGCAGATCAGTACACACGAGTAGAAAATTGTATAAAATACTACTGAGGCATCCCAGACATAGGCCTCATGCATCCTTGCCACTGCAAAATAGATCAAATTGGAGTGTCTGGTCAGCAAACTATGTGCAGATGTGACTGAAGAGATTTCGACCTCTGCCACCCCCAGGCTAAGATCGAGGGACTCATTTCACCCTTCAAGGCTTCTTGGACTGATATCCAGAACATCAAGACTGAGATGGAGTAACGAAGTACTGCGTTGTAGGCTAAGTTACAGCCAGAAACTCCTCCTAAGGTATGTGCCCAGAGAGCTGTGCTGGTCACTGAAGCCACGGACACCATTACAAATCATATTTCTCAGGGGGTCGAATCGTTTGAGATAGCTATGTAGCTGTGGTCTAAGGTGCAGCGCCACCCTCTCCTGAGTGAATTTACCCAAGAACTGCGTGAGAAGGAAGAAAAATTCGAGCAACTAGAGGCTACAATGCCCACTCAGATCCCCGCTCAACGCCTGGCATGTATGCGAGCTAGCCATGCGCTCAGAGATGAGGAAGAGCTTCACCACAAGAAGAAGGTTTTGAATGACCACCTCTAGCCATGGGCCAATAAAGCCCTCGAGATATCTTAGAACTTGGATGTTGCGGTCAAACAGTTGAATCAGACCTTGGAAAGTGTCACTGCTGCGACTGAAGGCCCAACTTCACAGAATTTGGTGGACATTGCATGGAACATTTCCACGCAGAGTGAATTAGCTATGATTGTGTCTATGATATATGAATTAGTTGCAATTGTGTCAATGATACATGAAGTAGCTGTGATTGTGATATTTTGTAATGATAATTTCTGATGCGCATGTGGATGCGAAGGTGTTGATCATATCTGCTTAATAATAGTAGCTTTGTTTATGTCTACATTCTTATTATACTGTTAAGAGCTCAATAATAGGTTTGTTTCTGTATGAAACTAATAGAACTCGACGAGATCTGCTTTAATTACCTACTCTCTCCCAGGGTGCGAAAACCCGATTCCAGCACCCACCCATACTACTTTGGGTGAGACTTTAGCCTGCGAAAGTAGGTCATTGCTGAAAGGGCCAGTAGTATTAGGGTTTTTTGGAAAACCTTAAATATGAACCTGGGTCAGGACCCCTCAAGCCAACAGGTACGATTTTCCATACCTAGCGACAAAGGAAGATGTTGTAGCCATAATAAGAAATTGGTCGAGTGATTGACTGAATCCACCCATTAAAGGCGTGAAGACAGATAAGGCAGGGATGAGTGGCATGAAGACAACTACAGGAAAGAATAACATCGAGAAGCCACCAAAGATGACCACATTCATGCTGATACATGGACTAAACCAAAGGTTGAGCTAGAGACAAAGGTTCTATAAGAAGGAGGGGATGATACACATGGCAATGATACAATTAGTGATCCATCTGATCCCCCCTCCCCTTTTATTACTCAGAGACGAAAACCACAAAGAGGAGGTATGTAGAAGAAAATAAAGCCCATTTGGTCCACCAGCCTGGAAGCAATGGTCCTCACTGAGAGGGACCTCAATGAGATTGAAGATACTGTTAAGAACATCACTAAACATTTATGGGGTAACATTGAAGATCAATACAAGAAGGTATTGATGGAGGTCCATAAGGGCCTAAATATTTATAAGTGCAGATGAGCACAGTAAAAGTGAGCGTGAGTCAAGCGAGTAGGCTTCAAGTGAGCACGACCCCACCAGCTGCAAGCACGAAAACACCATACATTGAAATTACAACTGATATTCGCACGCAAATAATACCTGTGGGCACACTATGTTTTGATACTACGGAGCAGATGAAGCAGGCGGTGCATTGGTAGAACACACAGCTTAATCTTGTTGCACTGCCTCTATATACGTTGCACGAGTTCCACTAGGGCGTTACTTAAGAATTGAAGATGAGAGAGCAGTGCACCCTCTTGGTTATACAGGATGTTCAGCTAGACAGACAGAGGATGGCCAAGGAAATTAGTTGGTTGTGACGCAGTGTGATGCAGCTACAACGCAAAGACAAAATATGGAGGAAGTCATCCCCTAGGCTTGTAGCAACCTACCTCAGCTCAAGATTCAAACTGGAGCCACCCTAGAGGAAAAATTGGCACAAATCGCCATGGCAATCAAATATTATAAGGTTGGATTCGACATGGTGCGAATCGAAATGAAAATGAAGATAGTCGAGCTGCACATGCAGTTGTAGCCCTCCACTCTCCCATAGGTCTGGCAGTAGCGTGTAGCCGAGATTAAGGTTTCCCATGCTAATATTGACTCAATAGTACATGAATGCCTTAAATTTTTTGAAGACGTTATGGGTGTCTAAGCCCACTGCAAGAAGGTCAATTTTTGCAGGGACAGATCAATGAGTTGAGAAAAAAAGAACAAGTTATCTTAGCCAGAATGAAGCTATGGGAAGCTAAAGCCAGTCAACTCTCGCAGACTATAGAGAAGCAGCTGAAGGGGTTGCACCAAATATAGAAGGATATTGCAGCCAATATTTCACATCCAACTACTAAGACGTTGTTGAGATAAGTCCGAGTAGCAGAACAATAGTGTGCCAAAGAAGTTCCACTTTTTATCACCCAAAAATTTTCAAAACATCATTGTGTCAACTCTGTTTTTTATCATGGTCTCAAAATGGGTTTGAAAGTAATTTTAGGATTTGGTTAAGGGTAGGTTAGTGTTTTTATAAGTTTCAAGGTCATCATTGAATTCAAATAAAGTCTTTTAAAGGTCCATTCCATGATCAAATAATCATATTTTCCATTTAGGAGTCATTCCATAAGGTTTTGGGTTAAATTGCTGCAATTAGCCAAGAATCCTCCGTTTCGTAGCGCCGCTAGTTTAAAAAAATGGATTTTCGCTATGAAAACGCTAATAGTTTTGTAGCGCAAAATGGGAAAAATACATTGTGGGCGATATGAAAGCATGGTTTCTTAACCGTCTTGTCAATTAAGCTTAAATCTATCAAAATCCATTGGGAAATGATAGGATAGTGGTATGGTGAGTTATTTAGTGATGAGATTCAATGTACTTACCTGTCTTACAGTCATCATCATCATCATAGGGAATGAGTGAGGCTTCATTCAGTTATGAGATGACATCTTAAATTCAAAATCTTGCCTAATTTGGTCATTCTCATTTTCATTTGCCTCCATACTAGTGCTTGAGCTCTGAAGCAGTCAAGCTAAGCCTATGGTTGTTCTATACAAAGGCTATCTTCATCCTAATCAAGTGAAGTTGTTCCATATACTCAAGTGAGGCTATTCATTTCCTAATCAAGTGAGGTTGTTTTATAGATTCAAAAGAAGCTAACAGGTCTTTCTTAGATGCATGGTAGAGGAAAAGAAAGTTCACAGAGGGGGACATTTCTTAAGATATTAGCCAGAAAATATGAAGGCTATAATTGAAGATAAAACAGTGATGGAGGCTTTTAGCAAAGGAGTTTGTCTCTGGTTTTGTGAAAAGCTGCAAGGTTGCCACACGCAAGTGTATAAAGAATTTTCCTTAAACTTCAGTGGAACAACTATTAAATTTGGGATGTTAAATGTGCCAATTACACCTGATATTATTTCTTCTGTGGTAGAAATACCAAGGGGGCGAGAAACTTGGTTTAAAGGTTTTAAATTTGACGTGGAATCGTGCAAGGAATTCATGAAAGCTGGGTATGCAGATATGGACTTAAATAATGCAATACCTAGAAGTTGTATCAAAGACACCTATGCAAAGCTACTCTTCAACATTTAAAGATACTTTACATGTGAAGGCAGATACCATAAGATTTATCTTTATCATTTCAAGCTACTTCTGCATTTCACAGATATGATATCACTAGATTTTCCCTTTTATTTGCATAAGAGCCTTGAAAAAATGGCTGACAAAGTACAAGCCAAATCTGAAGGTTGTGAAACATATTTGTTTTATCATGGTTTCATGAAGTTATTGATTTTTAATGAGCTTCAGAAGATAGGTAGGGTGTTAGGTATGTGTTATATTCTTTCCACGACTAATCATGCACGGGGGGGGGGGGGGGGGGGGGGGTGTGGGGGTCACAGGGGAGGCGATAGCCCCCCCTGTACGTTGCGTTGGGCGTAATGTTGGAGGGGTCATAGGGGGGGCAGTAGCCCCCCCTGTTGAGGTCCGAGGCAGCGCCCTAGAAAATTTTTTTGGTCCTTATTTTCCGGTGGGTAGATCCACCCATGGTTTTGTGCATGGGTTTGCACATGGTTTTGGGGTATGATGGTTTTCGGCCCCTGGTATTTTGTAGATCCGGTCAAGGGAACTATGGTTATGTTCTAATCCAGGGTTAATGAATTGGGGTTTATGTATGCTTTGACATGTATATATATGTGTTGTAACACTAAAAGGAATATAATAAAAAATCAAGCTAGTCGTCGCGATTTGGAATCTAGGGGAAAATCTATGTGTTTATTTTTTTATGTTTTATGCTCTTGCTAGTGTTTATTTTATGTTTTAAGATTCGTTTGCAGATAATTTCTGTACAGGGTTAAAACCTACATTTGGTATCAAAGAAGTTTTGGCTTCAAGGGGATGCCTTTGCTGCTGAGGGGTTTTTTTGCTTGGGCCTGAGGTAGACCCTGTTCAGTGGGAGATCTGCGAGATCAATTCTTACGGTGAAAGAAGATGGTGAGAAGTGGGAAGATAGAGATTGAGAAATTTAATGGTCAGAGTTTTGAGTTGTGGAAGCTCAAGATGGAAGATCTTCTAGTGGATAAGGACTAGTGGATCGCGGTAGATCCGGGTACTAAACCAATGGCAATGTCTGATGAAGACTGGAAGAAACTGGATCGAAAGGAAAAGAGCACAATATGGTTGTGTGTCTCAGATTCATTATTGTTGAATGTTTCTTGGGAAGCTACAGTGAAGACCTTGTGGTACAAGCTAGGGACTTTGTACCAATCTAAGTCTCTGGTGAATAAATTGTTCCTGCAGAAAAAGTTGTATAACCCGAGGATGAAGGATGGAGACTCAGTGACAGAGCTTTTGAATCCCTTCAATACTGTGGTAAGTCAGCTTTCATCTATTGATATTAAAATCTCATATGAAGATAAGTGCATAAGTTTTTTGTGTTCTCTACCAGACTCGTGGGTCAGTCTGGTTATTGCAATAGGTAGCAATACAACTACCTTGAATTTTGATGACATTGTCTCAGCCTTGTTGTCAGAGGAAATGAGACGGAGAAATATGGAGGGTCAGAATGGAGATGCCTTATCTGTACGAGGAAGTTCCTAGAATAGAAACAAGAATAAGGTTTCGAGTGGGAGATTTAAATCTAGAGGGAGATCTAAATCCCCTGGAAAGTTTGTAAAGGTGTGCTGGAAATGCGGAAAGGAAGGGCACTACAAAAAGGACTGCAGATCTAAAGCTCCTGAGAAAGGAAAGGGATCTGATTATGCTCCTTGTGCAGAGGCAAAAACCACCTCAGATGAAGGTGGGGATGTGTATTTGGCTTCTTTTTCAAATACACATGTAGATCATGAGTCATGGTTGATTGAATCGGGTGCATCCTTTCACTTCACTCCTCATAGGGAGTGGTTCTGCGAGTATGAGAAATATGATGGTGGTGATGTCTTCTTAGGTGATGATAGGAAGACCAGAATCATCGGACATGGAAAATTCAAGCTGAAGCTGCAAGGTGGAAGGATTAGAACACTTCCTAGTGTTCTACACATTCCTGCATTGACCAGAAATCTGATTTCTGTAAGCAAGATGGATGATGCAGGTGTAAAAACAATGTTCGAGAAAGATGCATGTAAGATGGTTCGGGGAGCACTAGTATTAATGCAGGGAGTTCGCATTGGAACTCTGTACAAAATTCAGGGCCGCACTGTTATTGATGGGTGCAATAGTTATGTGGTTCCCAAAAGTGGAGCAAAAAGCCTAGCGATCTCTAGAGAAAAGACCATGCCATGGCATCAAAGGCTTGGACATATTGGAGATAAGGGCCTTCGGATACTGCATGGAAATGGTATGGTAGAAGGTATGTCTAATAGCTCTCTGGATTTTGATTTTTGTGAACATTGTGTATATGGAAAGCAGAATCAGGTGAGTTTTCCTTTTGGTGCTAAGAGGGTGAACAAGATATTAGAGCTTGTGCACAGTGATGTGTTTGGACTTGTGTCGGTTCCATCACTGGGTAAGTCTATGTACTATGTTTCATTCATAGATGACTTTTCAAGGAATACATGGATATATTTCCTGAGGAATAAATCTAAAGTCTTTCATAAATTTAAAGAATTTAAGTCTCTGGTGGAAAACCAGACAGAGAATAAGATAAAGGTGCTAAGGACAGATAATGGTGGGGAGTTCTGCAAGAAGGAATTTGAAGAGTTCTGTAAGAAGTGTGGTATAGCACGATAGAAGACTACTCCATACACACCTTAGAAAAACATAGTTGCAAAAATAATTAATAGAATGCTGATGGAAAAGGCAAGAAGCATCCTCAGTGGTACCGGGTTAGGACAAGAATTTTGGCCAGAGGCAGTGGAGACTGCATGTTACTTGGTTAACATATCACCTTCATCAGCATTGGAGGATAAGAATCCACATGAGGTATGGACTGGTAAGAAACCCTCTCTTTCACATCTGAGGGTATTTGGATGTGATGCATATGTACATGTTCCAAAGGAGAAAAGGACCAAGTTGGATAATAAATCTGAAAGGTGCATCTTTATTGGGTATAAGGATAGTTTAAAGGGTTACAAGCTTTGGAACCCAAAAACAAGGAAGGTTGTGTACAATCGAGATGTGGTGTTTAGAGAGGTGAAAGATGTTGTTAAACATGAAGCCCTACCAAAGGAACCTGAGAAGATAGAGTTTGAGCTAAAGGAGGATGAATCAGACTCTACAACATAAGAAGACTCAGAATAGGAAGAGCCACAAACTCCAGCTGTGAGAAGATCAACTCGAGAAAGAATACAACCAGAAAGGTATAGTCCATCTACTTTCTGTTCAAATTTTGCTTTAACTATAACTGATGATGATCCCAGAACTGTCAGGGAGGTAGTAGATTCAGAGGATGGAAAACTCTGGAAGGAGTCCATGGTTGATGAAATGGCATCCTTGCATAAAAATGAGGCATGGGATATGGTGGAATTACCGGCTGGAAGGAAGCCCATAGAGAGAAAATGGGTGTTTAAGAAGAAGATGAATGTAGAAGGCAAGGTGGAGAAATACAAAGCTTGGTTGGTAGCAAAAGGTTATTCCCAGGTGCCGGGAATTTATTTTGGTGATATTTTTTCTCATGTTGCCAAAGGTACTTCTATTAGATTACTTTTATCTGTTGCTGTTGCATTTGATTTTGAGGTAGAACAGATGGATGTGAAGACAACATTTCTTCACAGGGATCTGGAAGAGGAGATATACATGAAACAACCTGAAGGCTTTATGGTGAAGGGGAAGAAAGAACTAGTATGCAGGTTAAATAAGTCTCTGTATGGGTTAAAACATTCACCAAGGATGTGGTATCAAAAATTTGATACCTATATACGGGGACTTAGCTTCACCAAAAGCAAGGAGGATCACTGTGTTTATTTTAAATTAATTGGTGATCATGTTATTTATTTGGTCTTGTATGTGGATGATTGGAAATGACAAAGAAATTATCCAAGATTTGAAGACCCAACTGTTCTCCAAATTCGACATGAAGGATCTTGGTGCTGTAAACTATATATTGGGCATGGAAATTAAGAGAGATCGGGCAAAGTGGAAGCTATGGTTAAACCAGAGGAAGTATGTTGAGACTATATTGCAGAGATTCAATATGCAGGATAGTAAACTTGTGAATGTTTCGATTCTTGTAGGTACAAAGCTGTCTGCTAAACAGTGTCCCAAGGCACAAGAAGAAGAGAAGGATATGTCTCGTGTTCCATATGAAAGTGCAGTGGGTAGCCTGATGTATGAAACGGTCTATACTAGACCAGACATTGCACATGCAGTGGGAGTATTGAGTAGGTTTATGTCAAACCCAGGGAAGGAGCATTGGGCAACAGTGAAGCGGGTTTTCAGATATTTACATGGCACTAGTGATTATGGCTTGTGCTACCAGGGAAGACCAAGATTGTAAAGAGTGTTGGAAATTCATATTTTTGTTGATGCAGACAGGGCTGGAGATTTGGACCAAAGAAGATCTACAAGTAGGTATGTGTTTAGCCTATTTGGAGGTGCAGTCAGTTGGATGAGTAAAAGACATTCTGTAGTGACTCTTTCAACTACAGAGGCTGAATACATAGCAGCCACTCATGCAAGCAAGGAATTAGTTTGGTTGTAGAGATTGTGTTCAAGTATGGGGTTGGTGCAGCAAGCTATAAGGATAGATTGTGCTAGCAAAAGTGAAATTTTCTTGGCTGAGAACCCTGCTTATTATTCAAAGACAAAGCACATTGATGTTCAATATCACTTTGTGAGAGATATGGTTGAGGCTAAAAGGGTGTTGCTGGTAAAGGTGGACACTTTGAAGAATGTTGTAGATGCATTGATGAAGTCTGTAAGCACTCATAAGTTCTCTTGGTGTAGAGAAACAATGGGTGTTGCAGAACTGGGCTAATGACTAAGATCTCCTGTGGCCCCCTGCGGAAAGAAAACAACAAGTGGGAGAATGTTGGGTATGTGTTTTTTAAGTCCCTATATTAATAGTATAGTCCCTTATTATGTTGGTGTAGCCCTCCTTATTGTTATTGTTATACCCCATTAACCCCCATATTGTTATTATTGTGCCCTTACATTATTATTGTTAGGTCAACTAGGATTACATTGTGACCCCATGGACTCCTATATATATAAAGGAGGTTTTGTCATTTGTATCATCCAAGAATTTTTCATTCATGTAATGTATTGGAGGTTTCCCCCTCGAAGTGGCTTATTGCTAAGGCATTTATATCTCTTTTCTTCTCTTTTTGGAGTTGGTTTCACAACATTTGGTATCAGAGCTTAGAGATTCTAGGGTTTCACTACTCCAAACAGGTCATCGTGGAATTTTTGCTATAACTTTTTTTCTACGAAGGTTAAAAATTTGAAATATTTAGAGTGCGAAGAAAATATCCTAAGGAACATCGTCGAAAAATTTCAAATCTTGGTTCACAATATTTTCGGAGATATGATCTATGTAATTTAGGTCATTTTGTAGGCTCCTGAGTTTAACCTAAACAATTCATTGTGGTATTTTCATAATAAATTTTTTTATAAGAAGTTTCAGAAGCTAAAATTTTTAGAGTGTGAAGCTGAAATCTTGATGAACATCCTTGCAAAATTTCAGATATTGGTTCACAATATTTTCAGATATATGGTCTGTGGAAGTTAGGGATTTTTGAGGCTTCTGAATTTCATCTCAAAGAGGTGATCATGGGAAAATCTTCATAACTCTCTCTCTGAGCATCGGATTGGAATTCTATCTAAAGTAGAGTACACATACTGTAGTTTTCACTATATCAATTTCAGAGTCAAAGGAGGAAACAGTGACATGTGGCAAGTCGTACAAGTTCGCTCCACTGATCCAGTCCATAATTAGGTCATTGTGGGAGGTTGGGCATAATTTTTTCTTGAAGAATCCAATTTAGGTCAGACCTGTGGCATTCGAAAGAAGATTCAGAGGGATACTTTAGGGCCAAATTTCAGATATTGAAGATCTGAAATCATAGAGAGAATTCAATTTCAATATATAGATACTCAAATGCAAGAAAAAGGTGTGTACTTGTTTTTTAAAATTGCATAACATTTATTTGAGAAAGCAGTTTGAAGTGATTCCAAGGGAATATTGAAGAATTTTTACCAGTAATGGGTTCTATAATGCCTCCAAAAAATAATTCCATACCCATTAAGCCCTCAGAAAGCTATACTATGATGCATGAAGAGGAATAATTGCAATATGAGATATCAAAATTACGGTACCAAGTACAACAAATTTTGATCTTATGAAGAGCAACCAAAGATGACATAGATGGTTTAAAATCAGAAATGGAGGCTAAGTTGGATTGTTTTAAGGATCAAATAAAATCTATTATGGATGATAAAGTAGTGGAATATCACATCGAGCATCAACAACAAGTTCTCCTACTCTCAAAGGATAACCTAACTTTGGTGCAAAATCAAATGAAACAACCGAAAGATCAACATCACATCGAAAGAAGTTCTAAAGCAGTCACAGAAACAAGAACTTGACAAGTACAATCAATTTCAAATTATCTCAGCAAGTGGAAGAACTTTCCTATAGAATATTCCACATGGGAGGATGAGAATTTTATACAGAAGCATCAAGAAATAATCAAGCGTTGAGGACAACACTTGTTTGAAGGAGAGGGGCATGTTAGGTCCCTATATTACTAGTGTACTCCCTTATTATGTTAGTGTATACCCCCTTATTGTTATTATTGTACCCCTGTAACTCCCATATTGTTATTATTGTGCCCTTAAGTTATTATTGTTAGGTCGACTAGGATTACATTGTGGCCCCATGGACTCCTATATATAGATAGGAGGTTTTGTCATTTGTATCATCCAAGAATTGTTCATTCATGTAATGTATTGGAGGTTGCCCCCTCGAAGTGGCTTATTTCTAAGACGTTGAAATCTCTTTTCTTCTATTTTTGGTGTTGGTTTCACAACAATTTATTGGGGATGTAGGTTCTTCAAATACAACTTTAGTAGAATAATCTGGTGAATCTCTTGGTTGGATTTCATACCTATGCAACTCAGGAGGTCTATGTCTACCTTCAAATGATGGGATTCAAGTTTCAGTGATTGGTGTGGCACTACGAGGTTTAGCGGGAGTGAGCAATGATGTTGGAATTGAAATTCTACCTCAAATTATAAATCTACAGCTATATCCCTTTATCTATGCATAAATGATTTTTATCATACTTTAATTATGCATCCAAAAAATCAAAATTGACTGTACCTAGAATGATATGCAAACCAATAATGGAATCATATATACAATTCCCCAGCAATGGCTCCAAAATGTTGGGTAATTCAATTGACCTTAAATTACTTCATTAATTGTCAACCAAGGTTCGTGTACTTATGAAGTGCATGTGCACCATATATTCGAGGAATTATATCTTTGGATGAAATTTCTCTAAGTATGGATAAGTGTTAAATGAAATTAGAGAGTTATGATTCACATGTTCTTTCGATTAAAGCTACATTAAAACCAAATTCCCAACTGAATTGAAAAACTAATCTATCACTTGAAATCTCAACTTATTCTAATTGTAGAATTTAAATTCTATCTCTAATTGTAGTATTGAAAATATATCTCAAATTTTAGAAATAAAATACTTATTCTAAATTGCATAAAACAAAGCCTAATACTAGTTATAGAAATGGAGCTTTAATTCTACTTTGCAAAAAGATATCTCAACGCTAATTGCAGAAAAGGAAATTTAGCTATATTTGCAGAAAGAAATGGTAATGAAAATTTATTGCAAAAGGAAAGTAAATCAAAAAAAAAATTATAACCTCAAGTGATTATTAATGTGCACTAATATCTCTAGAAAACCATCTCTTCATCATCCATGAAATTAAATAAGTCATAAAAATAATTTTTTTTGAACGAAATTCATGCTATAAATAGAAATTTTTGATTTTTTCTTTTAGGAGTGCTCCAGAAAAAAAACAACAGGTGATTAAAACACAACTGAAATTTAATCATTCAGAAATAAAACTACATGAAACTTCTATGTGAATGTAGATTATTTATGAAAAAGAATTGCAATGTAAACAAAAACTAATTATCCTTATAACTCTTTAAGGGGCCTCCTTTGAGTGTAAGGTTTTCACTGCTCAAACGATATCTCAGCAAATCATTGGAAGGAAAAAAGTATTATATTAATCTGAAGAGGTTTCTTGAACAAAGTTTCAAATATTTAAATGAACAAAAACTTAAGTTTTTCTATTTTTTTGTCTTTCCTCGGGAATTTTATACAATTCTTCATTGAACTAATTTAAGAGTCTTGTCCTGATAGATAATTAAACTATTTTTCCATCTAAGAAGTAAACTTAACTTAAAACTCTATCTCCTCTTGATTTGCTGCTGGGAGAGAAAATAATGAGGGATTCTTCTTGAATGATATATTCATGATTGAACAAGTCTTCTCCATGCTCGCTTGATTTCGTCACGATATCCTATCGAACTTCGCTTCACTATTGCATCGTCATAACCATAGTTTGACTTTAGGTTGGACTCTTAGATCTTTCGATCTTTGTAACTTGTCAGATTATGCCAATAGGTGGAGATCCATGTGGGGAAAATCTGTCATCTACAGGTACCTTTCATTCCTTCATTGGAGCATTATAACTCGTCTAATCATGGAGATGGATACCGAATTCAATACTAGTTGTTGAATGATCAAGGTTATGTAGTTGTAGAGTTGCTTTAATTATAATTCAAAAATAAACAATAGATTCTAAAACATGGATTATTAACACCTTGTATATGATTGAGTAATTCTGAGATGACCTTGATTAATCTGAAATAGCTACAAAATGGTCAAAAAAGGATAGAGGAGAGGGGAAAAGGATAGTAAGAAAGAAAACAATTTTAGACTTCAACAAGGGGATATCCCATCCTCCCCCACTTGAGTTTGACATCATGCTGGTGTCTGCTCTAGAATTTTGGAATTCAAACCATTTTTTAAAATAGGATGGATATGATTCTTTAAAAGTGTTTTCCAATTCCAAAGTTTCCTCTTCTGTGTTGAAGTGCTTCCATTGAAATTTAACTTTAGCTATAACTATATTTTGGAGTGTGACTCCCCTCTGGCCTAGTATACATAGAGGTTATGTTAAGAACTCTCTCTCTAGTTCTACCTATATAAAATTCCAATCAATTATGTGAGTTGGGTCATGTACATAATTCTTTAATAAAGTAACATAAAACACATTATGAAATTTTATGCTTGTTGGTAAAGAAAGTTGATAAGCAACTGAGCCTATCCTTGTTGACACTTAAAGGGTCCATAATATCTAGGTGATAGTTTGGAACAATTACCAACAATAAGAGTACTCTTCTTGGGTTTCACTTTCAGATAAACATGGTCACGTACATTAAATTATTTATGAACTCTCTTCAAATCTGCATCTCTTTTTTCAATCTTGAGTTGTTTTCAAATTTTGTTTCACTTATTTAACTATTTCTTCCATTTCTATCAAAATATTTCGCCCTAAAATGTTAGCCTGCCTCAAGGGTTTCATATTAATAAAGAGGAAGAATTCTATTATTTTATTGGATTTATCTTGGATTTATTTTATTAGATATTTTAATATATTTGTAGAAAAAAAAGGTGAAAAATATTGGTGATGACTTTCACGTCATATTTTTAAAATTTTGGTGTAGAATTCTCAAAAACTAATTGCAAATTTGAATTCCTCTCTAAAAAATAACCAATTTCAAAATAAAACCATCTGAATCAACATCATAACAAAGTAAATTTGGCTACCTTAAATTAATTATTTTTCAGGAATTTTTGTGATGGGTGACAAGCTTGCAGAGCTTACCTAGAAAATTTGGTGCAAAATTTTCAGAAACTAATTGCAAATCTCAATTCCTCTTGAGAAAACACCCAATTAAAAATATACATATATCTTAATCACAGTCTAGATAGATGAGATCTCGCTAATTTAAAATCAGTTATTTTTTTTCAGAAATTTTTGTGATGGTCGAAAAGTTGTAGCACAAACTAGTGTTCACAAAGGGCCTATATTGTGATTCTAGTCCCATGAGAAGATGCAGTGTGGCCATTCCATTTCCAAAAATATGTTATAATAATAATTTTGATATATATTTTCCGAGTTGTGACCATTTCAAATCCCCCTCCCCTCCCCAAAGTAAGTGATTTTTCAAAATCCTCACTCTATTTTAGGGGTTCTAGAAAGATTATTTTGTACTTAAAATATAACAAGTCACTACACCCATAAACTTGGAGATTTATACCATGAATTAATTTCAGAGATGAGGATTCCATATGGGTGTACTCACTTAATCATGATTAGATGCAGGCACTTCCAGCTGAAGAATTTGAGAAAGTATTTTTGGACAAATGGTCTCATGCTAGAAAGAAGGCTAATGAGAATGATAAAGGGTTATATTTTGTTGATATCTACATATTACAGGTTCATGGATGTATTCACAAGGACAAGGTCATTTTTTCTATCAATCTTAGTTGTAAGCATAATCTTAGTCAATCTCTAATTGGACAAAAGATTGCACGTTCCAATACGGCATATTGAAAATACACAAGTTAATGGTGTGTATATTCAAATATTTAAGGACTTGAAGGTTACCATGGATAAATATGTGTTACATTCAAACTTTTATGCTTTATATATGGATAGATAGGATGTTATTTTTGGATATCCTTGGATGGAATTAGTTGGTACAGTCAATGTTAATGTATAAAATAAAATTTTGAAGTTATGGTACAAAAAGAATAAAATTAACTCGCGGGATATTTCCATTAGTAAATGGATAGAGACCAAGGAGGAAGAAGAAAAAAAATCTACAAACACTAACACATTGAATGCTGATTCGTTGGTGGAAATAATAATGGAATACAACCCAACATAGACACAAAATAAGGGACCACAAAAATAACCAGACACCAGTCAAATACCATCAGTTGTGGAACTGAAGAAGGACACACCAACAGTTAATGATTTTGTATATCACCACCCAACAAGGAAACAGCCAATAAGATGGCATCATATTAGAAACAAGGATGAAGAAAACTGGAAGACACAAAGAGAGGCATGATGATCCCCCCATAACACATCAACACAAAGGAACTGCAAGAACTAGATTCCATCTCAACTGAGCGAGGCATTTAATAGACCAAGTGTTCTCCTTTCTCTTGGATGGATGGATGCATGTGCATGGTACCAGTGGACTATGTTTTTTAGTAGATATTATTATTTATTTTCTTCTCATGCTTCGGGGATGAAGCATGTTGTAAGGGGATGGGAATGTAGTATACCTGTGGGTGGATAATACGAGGTACATAGTCAAGTACCCAAGGGGAAAAGGTGATGTAAAAGGGGATCACAATTAGTTATTTTAGTAAATAAAGCTCATAATTGGTTACCCACATTAATGATGATTATAAGTGGTTAAACCTCATTATAAAAAGGGGACCACAATTAGTTAGTTTAGTTGAGGATGATGAATAAATGAACATAGTTAATAAATAAAGTGGTTAACCCTCATTATGAAAGGGACCACAAGTAGTTAGGGTTTCTTAGGGTTTTATATCTCAGAAGATTATATATAGATAAAGATAGGAAGGAAATATAAGTTAATTATTGTTTTGTATTGACAAGCATATGAACAAAATTTTAGAAAACTTGTTTCCATTTCCTTTGGTACGTTTCTAAGAATTATGGCGGCATCCTTATGGTAAAATAGGCAGGTGGGGTCTCAAAAAAAAATCAATTTCAACAAATCTCTGGCTGCTTGGAATTTATGGCATATGGTGCACAATTTCTCTCTTTCAGCAGGATGCTCAAAGAAAAATATGTCCCTTCCATCTCTTTCATGGGTTTGTTATGACAACCCAAAATATTGAAAGAGGGCTCCAATGTCTAGAAAGCTCTTGTCCCATCCTTTATAGTCAATGGGAGTTCGAGAGTTTGATGGATAACTAATTGAAATAAGGATAAATTGGGATTAGACGTGTGGCTCAGGTTTTTCGATGAATACAGATTTTCAAATATCTTTGTAGATTACCTACATTAAGTCATTTCTTATGTTTTATTAGACACTAAGGTCCAGATCCCATGGGAATGGGGACATGTAGGATGGAAATAACATAATGCTGGGATTGGTAGGCTAAGAAGCTATGGATTGGGAATCCTTTATCATTCATCTCATTTCAAATTTCATTAGATTAAAAAAGGACATAGAAAATTGTCTGGTGTGGTCCAAATATCCAAGCAATGTGGACTTTATAGCCAAACTATTGTTATGAATCCTACACTAAATATCTTTTTATCGAGGAAAAAAAAATTGGTGGATTCCTCTATGGAAAATCCATGCAGCCATCAAGTGAAAACTTATTTTCTGATTGGAAATGAGAAATAAGTTGTTAACATGAGTAAATATTTTGAAAAGGAGCTAGGAGGGTCTTAGTTGTTTTCCTTTATGCAAATATTCAAATGAAAATTTCTCGCACCATTTCATTTTATGTTCATACACAGTGTAAGTAATTAGCAAGGTATATGAAATGGATATCAAAGGTTCTTGTTCATGTATAGGCTTGGGAAAATGCTTCAATATATGGGAAGAAAACAAAGTCATTGATCCTTTCAAAAAATTTCCCTGATTACTTATTAATAACCTTTGGTAGGCCAACAACTATAACATTTTTTACTCTTGGGACATATCGATTAAGGTCACTATAGGTTTTATTTTAAAATTATGCATGTAATACAAGTTTGATACTAAGGCCCAGAAAAGGAAAGTATTGTTCATGCCACCAATTATCTAGGGATGCCCCTAGGGTTTTTCGATGATGTTGCATAAGGTTATCTTGCCAGGTGTGTGGTCAACATGGTTATCTCCCTCTCTCAGTCACTTTTTATATAAGCGTGATATGCCCCTAGGCATGGAATAAATAATCTAGTAGAATTCCAAGCATTGCATACTTTTCTAGAAATTATTTCCCTAAAGACTGTCAAAAATCTCAAAGTGATGGGGGATTCAAAAACAGTAATCAATTAGCCTAACAACAAGGTATCCATTGAAAATATTTATCGCTAGCCAACTCTTGAAGACATCAAAGAAACTCTCCCATATTTTGACTAGATTTCTTTTAATCATATCCTCAAAGAACTCAATTCAATTGATATGGCTTATCCAAAGATAGTCTAGAATTACTTGTAAAGAGCTTCTTAATATCAGATCTTATATATTAAGTGAAACATGATCAAATGAAAATTCACATATAACATGGCATCTCCTTTGGATTGTTTCTCTCATGTCTATTGTTTGTAAAGATGAAGATACAATGACACTCTAGCCTACAATGCGAGCGTTGACTCCTCCCTTGATTTGTTTTTCAATATTTCCAGAAGATGTATAAACACAAGTTCAACCTTTTTTGTGACCATAATAAAGAATGTAATAAAGAGCTAAGTATATTAGAATATCCTATAACATAGATTGATAGATAAAAGAAGTCATTCTAAGAACGATTTTGAATTGAAATATGTTTATTGTCTTTTAGAGATAAAATAAATTTTTCCTCAAAAATATATATCTTTCTCTAATACAATTACTTTAGAAGAAATTTAAAATTACTTGATTAATATATATGAAGTGTAACCTATGTTAAAAAATAAAATAAAATAATTATATGAACTTTTGATATTTATATTTTAATTTATATAATTTAAAATATAAATTATAAATCAAACATTTAAAATATTTAACATTTTATTTATAAATATTAAATAATGGAATTATATAAATATGTAACTACTTTCATATTTCTTATAATTTTATGAGTTTTCTTTTTCTCTTATTTTTCTTTAAATGATTGAAAATATAATAATATTAATTATTTTTTTATATTTTATTTTTATCTAATTAAATAATATTAGATATAATTGATTGAAAAATATAGTATTATTAATTACTTTGTATTTTTTTGGAAAAAAAAATTCTTAATCCAAATTCTTTAAATTGGATATTTTCTTAAACTTCTTTAAAGAATAGGCTATATTAAATAGTAATAATATTAATTATTGTATTATTGAGTTGAGAGATTCATTCTACAATCAATTGTGAAGGTAATGTGTAAGTATGTATGTGCTCAACTTTAATTTGACACGTGTCCTTCTTAAAATAAAAATAAAATATTCTCTAAATAGAAAAACAATATTAGCAATAATAAAAAATAAAAAAGAATCTGTTTTGCAAGTTTAGTTAGTAGTTCACATGACCTAATAAAATTTCATGTAAAGTATTAGAAGGAAAAAACAATATGTGAGTAAGTAGTTTAAACCTTATACTTTTCAAAAATAATTTAACGCATTATTTAAGGATCTTTGTTAACCAAATATTCTCTAAATAGAAAAAAAATATTAGCAATAATAAAAAGTAAAAAAGAATATGCTTTGCATGTTTAGTTAGTACTTCATATGACCTAATAAAATTTCATGTAAAGTAATTAGAAGAAAAAAAACAATATGTGAGTAAGTTGTTTAAACCATATACTTTTCAAAAATATTTTAACACATTATTCAAGTAAATTATTTAAATATCTATGTTAACTTCATATATATCTATATATAGAAAAAATATATTAAAAGAAAACATTTTAATGTTGTATATAATAAAATATCCAATGTAGGTTATGAATAAAATATTTTAATATGAATTAATATTCACAGATATTTAAAAATATATATCATTCAAGGATACCATTTAAATAATGAAAACTTACACATAGTTTTCTTTCACTCTAAAATAAGTTTTGACTTGAACAAATTTGGATCTAGATCCAAAATTTAAATCATGTATTTTATTAATCTTTTCTAAGGAATAGCTGAGTGAGAAGAGGTTGATTCCTTAATCATGGTTATATAAGAATTTTATCACCATTATGACAGGGTATTAGATTTATTAATACAGTTTATAGGATTTGGCGCTTCTAAAATATTTTTTCTATGCAACCTAATCACATTTTGATATTTAGTGTAACCCCCTTATTGTTATTATTGTACCCTTGTAACCACCATTTTGTTATTATTGTGCCCTTAAATTATTATTGTTAGGTCGGTTAGCATTACATTGTGGCCCACTAGGATTACATTATGGCCCCATGGACTCCTATATATAGAAAGGAGGTTTTGTAAATTGTATCATCCAAGAATTGTTCATTTATGTAATGTATTGGAGGTTTCCCCCTCGAAGTGGCTTATTTCTAAGGCGTTGATATCTCTTTTCTTCTATTTTTGGAGCTGGTTACACAACAGGTGATTGGTAAGATCACACAATGATTTTTTTAAATTTTCAAATCATATGAAAATGAAAAATATTTTTGTTAGGACAACATGACTTACAAATTTTATGGATCATTATGTAGACATGGGACCAATGAGACCTAAGGGTTTCCCGATGCATAGGCGTCATGGAAGAGAAGCTGAGGATTTTGCAGAAGACCCAGGGAGAACCCTCCATGATATACAAAGAAACTCAGAGAGTTTGACTCGCCAAGTTCCTATGGATTCCATAGAGGATCTCCTAGAGGCTATATAGAGACGTGTGGTTGGAGTACCATATGACTGGGTGTGGCTTTTCCGCCATGTGGTGATAGCTATAGTGTTCTTCTGGAACACCTATCCTAGGCAAGGCCCACGGGGATAGATTTTATTTGATCAAATGACTGTAATATTTTTTGATGATGAACATGATCGGGCATCAGCCCTAATTTTTTAAGACATTATTGTCTAATTTTTGTATATTTTGAACACAACTATGATATATATATATATATATATATATACACACACAAAAATTTTATATGATGTGATTGTCCCAAATGTACAATGATGAATGATCCTTTTGATATTTAATGTGTTGAATGATTAATATGCCAATCAATTGCTTGATTAGCTAATGAGTTTGAAAACCAATTTTCTGAACGAGGAATGTGAATGGATGTAACATATTGAAATGAACGTTGTAACAAATTCACCCTCAGAAATAATCGATGTAAAAATGGGTCTCTAACACGATAGGTGTTATTTAATTGTGAAACCACCAGTTGCAAATCCAAGTATACTACTAATGAATAAACACCAAGATATATTTCCTCTAAGAGTAGGTTGACCACTGTAGTGTACTTTGCCACATTGTTCAAAGTAGGACCAATGTAGACACCCCTTGAGACTAGCAATTGATCGAATGGATAGTGAATTACCCAAGCCGCGGAAGAAATATTCCGAGTATGTCTACTAGCACTATCGACAGAGCCAAAATGACTCATCTCATCCGAAAACACCTACCAAAATAGATAAAAATTATCAAAGTCACATAAAAAATCGACAGACATACATGTACAAAAACACAATATATACAAACAAAGAAAATGCTAGGAAAAATCCTAGGCATAATACTTCTTCAGATAAAGTCCATTTCTGGGCTCCGCCAGCTCGTTTCCGTCGAAATAAACCAAGGAATAAGCTCCCTTTTTGAGGACCTATTGAAAAATAAAAGGGCCATACCACATGGATTTAAACTTGCCTACCCCCAAGGCACCCTTGTCTTGAGCATAAAACAAAACAAGGTCACCTTCAAAGAAAACCCTAGGTTTGATCACATTATCGTATTGAAACTTCACTCATTTCCTATGAGCCTCGTTCATCATAGTTGCATCTCGGCATTGCTCATCGAGATGTTGTAGATGAAAAATGCATTCTTCAAGACTTGCGGTGTCAGTAAGAAGCTCAACTACTAGCTTAAGGAAAGGAATTTTTCATTCAACAGGAAATATTGATTCCAGCCCATAAATTAGTTGGAACGGAGTGAATTTGGTTGCAGTCTTCATAGACATCCGGTATGCCCAAAGTGTAGGATACAACATGACCAACCAATTGGATCTGACTTTAAAAATTTTCTGTTGAAGGATAAACTTTAAGGACTTGTTTACGGCTTCAAATTTCCCATTGCCCTGAGGATAATACGAAGATGAATGCTCTTGCCGAAAACCCAATTTGACAGCTAATTCAGCCATCATGGTTTTTTGAAAATGACTTCCATGGTTAGTGACAATCTCTTTGGGGATACTAAAGTGAGAAATGACATGGTTGAACAGAAACAGGGCTAGTGTTTCACCATCGTTCGCAAAAGTAGGCATAGCCTCAACCCACTTATTAAAGTAGTCTACTGCTACGATAATGTACTTATGACCCTTTTTCAAAGGCGGGTTACAAGTAGTATAATCAATACCCCACTTTTTGAACGGACTGAAAGTGACAACAAGAAAGAGCGGAGCTGGATGAGCGTGCATCTTCCGAGTATAGACTTAACAAGGATGACATTTGTTTACCACCTCAACACAATATTTGAAAATCGAGGGCCAAAAATATCCTTCACGCAAGATCTTTTTGGTTGTAGCAAGCCCAGATAAATGACCACCACAAGCTCCATAATGGAAATCATTCAGTACAACCTCAACTTCTTCGAGAGTCAAGCAACATCTAAGGATCGAATCGACCCTGCAACGATATAGAGTGTCACCGATAATAAGATAATTTTTTGCTAAATGATGCAACTTTTGACGCTCGTCTTTCGAAAATTTAAGGGAAAATTCGAAGTCTGGAGATAAACAATGAGATCTCCATATCAAGGATCCTGTGAAGAAATGAGGAAAATATGTTCATCAGGGAATGACTCTTCATAAACAATATCTTCTCCATAGGGAAACTCAGAGATCAACTCCGCAAATAACAAATATTTCTTGGATTGGCAGACAGGAATTTGAGATCAAACTCTTGCAAAATGAAAATCCATCAATTGTATTTGCCCCTAATCACTCACCTACTAAGAAAAAATTGAAATCAATTAACTGCTGCCAAAACATAAGTTTTGTGAAGAAGGATATAATGCTAGATTGGAGGTTTATGTGGTGTAGTTTTTCAGATATAAAACTCGGAATATCCATAGTCGTCATTTTTAGTCTACATTTCTAGTCTAAATCAAGGCTAATCTTCAGGACAACCAGCTAAGAAGAGAGAATATCAGGGTCAATAAATAGAGGAAAGAAGGAGAATGAAAGGGCCGACCAGCTCTTAAATATTTATAAATTAATTAGTTATTTATTTTAGTTTTTTTTTGAAAATTTTGTCTATTTTATTTTTAATTTTTATTTATTTCATTCTTAATTTAGTAATGACACTTATAACATATATTATAATGGGTGAATATAAAATTTAAATTAATGATTATAAGGGTTTATTTATTATTATCTTATTAAAATTAATTGTATTAAATTTTTTTATTTTTATTAATATTAAAAAAAGGGGTGTTAATAACTAAGATGGTTGTTACTAAAACTAGGGGATAGTATTAGGGTTTATTTTAATAAATATATTTAATAGATTAAGTAAAGGGATGCCCTATATTATAATGGGAAAATATAAATGATCCTAAATAATGAGATAATATGGATTTTAATAATAATAGTATTAGAGGGGTTTATTTATTAATAGTATTATAGGGGTTTATTTATTATTAAAGGGGTTTGATATTAATAGTATTAGAGGGGTTTAATTATTATGCAGTGTAGCCTATCTACAAAGTTATATAATATTGGAAGTGAAGAAAAAGGGGGTGTAAGGCAGGATAAGGAGAGTTTTTAAATATTAAAAGAGGATAAGAAAGTCAGCAGGTTAGTGGGAGGAAAGGTGACAGGAGATGATTTAGGGGATAAAGGAAAAAAAGGGTAGAAGTTAGGGGTATGGTGTGCAGGGTGGAGTATATGAGAGGGATATGACAGGAAAATAAGAAAGGACAATGCCAAGCAGGAAGATGTACAAGGTGCCGAAAAACAGCGTCGGGGAGGGTAAGTTTATTTGCGGGAAAGAATGTAAATGCAATTCCTTCTAATCTCTAAGCCTCCATCTCTATTGAGGTTGTGAGGGTGTTTAATGATTTACAGGGCTTCACACACTTTACGCTTAAAATGATGCTTCTCATTGGTAATTACCACTGCATCTTCAAGGCATATGTGGTGATGCGTCTTATTAGAGTGTTCTACCAAAGCCAATGTTTTGGTTCTTCCTAATCTAATGTCTGACCCATGTTCTTTAAACCTTATTTTGAAGGTCCTACCTGTTTCACCAATATAGCAATCTTCACACGAACAATTAATTTTGTAAACCCCTTTTTGCTAGAGGTGGTCTGGGTCATATTTGACAGATTTCATCCTTTTTCTGATGGTCATTATAGGTTTGAAGGATGCTCTAATGTCTTTCTTGGCAATAAATTTGGCCATCTTGTCTGTGACCCCTTGGATATAGGGTAGGTATGCTTTTGTTGTTGCGGAATAGTGAGTTTAAATTCCATTATTTCCAGATCTTTCTCTTTGAATAGCTATGTTGATGTCTCTATTACTGTATCCCAAGTTCATGAATTATCTTATTAGATGTTCTATTTCTTCCTCAATATGAGTATCGCCTGATATTCTAAAATCTCTTGTAAAAAGAGTCAACAAAACCCCCATCTTCTGAGCAGGGTAGTGATGTGAATCAGCATGTAGGTAATTGTTAGTATGAGATTTCTTCCTGAACACATCGTGCCCAAGGTTCCATCTTCATTTCTCGAGAGGAGAATGTCAAGGAAAGGGATACTATTGTTTACCTCACCTTCCATTGTAAATTGTATATCTTTGGAAATTCTATTAAAGTGGTCCAAGAAGCTTTTTAATTCTTCATCGCCATGTGGCCATTTGACATTGGTGTCATCCACGAATCTAATCCAAAATTTAGGTTTCAATGGGTAAGGGTCAAGAGCTTTCTTTTCAAAATTTTCCATGAAGAGGTTGGCCACTATGGGGGACAACGGAGATCCCATAGAAACTCTAGATGTTTGTTCAAATATTTCTCCTTGGAAGGTAAAGAAGGTGGAGCGGAGACAAATTTCAGCAAGCCTTGCAGTCTGGGGGTCTGCGACTTTGTAGATAGGCTACACTGCATAATAATTAAGCCCCTCTAATAATAAATAAACCCCTCTAATACTATTAATAAATAAACCCCTCTAATACTATTATTATTAAAGTCCATATTATCTCATTATTTAGGATCATTTATATTTTCCCGTTATAATATAGGGCATCCCTTTACTTACCGTCTTAAATATATTTATTAAAATAAACCCTAATAGTATCCCTTAGTTTTAGTAACAACCATATTAATTATTTAAACCCCTCTTTTTTAGTATTAATAAAAATAAAAAAATTTAATACAATTAATTTTAATAAGATAATAATAAATATACACTTAGAATAATTAATTTAAATTTTATATTCACCCATTATAATATATGTTATAAGTGTCATTACTAAATTAAAAATGAAATAGATAAAAATTAAAAATAAAATAGACAAAATTTTCTAAAAAAAACTAAAATAAATAGCTAATTAATTTATAAATATTTAAGAGTTGGTTGGCCCTTTCATTCTCCTTATTTCCACTATTTATTGACCCTGATCTTCTCTCTTCTTAGTAGGTTATCCTAAAGATGATTCTTGATTTAGACTCGAAACGTAGACTAAAAATGACGACTGTGGATATTCCAAGTTTTATATCTGAGAAAGGATATAATGTTTGAGATGCTAGACAACATGGACAACTGCCAAAGATAATTTCTCAATGGGAGAATACTGGAGTCCAGGACCCACCAAGCCTCGAATAAGGTATTAAACAACATTCTCACAAAGAGAATCATCTTCCTAAACCATAACCATACCGATAGTAGATTGTGCTACAACGAGATACAAAAGGAAGCCTATGCTATAATTAGGTGGACTCAATAATGGAGCAGAGGTCAATGAATTTTTCAAAGAATCGAATGAGCATTGAGAAAATTCATCCCAAAAGAATGGAAATCCTTTCTTTAATGGCCTCATAAATCCTTTCGTCACTTCGGCATAATTAATGATAAATCTCCTTAATAAATTAGCTTTACCTTGTAGACATTGAAGCTGATGAATAGATGAAGGGGGAGGAAACTAAAGTATTGCCTCAACCTTGAAGGGATCTACTCGAATCCCTTCCCTAGACATGATGAATCCCAACAACTAACCGGATGTGACCATGAAAATTCACTTATTAGGGTTCAACCCAATTTTATAATGACGACACCATTCAAAAACTTGTCGAAGGTGTGAAGGATGATGAATTCCCTTTCGAGAAGGAGTAGCTAAATCATCTAAATATAATTCGATAATATGCTTGATGTCATGGAAAGAATAGGAAATAGTCCGCTGGAATGTAGCTCCAACATTTTTAAGGCCGAAAGGAAACTTTTTGTATGAAAATGTACCCCAGGGGAAAATAAGATCACCCTTATGCTGATATTTAGGACATATAGTAATATGATTGTATCTCGAGAAACTGTCCATGGAGGAGAAAATCTCATTCCCCACACATTGATAAATAATTTGATCAATAAATGGTGTGGGGTAATTATCCTTTGGACATGCCTTATTCAAATCCTGAAATCAATGCAAATTTAGATCGTTCCTTGTTTCTTGTCCACGGGCACTGGATTCAAAACCCACTCACTTAAAGGAACGAGATATATGAAACCCGCCTTTAGTAGCTTCTCAACCTCGGACTTGATAGCTACTGCCTTCCTAGGGTTGATCGGGTAATGCTTCTGTCATATAGGCTTAGCATTTTTGTGAGTATTGATGCTAGACAATAGATGGGTCCTATTCCAGGAATTTCCTCATAAGACCAAGCGAACACATCCTGAAATTCTCTAAAGAGATCGGTGTAAGTCTAAATCTCTTCAGGGGAACATTCAGCTCCAATGAAGATATTCTCAATAAATTTGGGATATCTGGAGATGTTCACCAGGGTAGTCTCAGAAATGAAAACCATGTTCCCTTCAGTAAAAACCTGTGTTGGGGCTAAGGGGTTCAAGACCGGGTGAATAGGACCAGAAGACTAAGGGCTAGACAATATTGTTTCAACTTCTCGTAAGTCTAGTAGAAAATAGGACTGATCATACAAATCATCCCACGGTATTTCTATGCCAGTCATTGCTTCAAGGATAACCTCTTCAGATAGAAGAGTGGTATCAAGGAAATCCTGAGCAGAAGATGAACTAAGGGTCCAAGTCGGAGCCACATCACCATCCAACTCCTCTAATGAAAGAGAAACTAGAACGGAGTCTGTAGAGTCAACAATAGATTGATAAGAAACATTTGATGGAGACACAGGGAATGCCATTGCACCCACTTGACCTTCCTCTAATGTGGAGGTAGGAGAAGGCAAGGTCCAAGGGTCTGAAAAATAATGAGTTCGAAAGAACTCTCTTCGAGTAGGAACCCTAGAGGATGAGATAGAATTAATATGAATTGAAGGAGGTAGAAGATCAAAATTACCCATCAACGATGTATACATTCCAACCCCCAAATTCTCAACAGTTTTCTCGGCATCATTCACCAAGGGTATAGTAGAGTCAATAGATGCATTTGGATCTATAGGAGAATAATCCATCTGGTAAACAATGACAATCCTCCCTTCATGGGGAAAACACAAGATGCGAAATAATGATGAAGCAATAGCATCCATCTCATAAATCCAATTCTGCCCCAACAGAAGGTTGTAGCCTAGATTTGTATCAACTATATCGACCTCAATATTGACAATTTTACCCCCAACACAGATGGGTAAAGCTAGAACAATTCCAAGTGGCCTGTGAGAATTACCATCAAATGCAGTAAGAAGAGTAGGTGAAGGGACAACTGAAGGAGATCCAAGAGCTTTCTAATATGAGATAGACATGACACATGTGGAAGCACCCTCATCGACTATTATTCAAAAAATATTGATCTTCCGATATGTAGACTTAATCTGAAAATCAATGTGATGTGAAAGTCTCTTCTTAATATTTGACATGCCATATGTCATAATAAGAGAGTTTTTTGGATCAATAGCCCCAATCGTAGTAAGAAAATCACTCCTTTGTGCTGGGCATGACTGGAGTACCTCTAATGTAGACATGACACCAGGACTTTGGACCAGATCTTCTACAATGGAGTAGTTTTGGGCATCCTTGGCATTAGGATTAATTGTTGTATGCTTCGTAGACCCTTTCGGCATCCGAGGTATAGGCTCAACTGCAGGATTCTCTATATGGAGTGGTTCATAATTACTAAGATAACCCTTAGCTTTCGAAGACTCAGCTTCACCATAATCACGAGATCTCACAACGATATCAGCGTGAGTACTAACATTCACGCCAACAAGAAGTTGTTTCCCTTGGGGAAAAGGGTTTTTCATTATAGCCTAGGAACTAGAAGAACCCTTCTGAGCTAACAAGTGCAATGGAAACTTAACCTTCTTCTTATTGTCCCTCTTACCCTCTCCAACATTATCGTTGGATCTGTTCGCATTACCCTTCCCATCCTTGCCTTTCTTCTTATTATTTTGTCCCTTCTTATTCCCATAGGATTATTGATATTATTTGGGGTTAGAAGCCTTAAAAAAATTAATATTCAAGGGTTGAGAAGGAGTTGACACCAACGACATAGCCTGACCAGAAGGAGAATATTGTAAGGACAACTGCTACAATTGATTTAGCAGGTTATTCATGCCACTATCAATTGAATCGATAAGCTTGTCAGCATGAGGACCTGACTCCATTTTGGCTAAATCCACTTTGGAATGAGGAGCATCTGGAAAAATATTATTAAGGACCCCATACTGAGAATAGATCAATTCTAACTGCTCAGCCCTAAAAATGGCCTATTCCTAAAAAAATACCCCAAAAAGGGAAACATCCTTCGAGATTTCTGACTGTAAGGATTTAAGAAACCATTCTAGAAGGAACTCATTCGAAATATTGCCTTTGATGAGCCTCTTCCTTCTCCTCTATTCCTGAATATGATCATAAATGTGTGTTGCCTTGTCCTGCTGGAAATTTTTTAGGAGATCAGTCCCGAAATCATAATGAAAATGCAACTAGAAATGGTTCAGAAACATAGTAGCCAACTCGTAAAAAGTAGAAAAATGTCCCCCTATCAGCTTAATGTACCATCTTGTTTCATTTCCAGTTAGGGTGCATTGAAATAGCCTCAACCTAATCAAATCTTCTATAAGGGAGTTCGACGAACACCATAAGTGGAAATTGGTAACATGGTTAGCTGATTCCTCACCAATCTTCCCTTCAAATTTTGAATATTTGAGGGAAGTTTAGTAGGGACCGGAGGCCAACCTCGGCTATATCAAATAGGATCATTCGTCAATTTTTATAAATACGGAAAGTTTAGAGTTTTCAGGAAAGGTAAGCGTGGAGGAGCTTGATAATTCCATCCCCCAAAGAAAGGATTCCTAAAATTTTGAAAAGAATACCCTAGATTTGTTGAGGCACCAAGTTGGCAGATATTGTTCATAGAAAAGACTGAGCATAACAGAAAACTTGTGGCTCGGAAGCATTCAGATAAGTACCCCCTCCCATCGTAGGATTACCATAGATAGGGATATTTCCTCCAATCGAAGTTTTAAATGAAGAATAAACCCCAAGGTAACGGTTCGAAGTGTTGTTGAATGGGGAGAAACCCTATTAAACACCTACAAAAGGGAAAGGTACATTCCCTTGCTTACTAGAGAAAAATTGATTCCCAGCTCCCAACCCTGTAAAAGCAGGGTTCCAACCTTGAAAATCATTAGAGCTTTGACCTCCGAGGAAATGATTAAAACCCTGAATTTGAGAGGTGAAAGGAAAAGATCCTAAGGAAGGGTTTGAATGAGGAATGTGACCACTTCTGAAGGGGAAAACCTGAAAATAAGCTGACCCACTAGCCATGAAAGGCATAGGTACGGAGATAGTAGAAGAAATAGGGAAGGAAATAGAAGGAATTTCACTAGATGGCATTCCAAAAGAAAAAGCACCAGAATGGGAAGCAAATTATTGGGTGCCCCCACTCATATATGGAATAGAGCCAAAGCCAAACATAGAAGCATTGGGAGCGATAGCTAAAATAGAAATAGTACCCCTCCTTCAACTTAAAGAGGAGTATGCACACTTTCAGTGCTCAGAGATGAAGTTGTGTTCCCAATTGTGGCCATTGAAAGAAAGGGATAAGGATGGGGGCTATCTGGTCTTTGTGACGTAGGCCCAACATGTAAAAGAACATCTAGAAAACTGGTAGGAAGAGGAGAGGAAGGAGTACCTGGAGGTTCAGGAACCTCTTCAACTTCAACTTCTTCTACCGGAAGTAAGACTCTAGAGATGAGTGGAGTAATCCTCTTTATAATACCACTAATACTAGGACCACCCACAGAAAAAACAACCCCAGTTGGAGGATCACTGTCTAATACATTTTCAACTACTGGATGAAAATCACCAATAGAATTTCTCCTACACCTTCTTGAAGAAGGCTCGACACTCGCAAGAGAAAGCCCACGAAGCCTCCTCCATCGACAAGGCGATCACTTAGCCACTTTTAATAATTATGAGATTAATTAGACTCAAAAAATTAAGAAGCTATGGAGATCTAGGAGAAAATAGCACACTCTATCAAAATTCCCTAAGATACATCAATCAAGAAGGCTTCGGGTATTTCCGCTCAGGGTGATTAGGACCGGACACCAAAATACAAGAAATCAAATAAAAGGACCTTCCCAAAATAGTTTGGGGCAATTACGCCCTAGGCCTAATAG
This sequence comes from Pinus albicaulis, assembly GCA_034641835.2. Lineage (NCBI taxonomy): Eukaryota > Viridiplantae > Streptophyta > Pinopsida > Pinales > Pinaceae > Pinus > Pinus albicaulis. Next base: position 633,003,584 of record CM076581.1, on the reverse strand, counting down.
CGAAGGTAACAGAAACAATTACGTTGAAATCCTAACAAAAGCCTTTGTCACTTTAATTAATATACCCTTGTGAAGGTAACAGAAATAGTTATGCTGACATCCTAACAAAAGCCTTTTCTGGTGCAAATACCCAAGCTTCACAAGAGTACCCTCCAGGCATACTAATTAAAGTGATACAACGTTTATCTCAGGTACCACAGGTATTCCCCCCTATAGTCACATGTATGATACCTAGGAAAGGCAAGTAAGGGCACTAATTCATATCGACAGCCGGGAGAAATGGTCTTAGGTAAAGATTCAACAAATAGAAGAGGGGGTATCTCTCTTCTCTTCCTTCACTATCCCTCACAGATAACTCTTCAGAGGTAGAGATTTCCCGGTCCACTTAACAAAGTTGGATTTCACTCATTAATAAAATTCTACTTTTGACAATTTTGAGTGGCCTTGGATAGTTGACTCTCCACTCACCTATTCTAAGGCCCTATGACCTAGACTAGTTAGTGTATAATTAATGACAACACAAAAAATTCTAGTTCATTTTAGTTAATCGCTTGATTCTAAATGTATGTTATTTAAGTCATGGGTAGATGGAGAATGCAACTTATGATGTTTTCGATGCAAAAGAGAAATCAATAGAAAACCTACTACATGAATATTCAATTTTTTCCTTTCGATGAAAATGTATTTCTACTTGGTTCTACGAAGATAATAAAAAAAAGACTTCTTTTTTATTGTCAATATCACTCTTCACAAACTTCAAAAAATACCAAAAAGACTAGAATTCTTAATGGTGCAACTAATGCAAAAAATACCAATGATAAATGCAAATCCTAGGACTACTCACAAATGGAAGCAAAAGATTTTTTCAATAAGATTGGTCTAATCACTTTGACAGAAAAGTAGAGAAAACCCCCAAAAAGAACTTCTATGTACAAAACAATGCCATAACAAACTTGATATAAAAGAGACAAATCCAAACAAGGACTCCTCTCATAACCAAGCAATTGAACCAAAAATGAGAAACTAGAAAATTTCTCCAAACTGGATGAAAACCATGAAAATAAAACCAAAGAAAAAGAAATGGAAAACATAAATGTTTTTTGGCTTTTCAGTTTTTAAGGAAACAATAAAAATTCATTGAGACACGCACAAAACTACCAAAGGTCCCAAATCAAGAAATTGAGCCAACAAGGCAACTTCCAATTGAACAAGCCAGCTATGCCACTTTTGTAGCGGGACTCACACAAACAAAAAGAAGTAACCAACTCAACAAATGGATTCAAAACATTAGCATACACTTCCAACAAACAAAAACTTCAAGAAACCAATGAAAGACAACTTCAAGATTCATTAGAAAGTTGATCCCAAGAAACAAGAAAACCAGGAAAGTCAATAAGGAAAAAAACAAAAATTGAATCAATGCATAAGGAAAACATGAGAAAACTAACAAAGGCTCATTGTTCTAAAAGGTCATAACAACCAAGAACTTTAGAAATAATTCATAGTGCTACGGATGCAATTGAAACTTCACCAAATAGGTAAAACCCTAGAATGACTAGGTCTTCACATCAAAAGGAGAGACACTGACATACAACAAGAAGAATCACAGTCTAGCCACCTAAGAGGTTCCACAGGGATGACAAAAAACAAGCTGGAAAGACTTACAAGGTCCCAAAATTCTATTTTTCAAATTTTACTGGGCATACACAGATCCACTGTATGAAACATGTGTGTATACGCAATTGTACCTAAAGAAACACGTGTATACGCTAGCCCCTTTGGAAGAAACAGAAGGTATACGTGATTGTGTACAGACTAAGTAGCATATATAAATTGTAATAAAGAAAAAAAAAACCATGCCTGATCCAAAAGATCTAGACTTCTTCCTGGATGGGAAAAGAACCTACTAGACTGAAAAAGTGATCAAATTTTCAAGGAATCCAAAATATAGAGAAAAAAAACCCAAACTAGGAATTACACGGATGTAATCCCCAATGGAGTTGCCAGTTCTATTATGGGAAAAGCCACCCTAAGGTCTGGCTTGAGGGAAGTAACAGAGCGGAAGTCATATCATCACAAGAAGAACTATTATTGTGAGTTTTAATGCTTGAACTAGAATACTAAGGGTAGACAACCTTACCTATTTGTCCTACGTCTGGGGTCAATCCCGTAGGCTACAAACCCTCTGCTACTCCTCATGCTTCAAAACCTTCAAATCAATCAATAAAAAGCACACAAACTAGTTGCACAGCATATATTTCCTAGATGTCAGCATGTTAGCATATATAATATCATAAAAATAACATGAAATAAACCATTACAAGATCATTCCACAAGTATAGGAGACAAATAACACAAAGACATCAGGAATGATACAAAGCTTCTTTTATTGATAATATGTAAAGAGAAAGTGGATAAATCACCTGAGATCTTCCACAACTCAAAGCAAAACCATCCTCTTGATCCGTCTAGCCCTAGCCTCACAAAGCTTCTTCCATAAAGAGTGCACGAAGGATGACACATAAATTGGGGGTGAAAATCACAAGGAAACAAGGGTTTCCTGAACCTAGGAATTGTAGGAGGCACAGGGAAACATCAAACTTGATCAGGGCTATAATAGGCTATAATATCAATAGCATTCTCTCTCCTCCCTTAGGCCATTCCCTTGAGGTGCATTTATATCTCCTCAAATTAGTTTTTTCAGTTGGGAAAAAATTTGGCTACGGGCTGGGGTAGTCAAGTTACAAGAAAAACCCATAAAACCCACCCAATTAATAGGGATTTTTTATATTTTTTAATATTTTAAATAGTATATGCGGGTCAGTTATGGATAGACCCACATTTGCATGCAAAAAAATCTAGGCAGAGTCACGTATGGAATTCAAAATATTGTTTTTTAAGAAGTTTGACCAAGTCTAAATGGAAGAGTTGCCCAAGGAAAATGCATAATTCATCAAGTATACAGAGGTGAAAGATGATTCTATAACAGAAAATAAAGACCAAGATCAATTTAAAGTCAATTTTAAGAAAGGAAAGGTGGGTCTCAAAGTGATGTGATGACATTTCTCCAAGTATAAAGGCTCCCAAAGACCAAGAAGACATTCATTTGCATCTTCGAAGCCTCAAGCTCTAAGTCTCTCAAGCAAAACAATGAGTTTCCCTTCAAAAATTCAAATTCTGGACCATTTTGCTACATGTTTTCCACAGGCGTTGCACTTTTTCCAGCAGCACATTGCGCTTTTTCCACACGCATTGTGCTTTTTATAGCTGCACGTTGCATTTTTTATCTACACATTGTGCTTTTTGAAGAAGGGATACACAGTCCCTAAAATCCATTACAGGGGTTTTCATCATCAATTCAGGGTTTCTATAGCTGTCGGCAAGTAAGTTCCACCTTTATATACCCTCCTTTCAGCTTGAAGTGTCAATTTTGTGGTTTATACCCTCCATTTCATTTTATGCTATGTTTGAAGCAATTGAAACCCTATTTCCTAATTCACAAATTAAATCACTCTCCCAAGGAATCATACACCTTCCTTACACCTTAAATTACTTCCCACTACTCATACACTTACTCATCTCCCATTCCCAAAGCCCTATTTCTTAAACCCTACCGTTCTAGCCATGCTTTCCTAGGCAGCTAGATACCCTCCTTGTAATACAATTTCCTACCCTATTTCCCTAACTATTTCACCCTCCCATTACATCTCTAAGATCACTAATCCCTTCCTACATTCCCTAAAATTTTCCCTTACCCACTATAATCCCCTAACCCACTATCCTACTCCCTTTCCCTTCCTTTTCTTCCCTAGGGTTTTCAAACACAAACTAAGCACAATGAAGCAAGAAAGAAACATAATGGAGGAGGAAATATATGACACATATGAAGATATGAAAACATATAAAAAAGGAGGGAGGATTTTGATATTAGAGCCAACAAACAGAAGAGAACTCATGGCATCACCCTTAGCTGTCATATGTTTTCAGCATGTGGGTTGCATATAATTCTGTGAGATGGTACAAAGAGTTCAAAGTCACCCTACTTTTACCAAGGTTTTCATAAGCAACCTCCAAAACAACCAAGTGACTATAGCAAGGGTGAACTTCACAATCTCCACTGATATCATAGCAGTAGCAATAGGGATACCCAATATGGGTGAAAAGTGTTTTAAGACCAAGGATTTGGATGCCCAGTAGTATGAGCCTTATCTCAAGGCACCTTACAAACAAAACATCAAGAAGGTCTTTCCTTTTGTCCAGTTGTTGGAAAGATTTTCCCCCATGATAAAAATCATCATGAAATAATTCACTTATGTGTGCAGATTCTACCGATTATACAACTATCACATTAGGTTTCTCATGCACTTTACTAGGGTGATATTTCTCAACCTCCCCTACTATTTGTATAGAAACATTGATAAAATGGCCTTCATTGTCCAAAACAAAGATTTTTATCTTTAGATGAACAACCTCATCCATCACTCTCTGATAAAAATAATTTTCCTTCACCACCTTCATCATCTAAACATATCATGGGAAAATTTCATAGACGATGATGTCTTCACTGCAGGTCCAAGTCAACCTGCTAGATCTATTCCACCCACAGTTTTAGTTCCTCACATGAAGACTAGGAAAACTAGTAGGGCTACATTGAAAGAGGCCAAAGAGGCCAAAGAAGCCAAAAAGGCCAAAGAATTCAAAGAAACAAGAAATTTCAAAACGTACCAGAGGGGACCTAGGTAAATGTTTGCTCTACAAATTGTGGAAGGAGCCTTTCCTTCTTCATCACCAAAGCAGGGAAAACAAAATCAAGAAGATGAAGTTGTCCATGAAGAGGAAGACCTTCATGAGGAATAAAGATATTTTTAGTTGATGGACTTGGATGAACAAGATGATCATGTGGCCTCAAAGCTGATCATAAAAGAGAAGGATGCCATAATCAAATAACTGTAGGACAACATGGCAAGGGCCCAATTTGTCATATAATTCCTTGAATAAGAGAATAAGCAACTGAAAGAAAAGCAGGTACTCATGGAGTTAGAGTTGCTAAAGGAAAAAAGATAGGACATCAGGTTAAAGCAATGATGGAACCTAATTATTCTGACCATGAAGATACTCAAACCCTCAAGACAAGACCAAAAACAAGAGGTATTAAGACAGCTTTAGAGCAGGAGAAACATGGGGTAGAGAAGCTCAGTTTTGAGGAAAGGATTGCAAAGGAAATTGAAGATGAGAGAGGTATGGCTTGACAGAGTTAACCTTAACCTTGAGAAGCTCGTCCATAAGGAAAAAAAATACAATAAGATGCTCAAAAACATGTCCAATAGATACATCACTAGAAACATGATCTGCAACATTAAGCTCAAGTAGTTGAAGGAAAAATACAAGCAAACCCTAATCAAGAAAAAGGATGAGGATAAACTTGATATTCTTGCTCATGCCTCCTTAATTTCTTGAGATACCTCATTAGCACTCCATCTAACAATTTTGATGAATTTTGGGCAAGTTTTCAAATTTTTGGCATTTCTTATAATTTTGGTAAACTTTTTGCATAGTGAGCCTGCAAAAAGCGAAGCATGGGCCACACTGCACTTTTTGTGGAGGCCTAAAAATGAAGCATGGGTTGTGTATATGGATTTAGAATGATTCCTACATGTAATTTTGACTATTGGCACTCTAAAAATGGAGCTTTTGACAGGTGGAAAATGAAAAAACCTCTCGAAAATCAACTTTTTGTCTCATTTTTCAGACCTTCGCTGCTTTTGGAGCAGTCTTGGGAGATTCAATTTTTGAGGAGCTTCCCTCAACCATTTTTAGAACTTGAAGGAATTTTTGATAACTAGACTAGAATAGATTTCTAATGAGACATATTGGGCTTAATTTGGGCCTCGGGAAGGCAGTCAAAACTTCATTTCAAGGCACACATTGTGCATTTTCCCAGCCACGCTGTGCTTTTTCCGAGCACGCTCCACCTTTTTTAGTTTCTTGTTTTATTCAAAATTTTCCAAATTGATCAGTTGATGGGTGGATTCAGTGAATTTTACTAATGTAATGATGAAATGTAAATGTAATTATGTCAAAAATAGTTACTAGGGGTAGATGCATGATGTAAATAAGTAATTTTGGCCAAATTGAATAAGTTTCATGAATGATAGGGATGAGTTGGCTAACCTCCCTAATCACTAGAATTCTAGTTGAGGAGTTTGTGGATAAGATCCATAATTCAGGGATTCGATCTCTGAGTTGGGTAGAATCAGTTTTGGTCTATATTATTCACTTCTTTTCTCATGGCAAGGGTTGGATGTCGTTGGATTGATCACTGAACACTATTGTTATCATATTTTTGGCAAGTAATAATAGATTGAGTTGCAACTATTTTGATGGAATTCTTGTGGTAATGTGATTTGAAAATTGTTCTTCTTATTTTTTGAAAATGTGTGAATGTATCGTGATTTCATATTCATTCCATTTCTTAATGTAATTGTTTCCTAAGTCAGAAAGATAGAATTCATTAATATTATGATCTATTTTGGAGGAATAGTTACAGTTTTCTTTCATATTTATTATAATTTAAAATAATTCACGTGTCTTATGCTCTTTTCTCAAACCCTAGTAGTCTAAACCACTCCATCAAGATACCTTAATGTGTTAAAGTGCTTACCTATCTTGCTCCATTAAATCCCTGTAATTCTGATCCTTTTTTTCCCTGACCTAGTCCTTCTTTGACCTATTCACCATCTAGCGCCTCAAATTCAATCAACCAAACCCTATTGCTACTATACCTAGCCTAAAATCTCATTGATCCAATCATTTTTACTATGATCTCGTGGAGAGAGCCCTCTCCATCCTAGTAGGGCTAGCTACTGGGAAAAATATTGGTCTTTGGTTACCTTTGTTAGTCTCTTCTCAGCCTCGGAGATCCGATGGAGTGATAATAGCTGGCATGCAAAGTTACAACTTGCATTTAATAATTTAATGCAAAAAATCATTAAGACTCTAAAGATGTTAATTTATATTAAAATATGATATTTGAATTGGGTGGTGAGCAATGTACACTTTATAAAAGACTTTGGCCAGTGTATTTTATGCGAAGGTGCGAAGCAAATTTGTAGGTGTGGACCTTCGCATAAGCTTCTCTCATGAGTAATATTATATGTCAATTTATTTGTGCAGAGGGGAATGCATACGAAGTGCAAGTTCATCCATTGTGCAGAGTTCAAAAATTCACATTAAGCATATACTGAGGAATACTAATCCTGAAAATTTCCTTTTTCCAATTTATACATTGTGTAGAGTGTCGAGATTCATATGAAGAAAATACCAAGAAATATTACATATCAATTGTTATTATCATGTTCGCATTTTGTATTCCACATTGTGTGCAAAGAATATGATTCTGCACAATTTTTTATGCACTTTCGCATTATGCACATGTGACCCGTAAATAAAATGTCTTGCAATATTTGATACATTGTTCGAAGTGCACAATTGCATATTAATACCATGCTTCTTTCTACATGATTTTCATTTTTTCGTGTCTGTAGTACCCTACTCTAGTTGAAAGACAGTGATATGAAATTTTAACATTATTTGTCCCTAAGGCTCACACTTTAATCTTTGAGGACCCCAGGTTGAGGATTTTGACACATGACTATATTATTAGTGGATTTGATCATTATTTATGTTCTTTATTGATACTATGATGATGATAGAATTAATGGTTATGTAAGTTCTCTATTGATATGATTGTAGCATTAATGGATATGCATGTTCTCTATTGATATCATGAAGATGATAGATTTTATGGATAGGTATGTTTTCTATTAATGTTACAATGATGATGGCCTTGATGGATATGTTATTTTCCCACTGATGTTATTATTATGATAACCATGACGGATATTTACCCTATGTTAGCTACTTACATTAGTTGTGATTAAAAATGAACAACGATGTGAATTGCTAGTTCATGTTAATGTTGCTATTATGATAATGACTAACACTGAGAAACTTTGTTACTAATAATTATTGAGTATGACAGGAAACCACCAGAGGCGCTCGCATATGATGAGTTGGTGGCATTTGGTTTAATAAAATTTAATATTTTTTATTTGAAATTCTAAGTCTAGTTTGAAACTTGCTATATATATACTATGATGATATGCCAGTGGTTGCAGGAACATGTTATTTTCTTGGGGGAATGACTCACATATGGGTAACGGGGTTATACAATTGGATGGAAAAACATGGGAGGGGTGGGACAATGTCCCTGATCTCACCCGCTAGAACTCCTGTTGTGACTTAGGATGGAATGTTCAAAACACCTTCACCTTGAAGATCACGATGTCATGGAGGCAGGTCCCAAATTTGGGTCGCTCACAAGGATTTTCTCGAGGGCGTACATCAAGGCGGGTTCCTTGATCCCCAACACCATTAGTCTCAACTATAGAAGGTGACATATGAGATGATAACGGTCTCTATAATTTCACCTATACTTTCCCCTCGTAACCATTGGATGCTTCAAGGCAAAGTTGTGTGGCTCCCTTGGAAATTCAAGAGAAATTCTTGAAGGGCACAACCAACTTGGCACCCTTGGCATTACAAATAAATTGTTAGGCATGGCACCCTTGGATTTTTGAAGGGAAGTTCTTGAAGGGCATGACCAACCTGACACCCTCGATATCACTAAAGAAACTAATAAATATAATCAATAAATGAAAATCCTACTAATTCATATCAAGTGATATATGACATTATAACCAAGGAAATTAAATCAAGAATAAAACTTAGGGTAAGGGAAGAATAGGAGGAAATAAAATATTTTACTCTGAGAACTCTACCCCTTTCCATGTTGAAAATATATATATATATATATATATATATATATATATATATATATATATATATATATATATATATATATATATATATATTAAGTGGATAATGTACATAAGTAACTTAATTAGGCAATATGGGGAAAGAGGGACAAAGAGTTAAGTAGAAATATTAATCATAGAATAGTTAAAAAACTCATTAGGAGAAGAGGGTGGTGAATTAAAATAAGATTAATAAATTAAAATTGGAGAAATTTTGATAACCTCCATGTGGAAAGAGCCAATATAATAATATCCATCTAAGAGGAAAATTCACTTAAATTAGGAGGTATTTAGGGGACCAAATCTGAGACATATCAATTAACTTCAGTAATTAACACAAATTAAGGAGTAGGAAAGGGGGGATCAAGATACAACTAGGAGAAGAAATAGGAAGTATTTTTTGGGGTGAAAAAAATACTATTTTTAATTAATATTTAAGTAAATGATTTTTGGAGAGCCTTGGTGAGAGGGTGACACATGGGTGGGTGAATAATCAAATTTTGGATTAACAAAAATAATTATTTATGCATGAAATGCCAAGTGTCACGTATGAAGCCTTCTATAAAATAAGGGGAAAGCCAAGGGAAAAGGACTTTTTAATTACCCTATGGTTGGATGGAGGAGATTATGTCGTTGTGAGTAGTTATGAGCTCTATTTTATTTTGGTGAGGTAGAGGACTTTAGAGAGGGGACTCTTGAGCCAAGGAGTGCTCACTTATATCTGCTAGCTTATTCCTTCATTGCACAACCCCATTGTAGCTTGGGGGTCCATGGGGAAGGAGATTACCCAAGGAGTAGGTTGGGAGGTAAACTAGTAGGTCATTACATTTAGATTAAGCACTACAACATTCACGCTTGGAGGTAGACGAAAACAAAGGAGTTCAAGTAGCAGCAAGTCAAATTGAATCTTGTCTCCGGGTGAATGATACGTGTGTTATTGATAATGATTTTTTATATGAATTCATTGTGCCTATAATTAACATGTAAACTAGAAGTATGTGTAATGAAGTTAAATTCATGGTTGTTTGATATAAGTGATTAATTTTTCTGAGTTTCCAACTTTGTATGCTTATGGTTTAATTCCTAGTTTATTGTATTATCCCCCCCCCAAAAAAAAAGGCATAGGGTTGGTCTAGTAATGTATGGGGTTGGTCCCTACAGTATCCGCATTTCAAAAATATTTTTTCATTTACATTTTTGTGGCTTTGTATTCCATACAATAAAAACATACTAAGAAAATATTTAGCAATATTATATATCATATATTGAGAAAATACTGAACAATTTTATATATAAATGTGTTTGTGGGGAGGGGAATATATGTGGAAGTGAAAATTCATCCATTGCGCAGAGTTCATAAATTAAATATCGAATAACGTTATATATTAGTTTATTTTTGTGGAGGGTAATGTATGTGGAACTGCAAATTTGAGCATTATGTGAAATTCGAAATTCATATTAGGCATATACTAAGGAATACTAAGCTCAAAAAATCAAAATCTTCCTTTTACGGAGTGTCGAAATTCATATGAAGAAAATACTGAGAAATATTACATATAAGTTCTGCAATGAAGTTATTTTGCATATAATTAAAGGGTTATTAAGTTATTTCCACATAATGAATACTTATCCATGTTGTGCACAATGAATGCCATTTCTGCATGGATTCATCCATTTATCTAGGTTTCAAGTTCAGGTGTGCAGAAAGTGTGGGAGAAAGGATGTGCAACAAGTGTGAGAGAAATTTTATGTGGGAAGTGTGGGAGCAAGGACTATATCGAGTCAAGTTTTCTTCCTTTGCTTTCTGCATAAGGATAAAGGAGGGGGGGGGAGGGGGAGCTAACTATTATTGTTTTGTTGTGTAGAGAAAGGGTGAAGAAGAAGTGTAGGAGAAAGGGCATAATTGAAGCACAGGGGCAAGGACTATATTGATTCAAGAGTGTAGAAATTATCCAAATGGATTCAATCTAATATTGTAACGTATTAAAACAAATTACTAAATCCTTCTATAAATTGTGGAAACCAATTATGATAACACAATCACATAACAAGTAAGGGAAATAAATAATCAATCACACAACACAAAATGTATATGGGGAAAGAAACTGCCCAAAACACCACTATATGTATATTGTATAAAGTCAAAACCATGAAACAATACAATGTTTTTCTCTCATTGAGAAACCTCTGCACTCTATTGACTTTCTCACTCTAATCTAGGAAAAATCAATCAAATAATTAACCAATTATAAGCCTTTTCCTGAAAAGCCTTGCGTATGTATTCTCGGAGGAATTGTGGCCCTATTAAATAGGAAATTCCCAAGAATTGATTGCACAATTCATCCAATGATTCCTGATGACCTCATACATGACTTGTATAATTTTCTAATTATGAAACTGATAATTATCTTCCCTTTAACCTCAATCTCAACTTGCCCTTCCTTGGAACTGACATGCAACAAATATTTATATCGAATTATCAGTTAACTGATTGATCACTACTTGTGAATTAAATCATATTTAATTCACTGGACATATCACTAGCTCATCTCTGAGTTAGAACTAGTTAACCTTATTTTAACTCAATTAATTGAGCTAACTAATTACAACTCACAAATAATTGTAATTGGACCCCCTAAAATCATGGGATAATTCTGCCTGCCTCCTCTTTGACCCTCAACTTGAACTTCCTAAGCTAACTAAGTCTTCCTAACTCAGTTAACTAATACAAGTTGTCATGAGATGAAATTACAATCTCTCTTCCAATTTAATTAAGGGAAAATTAAATCAGAAGCCCCCTTTGGGTGCCATTTCCACACTCCCTCTATAAAATAAAGGGATTATCTACTACCCTAATCATGTCTCTATGGAACTATAATTTTCTTCTTTCGAGTGTCTTTGTTAAGATTTATGCATCCTGCTCCTCCATGGGAATGTACTCTAATGACATAGTTCCCCTCTGCACATAATGTCTGAGATGGTGATATCGGATATCAATATGCTTGGAAAAGTCATGAAAATATGGATTAACTGAGAGTTTTATGCAACTTTTGCCATCACAATGTATCACTGTCAGTTCCATATGTCAACCAAAGAAACCAAAAAGTATCTTCCTCATCCAGATGACCTCACATGTTGCCTGATTGGAAGCTATGTATTTTACCTATACTGAACTAAGTGCAACCGATCTATGTTTCCTATTGTACCAATAAAATTTTGTGGATCCTATGTTGAAGATGCCCCCTCATGTGCTCTTCTTATCAGATGGAATCCATACCCAATCTGCATCAGTAAAGCCTTGAAGCTTCACTCCCTTGTAATATTCCTATATTTTCACATCATATTTGGAATATTAGAGTTCTTGATTTTATTAATGAATTAAGTAAATAAAAGGGTGGAGGGACCCACAAACCTCAAAGATGAACAAAATCCACTTTTAATATGTGTATGTGGATATTCTAGATCTAGATCTAAAATCATGGAGTAGTGGAGTAGCTCCATTAATGGAGATCATGTCTCATGTATGAGATATATTATGGAGGATGAAACAGTCAAATAATATCATGGATCTTAAATATAAAATCATGAGGATCTTTGATAAGGTCAACTGAGATCATAGTGCATTCAAAGAAGATCATAAAGAAATTATGATAATATAGAGGAGGAAGTGATGCATTTAATGCACACATGATGGAGAGTTGATCACCCCATGTGAACATGATGGAGGACATGGAGAAATAGTGCAGTCAACCATGGATACTTATGTACACATATACAACACAATTTTGGAGTGGGCCTAGGTTATGGAAGGCTCATATCTATATAATTAAGGTGAAGACACATTGGAGGGAATGATTTGCATTATTCATTTCTTGATATGTTTAGATCTAGATTTGTCTTAGGACATTTCTATGTAGTCTTGGGTTTTGAAAGAGGGTTTTTCTTCATTCCTTATCAGACATTGGTGCCATCTTCAGGAGGTTGTTTCTAGCATTCATCTAGGAAACTGGTGGAGGATTCATCCTACCACTTTGTTCTTCACATTCAGCCTTTCAGGAGCAATAGATCTACATTTTTTATTCAGGCCATTGGGTTTTACCTCCATGCAATAACAGTCCCTTCAAGGATTGTGCAGTCCAGGCTTATAGATCTATTAGAGGAAGAAAGTTTCCAATATTTTAGCTGGAAATCCTGTGAGAGGTCATCTCCTCACATTAGATCTATTTTTTCCATCACTCAGGAGCTGATTTGACACATCTAGTAGTAGGTTATTGAGCCTCCCTCTCTCATAGTGCAGTTTTCTAAAGTTGTTGTTCATCCTGCAGCTATTTTCATTGGAGGGGATTGGAGGAGCTAGAACTTGTGCTTTTAGGCCAAGGATCTAGAGAATGGATCAACCCTTCTTGCATAGATCTGATTGTGCATCATTGCAACCATCATATCATCAGATCTATCTTCAGATCTACATTCCCAGCAACATATATGTGAATCCCTAAGAGGGTGGTCTTCTTAGATTGACAGATATGAGAAACCCTTTCTAGGTTATCTTGGGAATCCATCATTGAGCCCTGATCTACATTTTCAGCATTATCAGATCTCCCATTCTACCTAGATCTGACTTTCTATCTTTCAGGAAGTTGCAGTCCCAATAGTTGCAGTAGGGACAGCGCAGTTTACCATCCAGCAGTTCAGCAGTTACGCAGTTCCTCTTGTGGGATCATTGTAGGGTCATACCAGGCCATCCCTTTGTCTTGAGTGTCTCATATTTTGAGCACTATTGTACTTGCTTTTTCACCTCCTATATAATAAAATAGCTCAGCTATTTTTGTGCATTCTCATGTGTATTTATATTTATTGTTTACTTTTTATATAGTTATTATATTGTGTTTCAGTATTACTGCATTCTCCCTTTAGGGATATTACAGTGGTATTAGAGAATGATCTTTGGCTTAGCTTGTGGACACTTCATCTTTTGCATCAAAAGAAGAAGCAAATAGATGAGATCTATCATGAAGGAGGATTATAGTTTTGCCACTCCTCTCTTTAGATCCATGCATGATCTCTCCAAGGAGGTCAATCAAATAAAGAAGGAAAGGAAAAAAGAAGATCCAAGAAGAAGATTTGATGAGGAAAGTCCAAGCACTTCCTATCGGCAAAGAAGAAAACTGGAGAATCATAGATCTCCTCATATATCTACTACGCCCACTTTCCTTGAAGAAGGTGCATGGTGTAGAAATGAAGAAAGAAAATAACCTGAGACTCATGAGACTCTCATTCTATATCTTGAAGAGTATAAAGCATAGTCTAGAGCATTCAGAGAGAGTCTAAATTTCCAAGAATTCTTCCAAATCGAAGAAGAAAGAGGATCCTATAGCAGTAATAGAAGAAAGAGGCACAATAGATTCTATCTGCCTACATTTGATGGATCTTCCTAAAGCACTGTTAAGGCTTGGAGGAAATATTTAGATACATTTTTCATGCTACATCCTATGGCAGAAAAAGAGGTTGTCCAAATTGAAACACTTCATCTTTTAGGTGAAGCCAATGATTGGTGTTTTGGTCACATAGAGCATGAAAAGGTGACTAAATATTCAGATTTATTTCACAAGTTCAGAAGGAATTTTGATGTGAGAAAACTAGAGATGTGTCACAAAGAGACATTGCCTAAGGAAACAAAGGAGGATTTAATTCTTGTCACTCTGGACAAGGGATCACTACATTCACCACTAGCTACAGAAGTACTTACATCCGGAGAAGATACACTTGCAGCTTTGCAAGATAGTCTTGAGCTCTTGACACATAGAGTCCCATGCATGATTCAAGAGATGCATGAGGAAGAGGAGGTAGATTCCAACGTCGGTACACTTGGAGAAGAGAAGCCATCACTCTTACCAGCAATTGGAGACACCATTGTTCTGGTTGGAGGAAATATTTTGTTCTTGTAAGAGATTCCCACACATCAGTTGATCCAAGGTATGCATATACTTTCATCACATATTGTTTTAGTAGACCTTATTGAAACTTATGGGGACATGCCATTAGGGAAAATGCATAACCAAGGGTTAGATCAAAATGTTGGTTTGAAGCAGCAACATATCACAACGCAGAGGACCCTTGATCTAATCAAGGAGGAGATTAAGAACTATCCCATTTCATCATTGTTGAGCTACATTCAACCCTTCAAGTTGAAGTGTAGAGTTTCAGAAAATGGGATATACATGATCCTATGTACAATAACTGGTTATGAGAACATTATTGTGCCTTTATTTGAGACAACACATGTATTACCATGAAGATATATATGTTGTCACTTAGTAGCTATGAAAATGAAAAGGCCCCATCATTATTGGACCATTCTGAAGGTAGATTCACTAATGAAGCAATGGAGGTAAAGATGATAAATGGTAGACATCTTGAGATGATAAATATTTTCTCCTTTCTTTCTGACACTTTCTAAATGAGAATCTCATAGCTCAAAGAGAGACTTCTACCTGCAGCAAATCCAAAACCTCACTAGTTTTGGAGGGCCATTGATGAGAAGAAGGTCTCATTAAGAGATCTCATTGGAGATGCACTTCAACATTTCATGGAGTGTAAAGTTCTTCAACATTTTGGGAAGGATGGTATTCTACAAAGGGAGGATACCATGTTTATGCAGTACATCATTCATCATCCATATTAGGATGAGTGGGTGAGAATGCTAATCAAGGGGTTGCATGAGGACTTGCAGATATAGGACATGGGCCAGCAAGCTTGGTTATGTTGGTTTCTCTTGGGTGAGTTTTATTACTACCCAAAGGCTCCTATTTCTTTGATCCATGCCCTGAAAAACACTTATGTAATGAAGAAGGAGGCATGGCTGGTTGGTTGCTCTTGGGTGAGCATGGTTACCACCCAATTGCCTATATTTTGCTGATTCATGCCTTGTGTATCAATGATAGAATGTAGCAAAAGAAGGCATGTTAATTTTGGTTTCCCTTGAAATATTTTGGCCATCACATGACATCTCATATGTCTATGTGTTTTGTATTGGGTAGAACTTGGCATGATGCTCTCATGATGTGTATTAATGGTGTTTTCTTGTATTGGGTTGATTTGACATTCCACATGTCTATCAATATGATTTTACTCCATAAGGCACATGAGGAGGAGAGAAAGAAACAAGATATCTTATTGATTTGGTTGCTTTTGGGGGAGTTTTGCTTGTCCATATTACATGGAGGAGATGGAGGATGTAAGAAAAGGGCCTTACTCCAGTGGCTACTATTGGGAGAATATGGTTTCACATCTCTATCTATACCCATATATATCTTTTTCTTCTTTTTCATAATGTTGGAATTATGCTTGGATCGAACAAGGCCAACAGGGCTAAGGATGAGAGCATGTCAATGCTCAATCTAATTCATAAAGCATGGGATGAAGAGATCTATTTTGAGATGGAGCTTTTCCTTTGTGGAAAGAGCCACTTTATTTTATGTATCTCGTGTATTCATGATGATGTTGGACATCATATGGTTGTCACTTGGTACTTTATGGTGGAAGGAGGACATCTAACCATACAGTTGGAGGTCATTTTATATATTTTTGAAACAAAAATTTGGAACCAAATGCATAACACATTAAAAAAAATGGAGGAATCCTTCCTTATGTGGATGCCATTTGGAGGGGAATAGATGGCTTGCATCTACTTTCGGAGTTTCTTGAGGACAAGCAACATTTTTCCAGGAAGGACTGTAATATTCCCAATTTTTTACATCATATTTGGAATATTGGAGTTCTTATTTTCTTAATGAATTAACTAAAAGGTGGAGGGACCCACAAACCTCAAAGATGAATAAAATAAACTTTTAATATGTGTATGTGGATATTCTAGATCTAGATCTAAAATCATGGAGTAGTGGAGCAGCTCCATTAATGGAGATCATGTCTCCTGTATGAGATATATTATGGAGGATGAAATAGTCAAATAAGATCATGGATCTTAAATATAAAATCATGAGGATATTTGATAAGGTCAATTGAGATCATAGTGCATTCAAAGAATATCATAAAGCACTTATGATAAGATAGTGGAGGAAGTGATGCATTTAATGCACACAAGATGGAGAGGGTGATCACCCCATGTGAACATGATGGAGGACATGGAGAAATAACGCAGTCAACCATGGAGACTT
The DNA here is from genome assembly GCA_034641835.2 of Pinus albicaulis. NCBI lineage: Eukaryota > Viridiplantae > Streptophyta > Pinopsida > Pinales > Pinaceae > Pinus > Pinus albicaulis. The sequence continues at coordinate 632,986,534 of CM076581.1, read as the reverse complement.
ATGTCCAAATATACAACGCAGTTTTGGAGTGGGCCTAGGCTATGGAAGGCTCATATCTATATAATGAAGGTGAAGGCACATTGGAGGGAATGATTTGGATTATTCATTTCTTGATCTGTTTAGATCTAGATTTGTCTTAGGACAATTCTATGCAGGCTTGGGTTGTTTAGTAGAGTTTGCAGTGTTGTTTAGCATAGGGTGTTCCTGAGCGGGAATCCCACCTCTTTCGTTGAGTAGCTCTTAAAAGAGGGTTGTTCTTCATCCCTTATCAGGAATTGTGCCATCTTCAGGAGGTTGTTTCTAGCATTTAGCTAGGAAACCAGTGGAGGATTCATCCTACCACTTTATTCTTAACATTCACGCTTTCAGGAGTAACAGATCTACATCTAGAATTCAGGCCATTGGGTTTTACCTCCATGTAGTAACAATCCCTTCAAGGATTGTGTAGTCCAATCCTGTAGATCTATTGGAGGAAGGAAGTTTCCAGTATTTCAGCTAGAAATTCTATGAGCGATCATCTCCTCACATTAGATCTATTGTTTCCATCACTCAAGAGCTGATTTGACACATCTAGCAGTAGGCTATTGAGCCTCCCTCTCTTACAGTACAGTTTTCTAAAGTTTTTGTTCATCCTGCAACTATCTTCAGTGGAGGGGATTGGAGGAGCTAGATCTTGAGCTTTTAGCCCAAGGATCTAGGGAAGGGATCAGCCCTTCTTGCATAAATCTAATTGTGCATCATTGCAACCATCATATCATTAGATCTATCTTCAAATCTACATTCCTAGAAGCATATATGTGAAGCCCTAAGAGGGTGGATTTCTTATATTAACAGATCTGAGAAACCCTTTCTAGGTCATCTTGGGAATCCGTCATTGAGCCCTAATCTACATTTTTAGCATCATCAGAGCTCCCATTCTTCCTAGATCTGAATTTATATCTTTCAGGCAGTTGCAGTCCCAATAGTTGCAGCAGGACAGTGTAGTTTACCTTCCAGTAGTTACATGGTCCCTCTTGTGGGATCATTGTAGGGTCATTCTAGGCCATCCCTTTGGCTTGAGTGTCTCATATTTGAGCATTATTGTACTTGTTTTTTCACCTCCTATATAATAAAATGGCTCAGTTATTTATGTGCAATCTGATGTGTATTTAGATTTATTGTTTACTTTTGCTACAGTTCTTATATTGAGTTTCAGTATTACTGCATTCTCCCTTTTGGGATATTACATCCCTTTGTCTGTTTGTACAATAGCCCATACTTTTTAGTGTCACTAAGGTATCTCAACACATGCTTTCCTGCCTTCCAAAAGAGCTTTGTAGGCTTAACCATAGCTTTACTAAGCCAGTTAAATGTGTAGCATATGTTTGGTCATGTGTTCACTAAATACATTAGTGTACCCACAAGCTTCCTGTAAATAGTAGCATCCACTGCTTCACCTGAAGTAACATCCTCCTTCCTCTAGTTTCTTACTAGAGGAGTCTCCATGGGTTTGTTGCCCTCCATGTGAAAATTCTTGAGGATCTTGTTGGCATAATTTCCCTGAGATACAAATATCTCTCCATATCTTTTCCATATTTCCAATCCCACGAAATAGTGCAACAGCCCCTTGCGCTTCATCTCAAATTCTCTTACGAGATCCTCTTTACAAGACTTGATGAGTTGCTAATCACCCATTAGTATTAGATCATTGACATAAAGTATAATAATCAAAAGCTTACCATCTACCATAATCTGATAAAGGTTCACATCCGCTTCACTCTTGGTGAAGCCAAACTTGGTGAAATAATTATTGATCATGGTGTACCAAGCACGAGGCACTTGCTTCAGCCTATACAATGATATCTTGAGTCTTCACATATGTGACTCCCTATCTAAGGTCACAAAATCTTAAGATTGCTCAATGTACACCTCTTCCTTAGTAAATCCATTGAGAAAGACTCTCTTTACATCCATATTATGTACCTTCCATCCCATTTGCACTGAGAGTGCAAGGATGGATCTAGTAGATGAGTACCTTTCAACTCGTGAAAAAGTCTAATCATAGTTAACCCTCTCCACCTAAGAGAACCCTCTGGCCACAAATATGTCCTTATGCTTCTCCACACTCCCATATGTTTCCTTCTTCACCTTGTAGACCCACTTGCATCCTACAACTGACTTCCCCTCTAGTCTTGGGACAACTTCCCATGAAATGTTTCTAATAATGGAGTCATACTCCTCAACCATGGCATAAAACCACACTGGCTTCTACACTTATTCCCCAAAATAGGATGGTTCTATCCCAATACCTTCACTCATAAGATCCATGTACCTAGTGTACCACTCTAGGGACCTTATTTTCCTACATTGTGATGTGGGTGCTCCCACATTCTCTCTCGCATCTAATAATAATATGGTACCCTCTCTAGGGAACTTCCTTCCATGTCTAGTGGATGGCTCTACATTAGTGGTTTCTACCACTCTCTGTTCCCTCTACTTTTGGTTGCTCCACATCTTGAGGTTATTATTTTGGAGCTAAGAGCTCCTCAATTACATGCAACTCAAGCTCCCTCTCAAGGGACAATCACATGGCTTTATATTCATCAAATTTCACATCTATTTTGACCAGTGTCATCCAGTGTGATAACAAGTACACCTGATAGTTGTGAGTTGTATCATCGTACCACACAAATATCCCCAATTGTGTTATTGGCTCCAACTTCTTCCTGGCATCATTGGTCACGTGGAAATAAACAGATGAACCAAAAATTTTAAAATATGACACATTTGGTCTCTTACATGAAAATTCCTCCTCTAGTGTACTCATCCCAAGTATCTGATCAAGACTTTTGTTCTGCACAAATACTGTTGTATTAGATGCTTATTCCCACAGATGCAATGGTAGGCCCTGATCATGAAACATAGCTCGTGCTACTGCCATAATATTTTTGTTCTTTCTTTTTGTAACCCCATTTTGTTGTGGGTTATGAGGTGCTATCAATTCTCTTCGAATTCCTTATTAGGAACATAAGTTATTTAATTTGTTAGAGATGTGTTCTCCACCATTGTCTCTCCTCAAATCCTTCACCTTATTCCTTGTATATTTCTCGACAAGTGCCTTGTACTCATAAAATTTAGAAAACATCTGATCTTTCTTCAGCATGAAGAAAATCCAACACTTTCTTGAAAAACCATCAACAAAAATCACATAATACCTGTGTTTTTTTATGGAAGATGTCAAGAATGGTCTACACACGTCTAAGTGAAATTTCTCAAGGATATCCTTGGCTCGGATTTCCTTATCGTGAAAAGTGGCTTTGGTATACTTCCTCAATGTACACCCTTTGCAAGTATCTCTTTGCACAAATGCACCCTTTGGAAGTCCTGTAGAAATATGTTACATGATCTTCAAAGCACTGTGGTGTATATGGCCCAATCTCCTATGCCATAACTCAACGATTTCTTGGCTCTCCGCCTTATCTAATTTCATTCTCAAGGAAACAAAGTCTTCTACATACAATTTGTAGAATTTGTTTACTCGAACCCCAATTTTTTTCACCTGTCCTGTGGCTTTGTGATGAAGGGACTCCTTTCCTTGATTGAATATCACATCATTTCCACGATCTTCCAACAAGAAATAGAAACCAAATTATTCTTTAAACTAGGAACATACATGACATATTTTAATGTGAGTGGATTACCTGAATCCCTATGAAAGGTAACTGTACCTACACCGGTAGCGTTATAGCTCTCATCATCTCACATCCCGATGTGCATCTAGAGATCCTTCTCCTCCAAGCTACTGAAGAATTATTTGTTTCAGGTCATATGGAATGAAGCTCCACTATCCAAGTACCACACATAACCCATCACTGATAACACCATCCATACGATGAGAGTGAAATCCAAATCTAACTGTGAAGTGAGTGATTCACCTACTGCTCCTCCTGAGGCCTTCTTGTCAAGGAAATTTTAAGGATGGAAATTTAGTTTTTTGTTTAGAAACCTTGGCAAATCTCACTATTACATAATATGCAATTTTTAAAATTTTTACCAATGTTTTTGTAAAGGTATTCAAATTTATAATAATTTTATATATGATCTATATAAAATTTTGGTGATTTTTAAGGTAAAACAATTTTATGCTATTAAATTTGGGTGTTTTTTTTATAGAATAAATGGAAATTAACGAATATTTTTTTTGAAAAAGCATGAAAAATTAGCCTACTTGTGAATATTAGCCCCTAAATGTTTCCCTGCTTCTTGTTGGTCTTATTTTGTGAATAAATTGTGGCATAGTGTCCATGACTTCGATTTGGAATGGGATGCCTTCCCTTTTCCTTTCTTCGCATTTCCAGCCAAGGCATAGTTCTCTTCATCATTAGTCTTTGATGATTATCCATATCTGGTGCTCCGTTGAATCTCTTCTTGTACCAAGTCGAACCATAATCACTACCAGTATGGTATATTATTACTCCCATTCACAGAGTCCTGGTAGCTATGCCAACTCTTGGGAAGGCATAGAAGACCTAATCTCACCAAATCATCCTGGTCAACTATTATCCCAACACTTCCAAGCTCATCTCCACATTGAGTGAACTTCGTCAAGTATTTTTGGATCATGTCGCCCTTCTCCATCTTAATCTTTCTGATCTTATCTTCTAGTGCCAACTTCATGTGGTTGCTGTTATTTTGAAACAGATCTGTCAAGGAATTCCACATAGCATATGGAGTCACCTTCCCATGGAGAATCAAGACAATATGATCTCAAACTCCCTCTAACATTATATTTCTCAAATTTTCTACATTTACATTCCATGCATCAAGAAGTGAGCATCTGTTGTTGCGGGCTAGGGAATATGAATATGAATGAATGGATTCAATTTTTTTTCGTCAAGAATTACCTGTATCCTATCATTCCATTCTATATAATTCAAATTTCCCTTAAGGGCATATTCGAGTCTCAAGCCATTGAAATACATCTTGATTTGCTACTGAGTCTTGAAGAATAAATCTTCAAATTGGATGCACATGTTCAAAATAAACTATGGTTATTATCTTCTATTGTGATTCCTGGCACTTTGATCCCATGTAGAAATTATCCAAAGGGATTCAATCTGATCTTGCAATGTACTAAAACAAAATACAAAATCCTTCTACAAATTGTGGAAACAAATTATGACCGCACAATCACATAACAAGTAAGAGAAATAAATAATCAATCGCAAAACACAAGATGCATCTAGGGAAATAAAATACTGAAAACCCTGCTATCTTTATATTGTATAAATTCAAGACCATGAAAAAAACACAATTCTTTTCTCTCACTGTGTCATATTCCCAAATGGGGAAAGTAGCAATATAGCACATAAACATGGAAAATAGCAGTGAATACATCAACACACCATTATATGAGACAAATGTACAGCCATATTATTAAACATATCAACAAATAATAGAAACCAAATCTGGAGGATCAAGTCACTTAAGCAATACAAACCAAGCCTCTACTAAGCAAATATGTCAATACATGAGGAATAACTGTTATACAAATGCCATGAGCTAAGATAGTGCAGTTTTAGGGTATAAAATGATACATAAAGAAATAAAGATATGGATTTTCTATTATATATCTCAAATAATTCCAAGAGTGAAGATATAGACTCCCAAACACTTTTTCAAGGCAACCCAGAAAGGGTTTCTGGAAATACCCAAAACACAAAAATGTTGGAATGCATCCCTAGTGTTGAATCACAGCTGCAACAGAATAAGTGGATGGAGGTGGATGAAAATAATGTAAAAATGTATATATATCCTCCAATATATCCTTAAAGTGAAAGGATTATCCCAACACTGAAGATCTAACCCTCCAACTGAAGCACTGAAACCTCCCCTACGGATTCCCAATGAAATAATGCAGTTTGATGATGGAACTGCGTTGTAGGAGGTGGAAATTGATTAGCTTGGTGCCAAAATATTAAATGAAGCTCCAGGGTCTTCCTTGATGGCCTCCCAATGGAAAGGATGCCCCTCCACTAAAAATAAAACCCTTAAAGTGACCCTCTAAATCATCCACTGCAACACCCTGCAACACAACATAACTCTGAACAGAAACTGCATTGTAGCTTAATACTGAAGCTTGGCCTGATGCCAGGATGTGGACTATACATCTAAATAATAACTCCTAATTAGCCACTTGAATTCCCTCGAGGATGAGTGTGGGATTCCCGCTCGGAAACACCCTTGTACTAAACAATATAGCAAACCCTGCTAAACAAGAAAAGCATGCATAGAAATGTCACCTGACAAATCCAGATCTAAAAATATCAAAATAAATAATCATCTCATATGCCTTCTATGGCTGCCTTTCCTTTCTTATATGCATTGTGAGCCTTCTCACCTTGGGTCCCACTCATTAAAGACACTACTCTCATGGAGACTATCTCCAATTAACTATTTGTTGTTTCACATTAATGATCCAATCTCTCTATACTAGCGTTATTGATTTGGTCAACGTTGACCCTTTCCACATGCTTTTTCCCCTGTTCACACATGGAGGTGCTTTATCCATCTATCATGATGATCCATTTTCACATTAAGATGGATTTTATTCCTACTAAAGAGATTTATGGGTATCCTTACCCACATATTCATCTATCTAAAATACAAAAGTAAAAATGAATATTCCAATTAGCTGCATGCTAATTTAGGAATATTACAATCCTCCCCTCCCAAATGTTTCCTGTCCTCAAGAAACTGCAAGGATAAAACTAAAGAGCCTCCTCTCCTCCTCCTGTAGCATCCTCATATGATAAGCTTCTCCAAAGAACAACATGCCTTCTCATCAAAATGTCTCCAAGCTTCTCCTCCCAAGTGTATAAGCTAGCCTTTGGTGAAAAATCCAAATGGCTCTCATCATGAAGTAGTGGGATATCCATGGAGGAAACTATATTATATCTAGAGGCCTTCTTAAGGCATGGAATCTGAAATATATTGGGAACCATCATTTCCATGTGAAGCTATCATCCACACAAAATGAGCCACTCTCCAAAATGGTAACTCATGGAAAAACACCTCCACCTTTGGCTCCTGCAATGTAGGTGGGATGTATAGCTGATCTTGATAGACCAGATTGTCTAACCCACATTGTATCTCTCTTCACTTATGATAAGTGTAGAGTGGCTGCTTATTTTGGGCTGCAATAATGTTGTCTTCAAGAGGCAAGAAGAAAATTGGATCCTCAAAGATCCTCTCTCCAATTTCATATGTTTTCCCAAACCATACCATATAAAATGAATAGGACATCATCATAATATGGCATCCAAATGAGAAATATACTAAAGGTTTCATGTAGAGCTGGAATTTACCAACAGTTTCCCAAGTGGTTACAATGTAGTTTTTCTAACTATTATTTCATAACATAATATGGCAAGTTGTCTCCCAACGATTTTCTAGTTGTGCATGTTTTCTAATCTACTAGAGAATAGTAAATGGCATTGTCTATCAACTAAGAATACAAATAATAGCACAACACTTTCCCAAATCCATACAAGAAATGGCTATCTCCATCATATATGTTGGTCTTAGGAAGACCATGAAGCCCAAATAAAAACATGCCCTCTTATGGAGCAATGCACTGTATATAAATGGCAAGAGAATGCAAATATTGTATTAGATGATGAATAAGTGAAAAAATAAAACTCTTACCATGTACTGAGAGTAAGTTGATAATGAGATCCATGGATGATATCTCCATAGTGGTCTGATATGTATCCATGAGACCTTTGTGAATGGAAAGGAATGAACCATGTGTTTCATGCAAAGGCTTCTTCTTATGCTTGGAGAACCAAGTCAAGAAGATCATATAATGGTAATAGATGTCCCCATACACTACTCCATCAATCTCATCTCCTACTTGTCCATCAACTACATCATATGTGAAGTGATCCTAGGAACACTCCATCAACAAACCCAAGCTCCCAAGTAAAATCAATGTTGTCCTTTGTAATAAGGCTCTTATCATCTCATAGCTCCATTCTTTGACATGCCAAATGCCAAATTCATCTACCATAATGCTGCTATATATGGGATATTCCTTCCAAAGTGGAAGTACCTCCTGATGCTCCAAAGATAAGGAGTAGCCCCTTTGCACCATGATTGTTCCACCATCTACTCCTGCAACATCATGCAAAGTATGGTAGAAAATCATCCCATACTCTCCCAAGAGTATCCAAAGCAATAACAACTCTTGTTGCCTCCTCATCTCATCATCATACAAGTCATGGAGTAACATCCTGATGATTGACTTGTAGAATTCCCCATACAACCAAATATTCTGCTGCCATAACATATGGGTTCCATGCAAAGACCCAAACGAAAACATACCCTTTGAGATAGGATATGTCACATGATGGCCAAAATATTTCAAGAGTATCCAGTGCAACCATGCCTCCTGCTGCCCTATGTCATAGATTTGCAAGTGGCTCACCAAAATCTTGCTCACAATCCTCACCCATCCATCCAAATGTGGGTGTCTCCTTCCAAGCTCAAAATTAGTATTCCTCCAATGGAGAATACCATCCTCCAAAACCAGATTACTACCTTTGCACTTGATGGGATGTTGAGGTACAACTTCCTGGAGATCTCCAAATGAAGATCACTCATCGATGCCCAAGTTGACCCCACAAGGATCCAAATATGTTATAGGAAAAAAATTCTCATTGATCTGTGAAATTCTCATCAATAATTATTTATCATAATAATGAGATATATCATCCTTCTTAATATGTCTTCCATCAATCATCTACTTATCCAATTTCACACAAGTATAATGGTCATCAAAATGTCCAAATAATAGTTGGGCCCCCAACTCATCACTATTTCTCAATGACAGTGCTTTTGATCTCCATGATGGTGCATCTATTGTCTCATGATCATGTTCAGTGCTAAACATATAGCTCTGCATTGGATTGTTTAGGACAATACTCATCCTATCCTCCAAAACTCTACACTCCAACCCCAAGTGTTGTGTGAAGCTTATCAATGAGAAACCAGGATGGATATATATCTCCTCCTTGAATAAATAAATATTCCTCTGCACAGTGATAGTCCGTTGCTCCAAATCAATAATGTGCTCTGACCCTAGGTCATGTATTTTCCCTGATGGCATGTTCCCATAATCCTCCATATGATGTGTTGAAATAATAGGAAGTGGAAATATGTGCATATCTTAGTAAAGCTTGGGAACATATTGTAGTGCTACAATGGTTCCTTTCTCTGGTGTGATGGCTTTCCCAACTGCTAGTGAATTGGTGATGATGGCTGATCCTCTACTGATGCACCAACACTGGTGTAAGTCCTCTCCTCCTCATGCATCTCCTGAATAATGCATGGGACTCTAAATGTCAAGAGATCAAGACCAGCTTGCAATGATGCAAGTGTTCCTTCTCCTAATGCAAGTACTCCTACGACAAGTGGTGGTGAAGGTCTCTTCTCCTCTGATTTCTTATTGTCAAAATTCTTGATCAAAATTTGAGTAAAATCTGCATATGCAATCACTCTTGCATGACTCGAATGGCTGAACCAAAAAATGTTTTCTTTACCCTCAAGGTGCAGCACTGCAATCTCAATAGCTTCTCTTTCTACTACTGGATGTAGCAGGAAGAATGCATCCAAATCCATTCCCCAAGCCCTTGTTGTGCATGTGGATGACCCATCAAATGTAGACAATATAAATATATTTTTTTTCCTCCTTCTATAACTGCAAGGTCTTATTTCTTCTTTAATCTAAATAAACTATTGGAGAGTTAGATTCTCCTTGAAAGCTATTGATTGAGTTTTTTACTCTGCAAGATAATTACTTAGAATCACATGATCTATGTTACAAAATCTCCATGCCTTTTATCTTCTTATTCAAAAGAAAAGGTCATAGTATATTTCTTTGGAGATCTATGCAATACCGGTTCTTTCTTCTACTGACAGGAAATGCATGGACCTTCCTCATCTTTAAACCTAAATTAGGTCTCATTGCTTCTCTCCATTTTCATTTGCTTGACCTCTTTGGTGAAGTCCTTCATAGATTTGAAAAGAGATAAGATAAAAATAATTCCTTCCATCATTACAATATCTTCTTCTTCTCCTTACTCTCCTGATAGCATAATTGCTGAGATCCACAGGCTGAGCCCATATTATGCTTTGATACCACTGTAATATTTCCAAATGGGGAAAGCAACAATATAGAACATAAACATGGAAAATAGCAGTGAATACATCAACAAACCATTATATGAGACAAATGTACAACCATCTTATTAAACATATCATCAAATAATAGGCACCATATCTTGAGTATCAAGTCACTCAAGCGATACAAAACAAGCCTGTGACTAAGAAAATATGTCAATACATGAGGAATAGTTGCTATACAAATGCCATGAGATAATACAACATAGTTTTAGGGTATAAACTATACATAAAGATACAACAATATGGAGCTGCTATTATATATCTCAAGTAAGGCTGGGAGTGAAGATCTAGACTGCCAAACACTTTTCCAAGACAACCCAGAAAGGGTTTCCGGAAATACCCAAAACACAAAAATGTTGGAATGCAGCCCTAGGGCTGAATTGCAGCTGCAACTGAATAACTGGATGGAGGTGGCTGAAACTTATGTAGAAATGTATATATCTCCTCCAATATATCCTTCAAGTGAAAGGTTTATCACAACACTGAAGATCTAACCCTCCAATTGAAACACTGAAACCTCCCCTACAGATGCCCAATGAAATAACACAGTTTGATGATGGAACTGTGCTGTAGGAGGTGGAAATAGATTGGCCTGGTGAAAAATTATGAAATGAAGCTCCAGGGTCTTCCTTGCTGGCCTCCTAATGGAAACGATGCCCCTCCACTGAAAATACAACATTGAAAGTGACCCTCTAAATCCTCCACTGCAACACCCTGCAACACAACACAACTCTAAACAGAAACTGCGTTGTAGCTGAAGACTGGAGCTTGGCCTAATGCCTAGATGTGGAATATACAGCTCAATAATCTCTCCTGATTAGGAACTCGAATTCCCCCAAGGATGAGTGTGGGATTCCCACTCGGAAACACCCTTGTACTAAACATCACAGCAGACCATGCTAAATAGCAAAAGCATGGATAGAAATGTCACATGACAAATCCAAATCTAAAATGATCAAAATCAATAATCATCTCACATGCCTTATATGGATACATTTCCCTTCCTTATATACATGCTGAGCCTTATCACCTTGGGTCCCACTCATTAAAGACACTACTCTCATAGAGACTATTTCCCATTAACTCTGTGCTGTTTCACATTGATGATCCACTCTCTCTATAGCAGCGTTGTTGATTTGGTCAAAATTAACCTGTCCACATGATTTTTCCCCTGTTCACACATGGAGGTGATTTATCCAACTATCATGGTGATCTATTTTCACATTAAGAGGGATTTTATTCCTACTAAAGAGATTTATGGGTCTCCCTACGCACTTATTCATCTATCTAAAAGACCAAAGAAAAAATGAATATTCTAATTAGCTGCATGCTAATTTAGGAATATTACACACTAAGAAACCTCTGCACTCTGCTGATTGTCTCACTCTGATCTAGGAAAAATCAGTCAAATAATTAACCAATTATCAGCTTGTGTCTGACCAGTGTTTCTCACGCATTCTTGGAGGAATTCTGACCCTATTAAATAGAAAATTTTCAAGAATTGATTCTGCAATACATCCAATGATTCCTAATGACCTCATACATGACCTGTATAATTTTATAATTATACAATTGATGGTTATCTTCCATTTAACCGTAATCTTAACTGGGCCTTCCCTAGAACTAACATGCAAACAATATTTATAGTGAATTATTATTTAACTGATTGATCACTACTTGTGAATTAAATCATATTTAATTCACTAGACCTATTACTATATCATCTCTCAGTTAGAAGTAGTTAAACTTATTTTAACTAAATTAATTGAGTTAACTAATTACAACTCACAAATAACTTTAACTATACCCCCTAAAATCATGGGAGAACTCTACATGCCTCCTCTTTGACCCTCAACTCGAATTTCCTAATCTAACTAAGTCTTCTTGACTCAATTAACTAATACAAGTTGTCATGAGATGAAATTACAATTTCTCTTCCAATTTAATTAAGGGAAAATTAATTCAAAAGCACCCTTTGGGTTCCATTTTAACAAAATGGTTTTCCTCCACATTCAAAAAAAGGCTAATTTAAAGTTATAAGAGAGATTTACTTAGAAAGACGAAGTGCTTGGAGATTATCGTGTTTTAAATTAAATATCATATTATGACTTATATTTATTTTCTTATACTATTGTGTGGCGACGTGGAACAAGTAACATTTATACATTGTGTATACTTCTTAAAGAGTCCAAAGATGTTGGAACTAGTAAATGTTATTATTTCGTTGTACAGAGAAAGGGTGTGTGGGAAGTACAGGATAAGGGACTATATCGAGAAAAGGAGATAGGGAAATTTTTAGGGTGGCAAGACTTTTTCATTTTTTTAGAAACACAATTAATAAATTAATATGCAGATGCATTAATAATTAATACTAATAGCATGATTTTTTTTTTCTTCCTGAGCTCGCACTCTGCCTGCGGCACCCTAGCAGCTGGTTGCTGCTCCTTGCTCAAGAATGGCCCCTCCAGAGTCCTCCTCGGATGTGGCTACTTCTCTGATCCAGGCCTAGGAATTCTCTTCCCTAATAAACTCTTTAGCCCCTCCTCACCCAAGGCTGACGATCTCCAAATTTGTGAAAAACCTTGATGGAATCCAGGAGGTTGTCCTTCCACCTTCTCTCCCTCACATGGCTTCCCTTTCTCTTGTAAAGAAGGGCCTTATCATTCAATTCACTAGACTCTAGCTCTCATTGAAGACCGTGAAAATATGGGTCGAGCACAACTGGTCGAACAAGATCAATGGAAAAATTTCCATTCGCTTCTGCGGTAGGGGCTATTTCACCTTCCACCTCAACATGAAAGAAGAAAAAGGAGTAATATTTGGAAATGGACCCTATTTTATGGACACCAAGGGCCTGTACCTTAATAATGGATGCCGGATTTTGATCCAAAACTTGATGTACCAAAGTTTTTCCCTGTTTGGGTGTGCCTTCCACACCTCCCTTTACACTGCTGGGGGGATGATTTTGTTCGAGCCATCGGAAATGAAATAGGTAAATTCATAGACCAAAGTGAGCCAAAGGATAACATGTAAGCCTGTGCTAGTATCTATGTCGAGGTGGATCTAGGAAAATGCCTCCCCGAGGCTATAAATCTAAAATTAGATGAATGGACACATATTTAGCAGCTCGACTATGATAAGATCCCGTTTAAATGCAAGGTATGTCATGAATATGGTCACTTTGCAAATCATTGTTAAAAAATTATTGATGTTGAAAGCCCGGAGACTGATTCTCAATGTGAAGCTATAAAGAGAAATAAAACCTCCTCTAACCCCAAGAGTAATACCCCTTCAGCGCCTCCTCCTAAGTCTGACCCTCCATCCTCCTCTTCTCCCAAGGTCTTGGATCGAATCCATCAACCTACTGCACCTCCCTCTCGCCCACCCAACTCCTCGCTAGAACTCTCCAATCCATTTTCCTCCATTTCTCCCCTTGATGAGGATCCCCCCACTTACCTCTCCCTCCCAACCTGCCTCTCCTCGTTCCACTCCCACCATCCCTAACCCTCCTTCCTCCTCCTCTGACCCTTCTTCTGTCTGAATCACAAGAAAATTTGTGAAGGAGCATGGAGCAACGCTGGAAAACACTAAAAAGCAAGGCCCTCAAAGGAAATCTTCATAGCAGCACCGTGATGAAAATGCTCAAAAGGATATAGCAATGGGAACTTAGAACCCTATTGAAACTTATATATTGGGGCAGAATAGAAAGGATAAAGGACACAAGGAACAAGGAGGGAAAACAGCTCTCCAAACGGTCTTTTTGTAATGATGAAAGTCCTTTCATGGAACTACAGGGGTCTAGGGAACCCCTCCAAAATAACAACCCTAAGAGACTTAATCAACCAAGAGAAACCAAAAATTATTCTCCTGCAGGAAACAAAGCAGGGAGACCTTGAAGTGAAGACAATAATGGACAAAATGATGCATTACAGTGGCACCCTATTTGAATCAAGGGGAGCCTCTTGTGGGTTAGCCACTCTTTGGAACCACAACATATGGAAGCATAAAAACACTACAAAAAACCAGAATTGGATCAAAGTGATTCTAGAAAGTGTCAGAGATCAGAAAGAAATGAATTTTTACAATGTATATGGTCCCAATCATTACAGGGACAAAGAACTTTGTTGGAACTCTCTTAAAGAAGATATAGATAATAAGGATAGCAACAACACTATAATGGGAGGAGATTTCAATTTAATCCTTCACGCAAATGAGAAAAGGGGAGGATGTTTCAATCCAGACCCTTCTCGAGACCAGCTTGAAGTCATGATGGAAGACCACGAGTTGGTTGACATTGCCCCAAAAAATCGTAGATAGAGTTGAAGCAACATAAGAATTGGGAGAGAAAATATCATGGAGAGGCTTGACAAAATCCTGGTTGCTGTCACACTCCTTTCATATTACTCCATCGCCTCTGCCAGCGTTCTCTCTTTTTCAGCCTCTGACCGCTACCCCATCACCCTCACTTTTGGTGACCATTTCTCTCTTAGCCCCATTCCCTTCAAATACAGTCCGCTCTGGAATGACATCCCGGAAGAAAATTAACTGGTGCATAATACTTGGATGCAGCACATTGAAGGTTATCCATCCTTTATATGGGAAACCAAGTTTAAAAAATCTAATTTGGCCTTGAAGGACTGGGCCAAAACTCAATATAGAGAGCTAGAGAAGGCCAAGATTGAAATTAAGTCCAAATTGGATGATGTCGACAGCAGTATTGATATTCATGGCCTTAATAAATATCACCTCAACCAAGAAAAATATCTCTATTGGAAGCTCTACAGAGCTAATATAAAATAAGAGGAGAAATGGTGAGTCAAATCAAGGAATCTATGGTTTCAAGCAGGTGATAAGAATACAACCTTTTTTCACAAGCAAGCTACTGTTCAAAAAGCCAGGAAAAATATTGCCACCATCATTGATGCAGAAGGTAACATGAAAATAGATCAATAATTAATTAAAAAAGTTGCTACCATGCATTACAAAGATCTCCTAATAGAGAAAAAAATACCATAATATTACTCTGATATTTTGCAACACCTTCCAGCCATGATTACAGAGGATATGAACAACGCATTCAACAAAGATATTGATGAAGAAGAGGTCAAAAATGCGATCTGGGCCTTGCACCCAGATAAAGCTCCTGGGCCAGATGGGTTTTCTACCAGTTTCTACAGAAATTATTGGGATCTAATAAAAATGGATCTTGTCAAAATGATACAATGGACCCAAAGGAAGAAGAAAATTGGGGGCTACATCAATTCTACCTTCCTTGCCCTTATCCCCAAAGAAAATCACCCTTCCTCCTTCTCTAGATTTAGGCCCATCTCTCTTTGCAATTCCTCCTACAAAATCATCACTAAAATCCTTCCCTTGTGCCTCAAACCCCATCTCCACAGCTTCATTTCGGAAAATCAAGGAAGCTTCATCTCCCAAAGGAAAATTACTGATTCCTTTCTCCTTGTACAAGAAGCCATTCACTCAAGAATATCGCACAAAGAAAAAGGATTTATTCTAAAGCTTTATCTTGCCAATGACTTCGATAGGGTCAGGCACTCTTTTTTCCTTTTTATGCTCCAAAAAATGGGCTTTGATCAAAAATTCCTTTTCCCCATCAACTCTTGCATTTTTGGCCCTTGGATATCTCCCCTTGTCAATGGTAGACTAGCACCCTCCTTTCAATCCTCTCGACGTCTAAGGCAGAGGTGCCCTCTTTCCCCCCACCTCTTCATCCTCATGGTGGAATCCTTTAGTAAGGCCCTGGATCATATGAGGCGATCTGGACTCATTACGGGCATCAAATTCGGCAACAGTGTTAAAAATACGAATCATTCTAAATTCGCAGATGACACTCTTCTGATGGGAGGAGCATCTAGTATAATTGCACTCTGATTTAAAATTGTCTTGGACAAATTCATGCTCTATTCCGGAGGTTTTATCAATTATCAAAAAAGTTTCATTTATGGTTGGAATGCTACTAACCAAACCATCCAAAACATTTCTAATATCTTTTGTGTCCCTTGCAAACTGAATTGGGACCACTTCACTTACCTAGGCATGCCTGTCAGTGCTGGCCCTTTAAAGGCTGAAGTATGGAATATTACAATTGACAAAATGAAGAGAAAAGTGCAACAATGGGGCTCCTCATGGCTCAATCTAGCAAGGTGCCTTGTCCTCCTTAAATCTGGTCGCTCATCTCTGTGTTGGTATCACTTCACCCTCCTTCAAGCCCCTGCTATCATCCATCTCAAATTCGAAGCTATCATTAGACACTTTCTATGGAAAGGTGGGAAAAATGAAAAGAAAAAATACAATCTTGTCAAGTGGAGACAAGTAATCCAAGATCATAAGCATGGAGGGATTGGAGTTCGTTCTCCCAAGCTTCTGAACAGAGCCTTTGGAGGGAAGATTTTTTGGAGACTAATCAGTGGGAGTCAGGCATGGTGTAAAAAAATCTTGGAGGTAAAATACCTTAACTCTACCCGGCAGCACCTTCTTGACGATGACATCCCTAATAGACCTTGCTCTAAAATTTGGGTCCTCTGCAAGAAATCAACTCCTTTTTTAGCCCAAAAACTTGCTAAAGTTCCCATGGGGGGTAACTCCATCAACATTAAGACCAAATTATGGGGAAAATTCCCATCTTAGACAGGCCTGGCACCTAACGCATCATCTCTCATTTTAGTAATATGGGCTTCAACCTCTTCAGCCAATTTTCTAAATGGGATGATCAAACACAAAACTGGATTGGTTGGCACTTCCCCAAATTCCCTGCTCATCTTGAAGCTGATCTTGGCACCCTCCAAACTCACCTCTTATATGCAGCTCCTTTAAAAAAATACAACATTGATGGATTTCGTTGGGACCCCTATGGCTTAGCGTATTCCATCAAAGCAACCTACAAGTAACTCTGCAATGACTATTATCATGCGTCTATTTGGCCCAATTAGAAAGTAGTATGGAAATCAGAAGCAATCCCCAAAATTAAGATTTTCACATGGACTCCCTTGAAAGTAAAAATTGTAACATCATAAAATATCAAGAAAAGAGATGTTCTCGGACCATCAATGTGCCTTAATTGTCAAGGTGTTGAAGAGACAACTCTCCATCTCTTCATTGGGTGTCCCTTCGCTACACACTGTTGGATTGAGCTCATCCCTTCTTTCTAGCCTTGCTAGGTGCATCAAGGCACCATTACAGAGGTTATCCAAACTTGGAAGAGAAGCTACCCATGGGGGGAAAATAAAAGCAATATTTCGAAGAGGGTCTGGGACACTTTTCCATACGAGGTCTTATGGAATATTTGGCTTACTAGGAAAAATAAGATATTAAAAAAAAAAGAGCCTTCTTTTAGGAAAGTTTGCAGCAAGTCATGGAGCCTCACCCTTGAAACAATATCTTCCAAATGAAATAGTAGAATCAACTTTAGTGAACTTTGTGTTGAGGAAAAGAGTTTCCTTGGCAACCTTTGAGACAACGTTGGCAGCTTTAAGCCTCCTTCAAATTAGCCCTCCAGAAAAGACATAAGCTGGAAGATTCGGCTCAAATAATAAAACTTCACTAAATGGATAAATAACAATGCAAGACCTTCTATTTTCTTTGATGGTGCATCAAAAATGAATCCGGGCATTACAGGTGTGGGAGGCATCATCAGAAATGCGAATGGTAGCATTCTCACAAGTTTTGAATGGGGTCTTGGCACCTTCTCCAACAACAGATCGGAGGCCTTTGCCCTTCTCCAAGGCTTATATCAGCTAAAAAAGCTCAACATTTCTAACGCTATGGTTTTTTATGATTCCTCCATTATCATCAATTTGATTAATCATGATCAACCATAAAATAACATAGCTCTCCATCAGACAATTAGCAGATATTGTAGCCTTTTAGAAGGTATGAAAGAAACATCCTTCTATCACATCCTCTGAAAAAATAACAAGGATGCTAATCATCTTGCCAACAGAGCTTGTGCTCGAACCTCGGGGAATTTTTTTTGCAATAATGTCCTAAATCTCATGCCACTGCCATGATCTTGCTGCAGACAATCTCCAGATTTAATCCGATCTCTCACTCAAATCTCTATGCGCTCCTCTATCTTTTTTGTACTCCCTCCAACCGCCTTCCCATGACCCTATCTTTTTAGGTCTCCCCCCGAGCTGCCTCCCTCATCATGTAATGTTCTATTTATTATTCTGCTCCCTACTCCTTTAGGAATCCCTTAGCCCTCTGTCTGTGTGGTATTCACCCCCTTTTCAAAGCTCTCCTAATTGATCCTTTGGATTCTCCCATACCGATCCTTCTCATATGCACTCCTCTATTTTGTTCAACTATTCCAGTGCTCTACCCTCTCACTCCTCAGCCTTCCACCTTTGCAGCCTATACACTTCTCAGCTCCTTGCTGAAGCTGTGCCTTTATAGCCTTTGCAAATCTCTGATTTCTGCTAAAGTTACACCTTCCCTCTTCTCCTTAATTGCCTCCAGCATGGCTCGTAGTGAGGATTTCCTCCACTACGTGGATCTTCAAGCTGAGCTAGAACAAATCAGAGCTCACCAAAAAATCCTCTATGCAAAGATGAAAATAGAGGTTAATATATTAGATGAAAATCATGAAGCAGATGTTATTGTCTTTCTCCACAGGGTCACCTCTCTCCAAAATCAGTATAATGCACTCTCCAATCGGTGTGCTCACGCTGAAGAACCAGTTCCAATTCTCAAATACATCTTGGAGAAGCGCACAACACCTAGTTCCATCTCCAACAACATTATGAATGCTAGAAATGAAGACAATACTGATGCCTCAACAGGGCGCCATATCAACATTGATTGATCTCCTCTCTCTTTATTAAGCATGTCTTTTAAATTCGTCTTCCTTTTGTCCCAATTTGTCCGCATATATGCATTGTCTATATCTCAGTTCTTCTTGAAAACTACAAGCAAGGAAAATGTAGCATTTTTCTGTAGCTACTTACTCTACTGCACTGCAAGCAGTCTAGCATGTAAACATGGAGCTTCTCCTCCTCTTTTTTGGAATATAAAATAGCAACCGACTATATTAAAAAAAAAGAAAAAAAAAATACTAATAGCATATTCAAAGGAGATGAAGCAAGTTGTGGAGTGGCAAGTCTTTCCAAGAAGAAAGTACTCATGGAGAACCATTTAGAGTATGTTGATGGAAGGCTATTGAAAACTTTACATTCTATATTGCTGTGAGGAATGGAGAAATTGTAATTTTATTGACAATCTTATGAAATATTAAATGAAGTGTATTTTTGGTGTGAAAGAAAGGTTGTGTGGGGTGTTAGCCACCTATAATATTTGTTATAGCAAAAGGTGGCTAAGACTTTTTGAGCCTTCAAAGAACAAATTTTATTACTAAAAAGTGTTGGCTCTTGAAGACTCTTGAAGTCCTCATGCCTCTATCCAAAATCTTCATTGCTGTTCCCATTTTATACTCAGAAATTCTGCTAAGTTCATGAGAAAAGACTGCTGAAAAACCATCATTTTTTCCCCTTCTCCCACTCAAAAATAACCTCCATTGGCTCCCTTTTTCTCCATAAAAACTCCCTTGTTTTTATGATTTCTTTTCTTCCCTTCATGAAAATCACTCTTACAAGCTTAAAGACTCACTCTTTAACCATACCGAAACCCCCAAATCCATTAAAAACCTTGAAAAATCTCATGAAAAATACATGTTTTTGCATAAAGGCTTAAGCCCCCTTGGGCTAAGTTTCAAAACCACTTCCCCCACATGCCCACACCCCAGAACCAAGCGCTAGAACCTTCTCGGTGCTTATCACATCGCAAAAAATCTAATCGCGCAAATCTTTTCCATGTTCCGAAAGTTTCGATGTGATTAAGCCTTTGCATCATATAAAATCCGATGCGATTAAGCCTTTGCATCATATAAACTCCGATGTGATTAGCCTTTATATAAAAGTCCCGTGGGCCCGCCTCTAGCACTTAAAACTTTGTAATATTTTTTCCCCGGTGGTCTCCTTTGTAAAACCCAAAAACCCATTTATCCAAAGTTTGATCTAAAAAACCAAAGTCACGTGTTTAATATAAAAATGGTTAGATTGAAAGACCGATCGTGCAATCGCATCGGAGGAATTCACAAATGGGTTGATTGAAAGAGCCACATCAAAGGTTCCGATGCGATTGGGTCTTATATATTTTAAAATCCCCCCCACCTTTTTGTTTCACATGACTTTTCCCCCGAGACCAAGTGTTGAAGTCCCGAGGCGCTGAATCGCATCGGGATATTTCAATGGGTTGATTGAAAAACCCAGGCCCGAAGGCCCGACCCTAATTAGCCCCTATATACATAAAGCCCAGGGCCTGTTGGAGGTCTATATAAAACCAAGCCCCGCAACTAGGCGCCCAATCACATCGGAACTTTTCCTTTGGTGCGGTTTAAGTGTTTACCACCGCCGATTGCGATGGTCCGATCATGCAATCGCATCGACCTTTTATTCGATCGCACAATCGCTTCGCTTCACTCCCGAATTATGATTTTAATTTCCCCTTATGTTTCACCTGTCGTCGATCTGATCTGCAGATCGACGGTCTGCAATTAATCGCATCGTAACTTTCGATCGGTGCAGTTGCTCACCCCCCCAATTGCGATCCCCCGATTGCGACCCTCCGATTGGATCTGGACTGTCCATGTGTCCAGATCGGATGGTCCAAAATAACTACGTCTTATTCTTCTCCCCGCTCTCCTTTTTTGCCTCTTCTACGTAGATCTGCACCATTGGATGAAGCCATCCAACGACTACGCTCCTCCCCCGCCCTCTGAAGCAGTAAAAACCCAAAAAACACAGGATTTCTTGATTAACTGCTCGTGTTTTGCAGGCACTAAATGGTTTTCCGTTATAAACAAAGGAAAATTCAGAGGCCGGGAAAGATGTTTCCTATGCCTTTGATTCATCAAAAGAATCCGTTCGCAGGGTTCAAGATCTATGTTTCGTCGATGCTCTATGAGCATTGATGCCATGAAGAGACCTGTGCGGCCTGCACATCGACAAGACACTGTGATTTAAATCAAATTCAAAAGAGTATCATTTTTTGAAGACATAGCACAGCAGAATGAATATTGAAGACAGATTTTGGAATTACGGCTAAGAATGATTATCAAAAAGCCTAATTCCCAGAATTAAAACACCATTAAAAGAAAATCATAAGTGTTTAACAGACAGAAAGGCCTCCACCGTCACATTTGAGGGGAATTGATTCCTCTCGGCTACCACAGAGCCACTTGTTGCCTCAAACCATTCAAACAGAGGCCAAATTTTTTGATTAAGAAAATATCTGCCTCACAGCGCAGCCAAGCAATTAATTCCGCTAAGGAAACTAATGCAAACAAATATCAGCGGAGTTATTTCATCCTGGATAGAGCCTAAAAGTCAATAAAGCTCCCACTGAGCTTTGATATTAATTGTAAAATAGTTAATATAGTGAAACACCTGTAAAATTCGTCATCGAGCCCTTCAAAGGCCGAGAAGTCATCACTCTGTATTAATTGTCCTTAAGATCTTTTGTTAGATCTGACCTCCTCATCCTTCTATAAAAACTTCGGTAGAATATGAGAAACTGTTGGTTGCAAAACTTTGAAATACATCTGAGCTTAAACTTTTGAATGTAAATAGTGTTCACTAGCCCTTGGAGCTTTGCTTGTGATAGATTGGTTAGGCTGGATAGTGAAGATGATTGCTAAACTGAAACATTGGATCTGAGTACTGTAACTGGTTTGACATCAATAAACAAGCTCTTTCTTGGGATCCTGGTCTATATCACTGGTGAAGTGCCCCTTCTTTGTTATTGCTTTCCTTTATGTATGTCATATTTTTCATTATTCTCTGATAAAGAACAACATTCATAGAGTTAGGACCTACTATACATCAGTAACCTTCTCTGACTGAAAAGATTTATCTCAATGTTTTCCTCCAAATTGTTTATTTAAGAATGATTCAATACAGTTTAAGCAGTTAGGAATGTTGGAGTTCCCTCGTCCTACTGTTTTCTTTAAACATTGTTCTTGAAAGTTATTTTCCTTATTTGTTTATTAAATTTAGGCTAGAAAGTGACGGTTTTCCCTGTTTCTAGCTTCTATTCTCCAAAAGCAGATTCTGAAAGTTTCCCTTGGTGTTGACTGAAAGTAGACTAGGTTTAAAAGCACTTTATCTGATCTTAAGTTACACTTTGTCTTCTCTTATATGTTTTCACGCTTTCTGAAGGTAATTATGTGGATTACTGGATTGTTTGTCAATTAAGCTGCTTTAATACAAACTTGCCCAAGAGGTCAATGGTTAGCCCTACCCTTGGTTGGTTTTAAATAGTTACTTAAGAGGCTTTTCTTGTTTGGACTGACTATAAATCCTTTGTGAAATTATTATTAGTTTCCACCTCTCCAACACTTTATTGTTCCCATTCCATCATTTCAATCTCAATAATATTGTGATGCAGATGACTTGCCCCTTGGATCACTCTTGATATTGTTGCTAAATTAAGTCCCTGTTATGACTCCATAGCCTAATGGACTAAAAACCAGCGTTATATCTATCCTTTTAGCCATAGCTGTTCTATTCACTTGCAACTTCTCACCTTTGAAAATTTTTGCATTCAGGAGTTTCCACCTCAAACAGTAATCATGTTCAACCATCCAAAAACAAAAAAAAACCTCGACCTTCATAACTAGCCTAATATCATTACACAAAACTTCAAAGACAAATCCATCTTTGCACTTATTAGAGAGATCCCTCTTCCCATTCAAAGAGGCTGCATCCTAGAATCCCAAAGCAGGCTGGAAACGAGCCGAGATTCTGGATTTTGTCAATCTTGCCGATTACATGGAGCTAACATTTCTCCGTTTAATTTTGGGGATTTTTTATGTCTAAGGCTTCTCGGCCACTTTGCATACTTTTGTTTTCCATACAACCACAAGAAACCGAAAAACCCAAAATATTTCAAACATTGGAATTCAATGTACCATAGGACTATAAAACATTTTACCCTCCAAAAGAGATAAAAAACTCTACCTCAATGAATTCCACAATCAAAAATCCCAAATCAGGGACTTATACCTTAAGACTCCACTGGGAAGAACCCTTATCACTGTAAATATCATTCAAACTCAGTTAGAGGACTGTAGGATTAAAGTTTGTGTAAACATATTAGTTGACCTCTTGAAGATTGTCATACTTGGTCGAAATTTTCTTGTTTAGTTGGGTCTGAAAAACACAGCATAGTGGCTCCTAGAAAGATTCACACTAGAGCCCATCCTGACCCTGATCCACCTGAGATAGCTGATAACTCGGAAAGTATCCTTAGGAAGTCTCCTAGGATTAAATTTTCAACTATTTTCAGGTCACCCTTGAGAGCTAATTTAGTTCCTGAAAACCTTGCAGCTCTACAAGAAACATATGGTGGTGGAACCATAAAACATTTTACCTCCTTAAGAGCTAAAAATTTTCCACCTGGCGACTCCACACTCTGAAACTCCCAGAAGACCAAATGACACCATTGGTAGAAGACCCTGAACTGATTGACCAGACACAGTGACCTCTTTCTTTATTTACAAACATGATTCCAAGAATACAACGAAGATATGCC
Organism: Pinus albicaulis; assembly: GCA_034641835.2. NCBI lineage: Eukaryota > Viridiplantae > Streptophyta > Pinopsida > Pinales > Pinaceae > Pinus > Pinus albicaulis. Next base: position 632,962,702 of record CM076581.1, on the reverse strand, counting down.
CCAATGAGTAGATATCATATCCCTGGGTTTCCACATAAGATGCCCCAGGTGAATTGGGATGACAACCTACCTGTTTTTCAAGGTGAAAAGTTTGATGACCCTTTATTACATCTCATCAAATTTCATATACATGTATGGAGGTTGAAAGTTGAATGGCATGAAGATTGCCTAATGAAAATGTTCATGTTAACATTAGAAGGAAAATCTAGGGATTGGTATGAATGCTTAAGATCTAGTAGTTTGTTTTATTTAAGAGACCTTGAATATGTGTTCTATGAGAACTATAAAGAAAACACTACATCATTATCATTGGGTGCAATATATTATGATCCATCACAAAACATCACCCAACACATTATAGATAATGAGGAAGCTTTGGAAGAGATGCATCCTAAAGATCTTTTAACAGCCATTCATGAGTTTAATATCCTATTGAAAAATTTTAAAAAAATAGATGAATCAGTTGAGGAAAAGATGATCCAAGCCGTAAAAAACATTCCTCAAGATATCCCTGAAAACTCAAATATTGATTCATCATCCCTTATAGCCGAGGCTCAAGAAGACATCCAGCCTCAAAATCAGTCTTCACAAGAGACAGAGAACTGTTGTACTCCTGTTCAAAGGAACATAGAAACATCTTCCCCTTTGACAGAAAAAGAGATAGATCAGACTATTTATAAACAGTCAGTCTCTGAAACTTTTTGCAAAACAAACACTCTTGCCCATTCACATAGAGAACTTTGTTGTACAGATTTAGAAAGTTCTTTTGTGGATCAGAATGAAGAAGGACCTACTGATATCCCAATATGTTTGACTGATGAAAATGTTTATTCTAATAAATTTTCAAACTTCAATCAGTCTTATGATGATGATGATTTCCAAGAAGAAACTAATCATGAAGGGCAACCAACATTTGATTGGTGTTATGAGTTTCACCATCATCAGCTTGAAAGCCGCAATCATCCTTTTCGATCCATCATAAAAAGCTTTCACTTTATTGGGAATCAACAGCCTTTCAACTCAGAAGGTGAAGAGAAGAGTAATGAAGAAATTTTTGAGCAAGAGGAAACCATTGAAAACACCCCCACTCAAGAATATAATAACCTCTTCACAGAGTTCAGCCCACTGAATCCAAGCATACTAGGGCTACAAGAGGACAACACTGCCAAATATGATGAGTCCTCCAGTTCAGATGATGATGAAGAAAAGGGAGAGAAACAGATAGAAGACTATCGTACTGTGGATATACCCTCTTTTCAAGAAGAAACTTCTCCTATCATTGATATCAATCTTCCATTCAAAGAACCTGAATTTATATCAGAAGCAAACATAAATTTAGAAAAAAAAGATATTTCACTATTTGCTATTATGCAGGTTAAGGATGATGATGCTTCCAAAAAACTTTTTGAAGATATGCTCCTCAAAGTTGAAGTCTTGGAAGCATAAAATCTACCAGACATGGAGGGCCAAAAAGAAGAGAATATTCATCTTTTCTTTGTTGATCCTATGGAAGAGTGTGTGGAAATCCCGACTGGCTCAAATTATCAAGCAGTGATCCTTTGCAAGAGCCAGAGACATGAAAAGCTGTCACCTTCTGTGATAGCCTTAATATTGAAGGTTAATCTTCAATATGTTCTCTGGATACCTCTGACAAGCAGCCAGAGTTTCTACTTCTTCTTGACATTACTCAGCTGGCTGCATTGGCATTTTTGTATCATATGATAAATGTAAATACTCCATGTTTAGAATAGGTTAGATAGGAATGTCAATAAAGCTCAGTTCTGAGCATGTAGGTAGTTGTTGTTTTTTGCTTTGAAGAAAAATCAAAAATACAAAAACAAAGAAAAAGAAAAGAGGGCAGATTGTAAAAAAAAATAAAGGTATAGCCCCATACCAAAAAAGAGAAATAAATTCTGAAAGTGAGCAAGCTTAAATGCCACTCCTGAAAAACATGCTTCTAGTTAGTCAAACAACCTAATATTGACTAATTAGCTTTAAATTTACTGCTAATAGGATAGTGAATTCGATTTTCCAAACTGTTTAATCTTGGCTTATCAGTAGATAGTTTAGGATAGAAATTAAAGGTTCAAACAAGATCAAAATCTGAACCTAAGGTTTCAAAAAGAAAATGACTCAAATCTGTTTTTATTTTTTCTGAGTAAAAAAAAAGTAAATCTGGTTCTAATTAGCTCAAAATCTGAGCCAGAGAAAAAGGACGAAACAGCTCAAACAAGAGCCAAAAACAGAGCTGTAAAAAGAGAAGGCCATGATGAGAAACTTTCAGATCTTAAGCCTTCCATTTTGATTTAATTTTCTGTAAAATAAATGTCTGTGTGCAGCATGTGTTTGTGCCATAGACCAGCTTCAAGTTAGACTGTTTAATCCTGACATGAATGCCTTTAAATTTCTGTTGTAGAAATTAGAGAATAAAATCTGTTAGACTGTTTAATCCTAATAGATTGATAGAATAGGTAGAGAATCATATGGTCTCAACTGTTTAATCTGAGTCCATGGAGAAATAAGGAGTAGAAATAGATTATATTTCCTTCTTTTAAAAGAATAAAATGTTGTGAAAAGAGTTTTCCAATCCAAGTGCACTCTGATGAAGAAAAAATTCTAGATCAGTAGGATTGGGTAAGTAGAAAGTTTGTATTGATGAAGGTCCATTGTTTTCATAGCTGCTAATATGTTTTCAGAGAAGATCATCCCAGCAAAGGAAGGGCATCCCAATGGATCAGGCACAGGTCAGCCTCCTAGAGGAAAAAATGGATGTGGCACAGGTCAGCCTCCCAGAGAATGCAAGTCTGAAGTTCTTGATGCCTTCAACAAGGCATCATCCCCAAGTGGAGCCACTGTTAGCCACCTATAATATTTGTTATAGCAAAAGGTTTCTAAGACTTTTTGAGCCTTCAAAAAACAAATTTTATTACTAAAAAGTGTTGGCTCTTGAAGACTCTTGAATTCCTCTTGCCTCTATCCAAAATCTTCATTGTTGTTCCCATTTTATACTCAGAAATTCTACTAATTTCATGAGAAAAAACTACTGAAAAACCATCATTTTTCCCCTTCTCCCACTAAAAAATAACCTCCATTGGCTCCCTTTTTCTCCATAAAAACTCCCTTTTTCTCATTATTTCTTTTCTTCCCTTCATGAAAATCACTCTTACAAGGTTAAAGACTCACTCTTTAACCATACCGAAACCCCCAAATCCATTAAAAACCTTGAAAAATCTCATGAAAAATACATGTTTTTGCATAAAGGCTTAAGCCCCCTTGGGCTAAATTTAAAAACCACTTCCCCCACATGCCCACACCCAAGAACCAAGCGCTAGAACCTTCTCGGCGCTTCTCGCATCGCAAAAAATCTAAGCGCGCAAGTCTTTTCCATGTTCCGAAAGTTTCAATGCGATTAAGCCTTTGCATCATATAAAATCTGATGTGATTAAGCCTTTGCATCATATAAACTCCGATGCGATTAGACTTTATATAAAAGTCTCGTGGGCCCGCCTCAGGCACTTAAAACTTTGTAATATTTTTTCCCTGGTGGTCTTTTCCTTTGTAAAACCCAAAAACCCATTTATCCAAAGTTTGATCTAAAAAACCAAAGTTGTGCGTTTAATATAGAAATGGTTAGATTGAAAGACTGATCGCGCAATCGCATCGAAGGAATTCACAAATGGGTTGATTGAAAGACCCGCATAAAAGGTTCCAATGTGATTGGGTCTTATATATGTTAAACTCCCCCCCACCTTTTTCTTTCATATGACTTTTCCCTCCAGACCAAGTGTTAAAGTCCAGAGGCGCTGAATCGCATCGGGATATTTCAATGGGTTGATTGAAAAGCCCAGGCCCGAAGGCCCGACCCTGATTAGCCTCGATATACATAAAGCCCGGGGCCTATCGGAGGTCTATCTAAAACCAAGCCCCGCAACCGGGCGCCCAATCGCATCAGAACTTTTCCTTTGGTGCGGTTTAAGTGTTTACCATTGCCGATTGTGATGGCCCAATCACGCAATCGCATCGGCCTTTTCTCTGATCGCGCAATCGCTTCGTTTCACTCTCGACTGCCGATTGTGATTTCCCTCGATGTTTCACCCGCCGTCGATTTGATCTACAGATCGACGGTCTGCAATTAATCGCATCACAACTTCAGATCGGTGCAGTTGCTCGCCCCTTCGATTGCGATCCTCCGATTGGATCTGGACCGTCCACGTGTCCAGATCGGACGGTCCAAAATCACTACATCTTATTCTTCTCCCCACTCTCCTTTTTTGCCTCTTCTACGCAGATCTCCACTGTTGGATGAAGCCATCCAATGGCTACGCTCCTCCCCCGCCCTCTGAAGTAGTAAAAACCCAAAAAACACAGGATTTCTTGATTAATTGTTCTTGTTTTGCAGGCACTAAATGGTTTTCCGTTATAAACAAAGGAAAAGTCAGAGGCTGGGAAAGATGTTTCCTGTGCCTTTGATTCATCAAAAGAAGCCGTTCGCAGGGTTCAAGATCTATGTTTCGTCGATGCCTTATGAGCATTGATGCCATGAAGAGACCTGTGCGGCCTTCACATCGACAAGAAACTGTGATTTAAATCACATTCAAAATAGTATCAGTTTTTGAAGACATAGCACAACAGAATGAAGATTGAAGACAGATTTTGGAATTACGGCTAAGAATGATTATCAAAAAGCCTAATTCCCAGAATTAAAACACCATTAAAAGAAAATCATAAGTGTTTAATAGACAGAAAGGCCTCCACTGTCACATTTGAGGCGAATTGATTCCTCTTGTCTACCACAGAGCCACCTGTTGCCTCAAACCATTCAAACAGAGGCCGAAGTTATTGATTAAGAGAATATCTGCCTCACAGCGCAGCCAAGCAATTAATTTCGCTAAGGAAACTAATGCAAAAAAATATCAGCAGAGTTATTTCGTCCTGGATAGAGCCTAAAAGTCAATAAAGCTCCCATCGAGCTTTGATATTAATTGTAAAATAGTTAATATAGTGAAACACCTGTAAACTTCATCATCTAGCCCTTTAAAGGCCGAGAATTCATCACTTTGTATTAATTGTCCTTAAGATCTTTTGTTAGATCTCACCTCCTCATCCTTCTATAAATACTTCGGTAGAAGATGAGAAACTATTGGTTGCAGAACTTTGAAATACATCTGAGCTTAAACTTCTAACTGTAAATAGTGTTCATTGGCCCTTGGAGCTCTGCTTGTGATAGATTAGTTAGGCTGGATAGTGAAGATGATTGCTGAACTGAAACATTGGATCTGAGTACTGTAACTGGTTTGAAATCAATAAACAAGCTCTTTCTTGGGATCCTGGTCTATATCACTGGTGAAGTGCCCCTTATTTGTTATTGTTTTCCTTTATGTATGTCATATTGTTCATTATTCTCTGATAAAGAACAACATTTATAGAGTTAGGACCTGTTGTACATCAGTAACCTTCTCTGACTGAAAAGCTTTATCTCATTGTTTTCCTCCAAATTGTTTATTTAAGAATGATTCAATACAGTTTAAGCAGTTAGGAATGTTGGAGTTCCCTCATCCTACTATTTTCTTTAAACATTTTTCTTGAAAGTTATTTTCCTTATTTGTTTATTAAAGTTAGACTAGAAAGTGATGGTTTGCCCTGTTTCTAGCTTCTATTCTCCAAAAGCAGATTCTGAAATTTTCCCTTGGTGTTGACTAAAAGCAGACTAGGTTTAAAAGCACTTTATCTGATCTTAAGTTACACTTTGTATTCTCTTATATGTTTTCACGCTTTCTGAAGGCAATTATGCAGATTACTGGATTGTTTGTCAATTAAGCTGCTTTAATACAAACTTGCCCAAGAGGTCAATGGTTAGCCCTGCCCTTGGTTGATTGTAAACAGTTACTTAAGAGGCTTTTCTTGTTTGGACTGACTATAAATCCTTTGTGAAATTATTATCAGTTTCCACCTCTCCAACACTTTATTGTTCCCATTCCATCATTTCAATCTCAATAATCTTGTGATGTAGATGGCTTTCCCCTTGGATCACTCTTGATGTTGTTGCTCAATTAAAGCCCCATTATGACTCCATAGCCCAATGGACTAAAAACCAGCGTTATATCTATCTTTTTAGCCATAGTTTTTCTATTCACTTGCAACTTCTCACCTTTGAAACTTTTTGCATTCAGGAGTTTCCACCTCAAACAGTAATCATGCTCAACCATCCAAAAACAAAACAAAACCTTGGCCTTTATAACTAGCCTAATATTATTACCCCAAATTTCAAAGACAAATCCATCTTTTCACTTATTGGAGAGATCCCTCTCTGGATTCAGGAGGGCTAGATCCTAGAATCCCAAAGTGGTTGAAACGATGTTTCTCCTTGAGATCGGACTTTGCCAATCTTGCTGATTACAGGGAGCTAACATGGGGCAGGGAACAAAAACATTGTTTTGTAATGTTTCATATATTTGTATACTTTTATGTATGTCTTCTTCGATACAATATTACATATCACATAATACATAGAAAATATAGAAAATAAAACACGTATTTCTATAATGCAATAATAATCAAATGAAAATAAATTGAACAAAAATTCACCCCTTAGAAAAGTTATCATTGTCTATTATTGTATTAATTAATTGTAAACATTAAATACAATTAGACAATCAAGATTAGAAATATACTTAGCAATAATTAATATGGTTATCGCTCTTCGTTAACTGGTTCAATACCACATAAAATGGTTTTCTATTGTAATATTTTGAGTCTCCATTTTCACTTTTTTACGATATTTCAACTTAACATCATGTACAGGGGACTAAGCTTTGATTGCGTGGAATGCGAGAGTGTGGAGGAATCAAAATGAAATATTTATCCACACTTTTGTATTTTATAGAATGAAATTTATTCAATTTTAAAGACATGGTGTTAGCATTGTATTCTTCAAATATGTATGCATGATATCCAAAAATGTTGTCAAATGTTCAATTTTGTTTTAATTAATAACACAACATGAGATATAATACAAATTCTCAAAGTATATGTTTGAAGAATGATAGAAGACATTATCACAAAATCGATAAAAACTCAGATTCAATAACAAAAATTGTATCCAAATTCAAATGGAAATCACTATAGCTATATTTCACATGAATACAAGATCATATTCAAAACATAGTGATATTAAAAAACAAAATTGTTGAACATAATCATAACTATAACACCAACAATTATTTCATTGTACAGAGAAAGGATGTGTAAGAAGTGCGAGAGAAGGGACTATATCGATTCAATTTTTCTTCCTACCACTACAATTGTCTATTGTGTTTGATAAATGAAAAGCAACTAGATATAACATATTCGAAGGAGACGGGGAAATTTATATAGTGGAAAGAATTATTTCAGTTTTGTGGAAACATAATTAATTGAATAATATGCATATGCATAATTAAATTGAGATTTTATTATGTGGAATGTGGGATTGCGAAGGGACCACAATGAAATATTTCTCCATACTTTGTATTTCGCAGAATGAAATTTATTCAATTTTAAATACATGGTGTTAGCATCGTATTCTTCACATATGTATGCTAAGATCCAAAACTTTTGTCAAATGTTATTTTTCATTTTAATCAATAACACAAAATTAGATATAATACAAAGGCTCAAAGCATATATTAGAAAATTTATAGAAAATAATACCATAAAATTGATAAAAACTAAGATTCAGTAACAAAAAATGTATCAAGATTCAAGTACCCATCACGATAGATATAATTCAATTCTATACGAGATCATATTCAAAACATAGTCATAAAAAACAAAATTGTTGAACAGAGTCAGAACTGTTGCACTGAGAATTGAAAATCATGATACAAAATCATAAAAGTAAATGCATTTGTCTCAATGGGAAATAGGATTGGGCTCACATGAACTATAATACGTAAAAGGAATCTACAACAAAAAATAGGAATTTGTATATAGTAATTAGCCAAGGTCATCATAACATAATCAACAAAGTTGAATTATCTAATATTAGTAAACAAAAAATCGAATGTTGAAGTATTTGAGAACACTTAAAGTATGTAAAAGTGTCCATCGCGACTATGTATATATTATATGTCTATCAGGTTCATGTGTCTTAAACAAATTATCCCACCATAGTTTTAATGAAATATCAATCAAAATCAAATCTAATCCCCATTTTGAATTTTTTATAGAATATCTCCTTTTCAGTTTTTCTAGGCTCTTCTTGCAACTATGTAGCCAATACAAAGTTATTGTTATTGATTCTAAAAAAATTAATTATTCATTTCATAATTTCTTCTGTAGTAAAATAATTTATGTCATCAAACTTCATTGCCTTTGACTATTTTAGCTTTTCCAATTCATCTTTTAGCATGTCTCTTGAAATTAATTTAGAATTTTGTATGATGTGTGGGTTGTTTAGTTCATGTGCATTGTCTACCTCCTTCAAAAATACATCACCTCTTCTAGTGCTTAGGCTATCACATTCAAAAATGATTTCATGTAGTGTATTGATTCTCTCTGAACATCCTCCTTCCACTTACTTCATTCAATTAGCATCTGGATTTCCTTTGTTTTATTTCTCTATATCAGAGAGTAACTCAAGCGTCTAACTAAAAGTAAATAAGTCATTTTCAATGAAGTTCTTGTCTAGTTAAAGATTACTATTAATTAAATCCACAAATGTATTAATTTCTTGTTGAAAACACATTAAATCAAAAGTTTCTTTCCATGCATGATCAATAGTTTCTAATATTTCTCATATGTTATTGATGATATATTATTACAGGTCAATTTGGGCATCACTCCCAAAACCCTGATCAGTATAATTAGGGTCTATCATACTCTAAATCAGTTGCTACATGCCTTAAACAAGTCATCCCATTGATGGTTTTCCTCCATGAAAGTTTCACTGCTTGAATTCTAGTTGAATTGTTCCATTGAGCCATCAACGCACCCCTAGACTACACTAAGTGCTTTGAAGAGCATCTACTCCCATGCAAGGCAGCATTGCAGAGCATCTAGGTCAACTTTATAGTGCGTTGGTCGACTAGGAGAGAATTTTTCATAGGATTCCAGGAATATTCCCACCCTCTAGTGGCTTCTAGAAGTTGTTCCACCTATCACACTATTTGATAACTTCGAATCTGAACACCATGGAGCCATTGAAACTCTTATCCTCCTATTCCAATGAACAAGGAAACCTCTTCATCCATTTTTGAAAAATCCATTTAATGATCCATTAATGCTAAACACCTTCATTTCCTATAAATTGAGCATTGATCATAGTGCACAAGGGATAAATAATCTGAATTAGTATAGTTATGCTGGTAAGATCACGACTCTTGGAGGTATTGTTTGCATGTAATTTTATGCTTCTAGAGTGATGTTGTTGATGTGATGAGGATAAGGTTGAAGCTGGAGCGAGTTGACATCAAATATATCCAACTGGTTGTAAATTCTCCTTCCACTTCATAATAAAGAGATTTTTTCCTTTCCTAATACATGCGTTCATGATTTAATATGTGTATTTTCAAATGTAATCGATTCAGTTTGATTAAGATGAATAATTCATATGCCTTTATGTCATTTTCTGTCTTCTGTTAGTCATTGCAAGTACCAATCAAGTGAGTTCAGTTTGATTGAGAGCGACGAAAGTAACAAAAGGTAGACAAGGAATAGCAAAAAATCACAAGTAGGTGTTCTTCTCTCATTATTTATCTTAAGGAAAAGGTCAAGTGTATTTCATCTATTGTTCTAAGTGCGACCACCACACTTAGGGAAACATATCTATCTGTAGGTTTGATTTCCGTAAAAAAAATTAGCGACTCCGTTGGAGATTGACCGATTGTTCTTGGTGGTTTTATCCTTGTTTATTAGCCTCTATTATACTTTACTTGCTTTATTTCAGTCATTTGAATGTATTTTGGTAAAATAAGTGTGTTTTATTGCCTATTTTTGAGTTTCCTCTGGCACCAATGCACTGTTGGTCTTGAAACAGTGCTCTGCATAACACTGTTGGCTTAGAGATAGTTCTTTGCAATGCACTCTCTGCCACTTAGGGGTGCATTTCTCCTTTGACCAGTTCTTTGCAATGCACTCTCTCCCACTCAGGGGTGCATTTTTCCATCAATTTAAGTATCAGGTTTGCTGAGTTTTCAAGTGTCTGATTGCCTCTAGAGACCAGATTGTCTCTATTATTCTTTCCTCACCTTGGATATTTGTTTGTTTAATTTTTTATTTTTTTTCTTTATAATTTTCAAATAGCTCCAAAGTTTAAAGTTTACATTTGATAAGTTCTTTATTTTCGAAAAATGAATTTTTGTTCAAGTCTTCATTTCTCTAGAAAGTATTGATTGATTGATTGTGCATCATAGTTTCTTTTTTGTTAATTCATACTTTAAAGAAATTGAAAAGAAAAACACGCATTTTCATATAGGGATTGTGAGTGCTACATAGGAATAGTTAGGGAATTTTCATTTAGATCTTCTCATTACAATCTATTTTCTATATCCCTTGTAGCTAAGTTTTCATTGTCGAATTTGAATCGAAATGAATGCTTATCATATTTTTTTCATTCTAGGAATGTCAAATAAATCATGTGGTGAGCCTTAAAGACAAACTTATGTGCAAGATCAACTTAAAATTTATGTGAATTAATCTAAGGGAGAATTGTCACTTAACAATAACATTTACAGGTCTAGGCTAGAGACATGTTTTAGCATCGTAAAAAATAGCAGTTGTCATTAATTGTATGCGACACATTCCGATTGTGATACCTCATTCCATGTACGTAAGTTTATTGGATCTTGTCCACACACCTTGAGTATATCGGGCAGTGTTATAGTACGAAAAGTATAAGGGGATGCTCTCATTGTGTGGTTTTGCATTAGACAATGCTAATACGGATTGTGCCTCCACATACCATCAAGTATATTAGGGAGGAAAACATTAGGTTTCTTACCATCCATAGGTAGCCGATTTGGCCACCTTCTACACTATGATACACCGAACACAACATTCAGGGAGATTTCCTGCACGTACATAAGTCCTTGGTTTACTAGGGTGGTATATTGTAGTTTAAAGTTTCTTGATAAATATTTTTCCTAGCATTACCCTCTTTTTGTTTTTTTTTGTATTAAAATAAATCAACAATAATGGAAGAAGATCAACCCTTTCCCCGTCTTTCGCATAGGACAATAGATAAACCACCTTTACTTCTAGAAGCTACACCCATTAGATGAAGGTGATCTTGTCCTATCGATTCCGGTACCTCTGGAACCTTTGGTTATACATCTTCATCTAATTTACCAGATTCATATGATCCTTTGAGTACTGAGTCTTGATTCATTTCGACTAATCCTGGTTTATCTACTAATCTCGAGATGAAACCCTCACAGTTACCTAAAGACACTGAAATTAAATCTAGTGAAACGGTAAATCCAAAACGTGAAGTTGTTCAACTGGAAGTCAATCCTGATCCTGGCGTTTTTTTACCAGAACATATTAATCCTGAAGTTGAACAACAAGAAGTTGTTCCCATGTTAGAAGAAAAATAATGGATCATCCTTAGTCATCCATAACTATTGATTCTTCCTCTTTACTACAGAGTTTACCACCTGAAATTTATCTCAGGCCTGACGGTGAAGAACTTCCACCTGGTTTGATTTCAATTGAGGAAGAAATTCAGGAAGAGACAACCCCTTCAACTCCAACTCATTTTGGGTTGGGGCTTAATTTTTATCCGTATTTTCCTCATTGGACCTACTCTACTCCTATTGATCCTACTCAATCTTAAGTTCCTGTACATTCTTTAGAGTATTTAATGGGGTATTTAACCATGGCCGAGACAACATCCCAGACTGTACCATCTGGTATAACTGCGACAACATCTACTGTTGCTTCATATTCGATGTTTTCTATGACACCTGAGTCTCATATTTATGGTGGTCTGTCCATCCCACTAGGTTACCAAGTTTTAAATGGAACCTACTCTAGTGTCTCCTCTAGTTCATGGACTTCACCCATGTCATCATCTGGAATTTTATCTGGTTCCTCTCTTACAAGAACTAAACGGCCTGATCCTTTAATGACATCATCATCTCAATATTAGGTTGTTCCATCCAATCACCGTCCATCTTATTCAATTTTTGTTGGACACCCATCATATTAAACTCAATATGTGCAATATCCTTATACTCCATATGCTAGGGGGAAATAGATGTTCGCTCAATATGGAAATACTCCTTCGTTTTTAGGTCATCTTTATGTTGGAATGCATGTTTTTCTATGGCAACCTAACTTTCTTGTTAAACTGAAAACAATTGCATCCGTACCTACTATGCCTGCTATTACTTCCTTGGTTATTTATCAGTCTGCTCAGGCGGGTCCTTCAACCCTTAACTCTCAAGTTTTGAGTCTACAGACTTGGTCTTCCTAGGCTAGTTTACAAAAACCATCTGTATCAGGAATTTCACAAGCACGGGCTAATTTAACCTTGTCACATGCTTCTACTGGTCCCATTTATTCACAAACTAGTCCAAATTATCTTGGCGTGAAACAACAGTATTATCAAATATCATGGCATCCATATCAGCCATTCCAACAGTTTCAAGCTTATATAGGTCCTGGTAAACAATCCTATCAAGGGTTTGGTCAACAAGCTTACCCCTATCTAGGTTACCAACAACAAAATCATTATGTTGGTGCAAAACGGCCTATTGGCCAGGCAATTCTATCTTACCCTGGTTATGCTCAACCTGATCTAAATTTACAGTTTTTGTTTGTTGAAACACTAGATTTACGCGATTTAAACTATATCACTAATGATCCCATTCATTATTTACCTTGGTGGCTAGTGATTCCTCATACATTATCCTCTGATATTCTGAAATTCAATGGAAATTCTAGAGAATATTCTTCTACGCATATTATGACTTATGGTGTTCATCAAATTCCTTGAATGATGATTCTGTTAGACTGCGTCTTTTCTAGCGAACGCTCATTGGTTCGGCTGCAAAGTGGTATATTGAATTACCACGAGCTTATTTCGATAACTTTACAACTTTAGCCACTACTTTTTTAACCCACTTCTAGTTACCCATCAGATATGAAACTGGAACAGAACTTTGGACTAGCTTTAAAAATACAACTGATACTAATATATCAGATCATATAAATGAGTGGTGTCGTCATCATCGAATGGTTAAAAAATTTGTTCCTGATCAGCTTTTAGCTGAGTGGTTTATAAATTCCTTATTGCCATCTGTCACCAAGGACGTGGCCAAAGGCGGTGTTGTCACTTAAGAGCAAGTGATTGCTCATGCCCAGTCTTTGCATTTTATTTATTCTCAATCTGTTATGCTCTATGAAAATATTATGAATGCACCACAGACAAATTTTATTGTTCCTCCTTCTCCACATGGTAAGGAAATTCATGTCGGCGATGGTGTGATTGGTTCTACTAGCACTCAGCCAGCTACTTGACCAACTGGTTCCACACCTTTTGTATCTAGTCAAACCTCTATTGCATATGATCCTGCATCTTCTTCCAAAATACATGCAGTGTCATCTGACAAGGGTGAAAATGACAAGAAACCCCTAAGAAAGAAGGGAAATATAAGAAGAAACAAAATCCACCCCTGCAAGAAAAATCATCTGATTCATCTAGTTCTTCTTGGAAACCTCATTACACTTGTTTGATATGTAAAGAGGAGCATTTTACACGAAATTTTCCTCACCGCTCAGAAGTCTCGAAGCTTCTTAAGACTTATGTCATAGCTGCAGTGTTGACAAATCCTTTTCCAATCTCAGAAACACATATGGTTGCCATGGATCCTGCTTCTAGTTCACAAGTGCTTATGCTATATGCAACTAAGCCCAAAACTGATGTTTTGGTGTCTACTCGAAGTAAAGATTACAGTAATCGTCTTTTGTCATTGACAGGTCAGGCTACAGATAAATCTACTACTTCGACTTCGACTTCGTCTAATTCGGCTCTGTTATCACTTCGAAATTTCCCAAGAGTTTTTATGTGCATTAAAAATAAATATCAGAGGTAACTATCATCCACTTTTGGAGATTAGGATATAGCCTTCCTAATGCTCAGAGAGTGCTCTCTCTTAATGATTTAACTTTTTTTGTTTTAATAAATTTAAGGCTAGTTATGTAAGCTTGTTTTGGGTTGATTTTGATTTGTTAGTGGAATTACTGATTTATATGGATAGGTGTCTTTCTATTTTCAATTGGGATATGGAGTCAATATTACTTATAAACAAAACAAAAGTATAAAGGAAGTGTTACAGGGCAGGATAGCTGAGCAAAATCAGATGTCAAGGTTGAATGGTGAAGTGGTTTTCAATCAGGATTAAGGAGAAGTTAGGAATTCCTTAAACCAGATAATGAAAGAAGGTGAAGGAGGTCAATCGAGATCAGAGAGAAATTAAGGATTCTCTAAACCAGATATCAGAAGAAAAAATAAAAATGTACAAAATTTCAAAGCACAGTTTACTTAAACAAATTGTGCAATAAAATTCTAGTTATATCATTCAAATTTAGAACACATTAAAATTTATGGAATACTTAAGAAAAGAACATGAACAATTGAAATATAATTCACTGAAATATCTCAACACATGAATCCTATAAAGAAATGCCTTTATTACTGGTCATGTCTATAAACTGGAAATGGTACAATAACCCGCAAGTAGTAGATCAACAAGCTATATAAATATTCAGGAATCCACCCTCAATACTTTGAAATAATGAAGTATTTATACAAAACTTTACACAAAATATCCTATCAACTGACAAGGATTTATTTAAGGAAAATACAATATCTTCATGCAAGAAGATAGTGACACCTAATAACTCATAGAAATCTGAACCTATTTTATTTGATTTGTTTTTTGTTGTTTGTTTCTTTCACACTGGTTGTTTCTTTCATCTTTCTTCTTTCACGTTGTCTTTCTTTCATCTGTCTTTCATCTGTTTACTCTTTAACCTGTGAGTTCTTTTACCTGTATTTTCTTTAACCTATCACAGTAAATCACACCATTTTTCCCAAGTTTCTTCATCTGGAAGTTTAGTCTTCATCATCCTTCAGTAAATCTCATCTTCCTCTGTGTATTTCACAAACATGGGCTTATTCATAGTGATTTACCTCATGCCAGAGGTAAAAGAAGTTTTCTAAACTCTGAAGGAGAAATTTTCCCGTGGGAACTCCTTTCATTATTGAACTGTTGGAAGTATCTTTAGCTACTTCCCTTATCTTTTTATCATAATCTTAATGCCTCATGAGTTTATCATTGATTAATAATGGATTTGGAAGACCTTTCTGCCTAAAAACATAATTTTTTTTTATAAACCTGTTCACTGCCAGTTCCATTGTTTGGCATTTGTATTCAAGTTGTATCATCATATTTCTCTTGGAAATAAATTTATTCACCTCTAAGATATTATATGTTCTATCTGTTATCCCAAGTTCTTCTAATTCTTGTTTATTTTTAGAATTCAAGAATTTTATTATCTTAGAAGCTTCCTCTGGTTTCTTTCCAAGCTCTTCTTTGACCTTTTGAATTGCATTACCAGCTTCTTTTATTAAGTCATTCTATTCAAATATAACCTATATAGAAGGCCAAATATCATTAACTGAGTTAATGATATTGGCCCACAACTATTGTTTTGCTTGGGCTAAAGGCTCTTTTAGTGATAACTCTTTTTCTAACTTATGGATTCTTTCAGTTAATCTGTTGGCTTTTTGTACTTCTTTTTGATACATTCCTTCTACCAATTTCTTTGAATCTTCTAAAATCTTCACTTGTTCTTTGATTTTATTGATTTCAGTAGTTTGAATTGACATATTTTGCATTGCCTTGATAAATTTGTTGGTCTCGTCAGTGGGATGGGTTGTTGGTACTACTGATGTTTTTTCTGGTGTAGTTGTTGGAACTTCTGTTGATACTAGAGCTGTTGTAGACAATGAAGCAGATGTAGAAGTTATAGGAATAGCAGTAATAAGAAATGCTTCCATGTTGGCTTGATTTTCTTGCACTATTTTATCCATTGTTGTTTCCATTTCTTTCAGTTGATTTGTCAACTGAATAATGCGATTCATCATTTCATCCTTTTGATTTTCAGTTTCCAAAACCTCCTTGGTTTGTGGATGCTATGTATTTGGTAACTTTATTTGTTTCTTTAGTGCAAATATGTATGCATTATTCTTCTTTATTAGTTCTTTTGCTTCTTTGATATTTTTTGGATCATAGCCAGTTTCCATTACCAAATATTCAAGTGACTTTATCCTGTTATCCTTTTCTTCTGATGAAGCTTTCTCTAGCTTAAACTGTGTCTCTATATTTTATAGAGAATTCTGTAACTTCCGGACACTTAAAGCTTAGTATGTCATGGTGGAATAGATCATTTCTCCTGCGTGTTTGTGAAATTCAATCTGGTCAATTGGATGTACATCTTTGGGAGGAACTTCAAAGGTTGGTTTAGTATAATCTTCTCATGTTTTAGGGACTTGGACTTTTGGCTGTATAAATTTCTTCTGTATCCTCCTTGACTTGAGGTCATAAGCTGAAAGCAACCTATTTTGATCACTAGGAGTTTGATTCTAATATTGTGCATATGTGACAGCCTTTAATGCTTCATTTCTCATTTTAATCTCTTTTTATTTTTCTATGATATCTTTCTCTTTCTCAACTGGTTTTCTAGATGATGAAACATTTGCACTGTGTTGTTTCTGAATGATTTGTGAACTAGAGGTTGATGGCTGATGTGTTTCTTCTGAAATTTCTGGAGGTGTATCATCTCTGACAACAATATTTGTTTCAATTTTTTCAACTGTCTCAACTGTCTCTTCTGGCTCTATCACTGGATTTAACTTGGCCTTCCTCTTCTAGATAATTTGGAATTTTGTATCAGAAGTAGTTTTTGCAGAATAAGAGCCTTCGCCTCTTACCCTCTTTGGATTTCTATCCTGTGGGGCTGGAGTAAACAGGATGGAACTAGTATCAACCTGTTTCTCCACCTCTTGTAAAGCATTTTCAACCACTCTGACTGGTTGGAATACTTTTCAATTACAGTCTTAGACTCATGAATGAATGGGGTGAGTTTGAACTTAACTCTCAATTTACTTATGACACCTAAGGGGTCATATGACCATTTGAAACTCCTTCTAAACTTGAAATCTTGTAAACATTTGTCTACTTGTTTTCCAACATTTCTACTATTGCATATAAAAGGCCCTAGCTAGTTTTTAATCTTGAATTGGGAATTTTTCTTAGCTGAAAGGAAATTAATTTCATCTGAATTCAAAATCTATCTGATGTATTCAAAATAAAATATCCTCATTAGGAGGTATTTGGGAAACTTGTATGGAGTTAGCTGGCTTCCATACACTCTGATTTCTGTATGATTCTGGTATAAATACTAGTCTCATGTTTTTCTCTTCTATGACAACTGTAAAACCTTTTTGATCTCTTCACTGAATCTAGGTTGAATGCTACTGCTTAGCATATTAACTACTGGATAAACAAAAGAATCAATGAATTCTTTGAAGCTAAATTAAGTGGAATCCTTTCTGATCAAAGATGTCCAAAGAAAATTGATTGAGGATTACCCTCAGTGTCCAATTTTTGGAGGCTAACTACAAACCTTTTTGATTGGAAATATATAAACATATGAAACAAAACTGAGGAGTATTTGAATACCCCTTCTTCTGGAAATTTGACTACTGATCATGGATAGCATCTGCCAGGTATTAGTGAAAGTTGAAGATTGTAGCTCGAGGCTGACCTGGGCAAAATATGGATAGGAAACCAAGAATAGATGCATCTACATGTTCATCAGTGAAATATACTAGAATACATGACAACATGGTTACAATATTCCTGGTTATTTCTGAAAAACTAGAAGTTGAATATGGAGGATTATTTTTAGGGGTTTCTACTCATGGAGGGAGGATAGTTTGAAAGATTTGGAATCTTTTAGGAAAGTTCAGCTTTAAGTAGAGTTCAGTAAGGGTTTCAATGGATAGTGGCACTTCATCAGGTTTTGGTTGAATTTGTAGCATCCGATTGATGGATTGAGCAATGATTGTGAATAGGATTTCTTGGTTTGAGGTCACTCAAGCTCTTTCATTGGGTAAATAGCTTACTTGGCATAATATGGTGAGTTCTGGAAACTGATAGGTCTGTGGAAATATGTATTTGTGCAGATTTGAATCCCACAAATGGATATCATCTACTTGGTCAACAAATTTATCATGGCTCTAGCAGTGGAGCTCTAAAAGGTTGGAATCAATCACTATATCATTGATTTTGAAGTCCTTATCGGCCAAAGGGGTGTGGTCAACATCTACTACAGGTGGTTGCAAAGGGTTTACGGTTTGTATGCTTTGGGAGGTCATTAATTCATTTAATTCATTAATTTTTGTGCTTTCATTGATAAATATTCTCAGGATTACCTGGAATGGTGGAATTTGGTCATGGAAGAAGTCCAGGAGACAACAGGGTTCAATCTTAGTCGGCAGATGGCTTTTGGTATCTTTTCACAAATAAACATCAATAGAAAATAACAGTAAAGGGGTGGTATTTTATTACTTTTGAACGTTGGGCTTATCAAAATGGCACGGGGGTGGATTATTTCAAATATTGTCGTTTATCTCACGGCTCGGGTGGTTTATCGCATGATAAAAAATAGTTTTGAGGTTTTTAGGATGGGGGGTACGATAACATCTAGGAGTGTCACGTGGCAAGGGGGCAAGGGTATGAAACCATCCATTTCACACCCCCCCATTGGTTTTAAATATCGTACGTTGAGGGGTGCAAAAAGGTTTATGGGCCGTTAGATCTGATTGGATAGGATCGGGGAGTATATGGATATACGAGTTTTGAAAGAGGTGGGGCCGGGAAGAAAGATATGCATAGGGTTGTAATATAAGTGGGTTGGGGATTAGTATAGTGGGGGGTTAAGAAATATATTAGGTGTAGGTTAACATAATGCCGGGGAATGTAAGCGGAAGGGTTAATATGATATGAGGGAGGTTTAAAATGATATCGGGGGGAGGGGGGGTTAAGTTAAGTGGGGCCCGATGTATTTTTATTTGCGCTTAAAACTATGAAAAAGTGGGTTTTGCAAGTTTTATTTGAATAATGAAGAGTTAGTAAAGGGGAAGGATGTTTTCAAAGGAAAATAGGGTTTCTCAAAGGGAAAAAAATATTTTTAGGAGGGGAAAAGGATTAGAATAAGGGAAAAGGGATTTTACCAAACGAAATGGTTTCCAAAAGATGAAAGAGGGATTTTTAGCAAGGGTAAATGTGTTTAGAAAGATATTAGTGATAAGGGATAAACGAAATGATGATTTCCATAACTTGTGAAAGTATTCTACCTACCCTTTATTTACCCTAAAAAAAATTATTTCCTTTATTGGGCACATTTGAGCTTTCTGACCCTTTTATTTTCTTTTGATAAGAAAAATAACTTATTTCTAACCTTATATCCTCCAATGGCTCAGATTAAACTTATGAGCACATTTTATTCTCTACCCAACTATTGATCTGCCAAGATTAAATGCTTCGGTCGGATCTTTATTCACTAATTATTATGAAACCAGCCCCAAAAATAGAAGAAAAGAGAGATCAACGCCTTAGAAATAAGCCACTTCAAGGGGGCAACCTCCAATACATTGCATAAATGAATAATTCTTGGATGATACAAATGAAAAAACCTACTTCTATATATAGGAGTCAATGGGATCACAATATAATCCTAGCCGACCTAACAATAATAATGTAAGGGCACAATAAGAACAATATGGGGGTTACAGAGGTACAACAATAACAATAAGGGGTTTACACTAACAACAATAAGGGACTATACTAGTAATATAGGGACCTAACATGCTCCTTTCCTTCAAAAAAGTGTTGTCCTCAAGGCTTATGTAGCTTCGGGTGCTTTTGTATAAAATCCTCATCCTCCCATGTAGAATATTTAGTGGGTAAGTTCTTCCATTTGATGAGATACTCTGAAATTGATTGATTTCGTAGCTATCGAGTTATTTTTTCTGTGACTACTTCAAGTTCCAATATGGTTTTTCCTTCCTCATCAAGTTCTGGAAATATTATTTGAACTAGAATTTTGTCCCCTATAACCTTTTTTAAGCATGAAACATGGAAAAATGGATGCACTCACGAAGAAGCATGAAGCTCCAATTTGTATTCCATAGTACCAATCTTTTGCAACACCTTGTAAGGACCATAGTACTTTGGTGATAATTTAATATCCTTCTTAGCTTGCTTGAGGGACATTTTTTTGTATGGTTGTAGCCGTAAGAATACCCAGTCTCCTACATCAAAACTTCTCTCACTGCGATGCTGATCTGCTTGTTGTTTCATTCGATTTTGTGCCAAATTTAGGTTATCATTTAAGAGTTGGAGAACTTCTTATTGATGCTCGATGTGATCTTCCACTACTTGAACCCTAGAATTTTCCAAATAATATGTGATGGATGGTGGATGATATCCATAAAGTGCCATAAATGGGGTCGTTTTTGCTATAGTATGGAAGGAAGTGCTATACCACCATTCAGCGAGAGGTAACCACTTGACCCATTGTGCTTGCTTATCAGATACAAAACAACGAAGATATATTTCCAAACATTTATTCACTATCTCTGTTTGACCATGGAATTAAGGACGATAAGATGATCTATGAGCTAGTTGAGTACCCAAACAAGAAAATAATTCCATCCGAAAATTTCCTATAAAAATGGGATCTTTGTCACTTACAATAATCTTTGGGTTTCCATGTAGCTTTTTAATTGTTTCCATAAATGCAGTAGAAAGTATACTTTCTTTAAATGGAGGAGATAATGCACAAAAGTGTGCATATTTGGTAAACCTAACACCATGATGACACTCCTTCCTTCGGACTTAGGTAAACCTGTGATAAAATCCATTGAAATATCCTCCTAGCGTTGACTTGGAATGGATAAAGGTTGTAGAAGACCCGGGGTCTTAATTGTCTCATATTTATTTTGCTAGAAAACCAAACATTACGGCACAAAATTTTGAATATCATATTTAATTCCATCCCAAAAAAAAACTTTCTTCACCTTGTGGTAAGTTTTTAAAAATCCCAGGTGTCCTCCTAAAGGAGAAGTGTACAATTCCAAAAGAATATTTTGTTTTAGTTGAGAATTCTTGCAAATATATAAGCGATATTTGTACCATAAAGAATCATTTTCCAACTAAATGTATCAGATGTACTAAGATCTTGCTGCAACTTTTGAATGAGTGTCCACACTTCTTCGCCCTTCTTCCATTCATCCCTTGCTTCGGTTATCCAATCTGGTTGGATAATAGAAATGGCACAAAGCAATGCTTCCACCTCTTCATCCTTTCCTGAGAGTGCATCTGCAACAACATTTAGCTTCCCTTTTTTGTAGATGATTTCAAAGTCATAACCCAACATCTTTGTGACCCATTTTTGCTGCTCTCCTGATGATAGTCTTTGTTCCAAAAAGTGTTTAAGACTATCATGATCCATTTTTACCTTGAAGTGTCTTCCCATTAGGTAAGGTCTCCATTTATTTAGTGAATGTAGTATTTCCAACATTTCCTTCTCATAAATATCCTTTTGTAAATACTTTCCTTTGATTGAACGACTTTCAAAAGAAATGGGTCTTCCTTCTTGCATTAAAATAGCACCAATTCCATTTCCTGAGGCATCACATTCCACAATAAAGGTTTTTGTGAAGTTTGGCATATCTAAGATTGGTTTTGGGCACACTGCCTCTTTAAGATGTTCAAAGGCCTTAGTTGCTTCAGGAGTCCATGAAAATTCATATTTTTTCAATAATGTTGTTATAGGTGCTGTTATTCTCCCATAATTCTTAACAAACTTGTGATAATACCCTGTTAACCCGAGAAATCTGCACAACTGCTTTATGGTTGTGGGGAATTTCCACTCCTTAATGGATTTAATTTTGTTAGGGTCTACCTTAACACCCTTGTGAGATACAATATGACCCAAATATTCCACCTCTTGTAGTCCAAAGAAACATTTGGATGTTTTTTCATATAATTGTTTCTCCTCCAATAGTTTGAGCACCCTATCAACATGTTGAAGATGATCCTTCCAAGACCTGTTGTAGATTAGTATATAATAATAAAAATACTAGCACAAATTTTCTAAGGAAGGGTTTGAAAATGGAATTCATCAACCCTTGAAATGTAGAAGGTGAATTGGTAAGGCCAAAAGGCATGACCAAAAATTCATAATGACCCTCATGAGTTTGAAATGTTGTTTTCGGAATATCTTCAGTCTTCATTCTAATTTGATGATATCCTGAATGAAGATCCAACTTGATAAAATAAATTGCTCCGTTTAATTCATCCAATAATTCATCAGTCACAGGAATGGGAAATTTATCTTTAATAGTGAACTTATTGAGCTCCCTATAATCTAGACACATGCACCATGATCCATCCTTCTTGTGCACCAATACTACTAGAGCAGAGAAATAACTTTGACTAGGTTGAATTATACCACCCTCTAACATTTCTGCAACCTTACGTTCAATTTCTCTCTTTTGGACATAAGGATATCTGTAAGGCCTAATGTTAGGAGAAATACTTCCTCAAATAAAATGAATCGCATGATCATGATCATGAATAGGTGGGACCCCTTTGGGGAGTATCAAACACCTTGGAATGATTGTCCAATACGTTTTGGAGATCTTGAGAAATAGATGATTTTGATGTTGGAACTTCTAGTGAGCATAATTGTGAAATTACGCCTCGTTGTTCTTTCTTGAGAAGCTTTGTCATGACATTAGAGCTTATTATCCTTCTTGGCTTCCTTGTGATACCCTGTAATTCAATTTCCTTTCCTTCCAAAAAAAACTTCAAGAAAATTTCTTGAAAATTAAAAGCTATTGTCCCCAAAGATTGTAACCATTGTACTCTTAGTACAACATCAACACCTGCCATTGGGATGGAAAGCATTGGACTATTCAATACATATTCCCCCATGTCTAGCTTTATATTATGGCATTTTCTAGAGCGATTTATAGTTCCTCCATTTGCAACCATCATTTGACATTCTGGTGTTGGGTATAGGAAACAATTCAATTCCTTGGCTACCTTACAATGAATCAAATTATGGGTACTACCTGAATCAGTCAACACTATTACCTTTTTCTTCTTGATATGTCCTTCTATCTTGAGAGTTTGAGGAGTGGTAATTCCTCCCAATGCATTACATGATATCGTTGGACTCATTTATTCTTCTTCTAGGGTTGCTTCCTGGTGTATATCCTCTTCTTTTAAAGTTTCTTGTTCATTTTCTTCCTACTCTTCACAATCTATGTAAAATCATTTCTTCTCAGCACACTTATGACCTTTAGTGTATTTTCTATCACAACTGTAGCAAAGCCCTTTTCTATTTCTTCTTCCAATTTTTGTGGTGTCAACCTTGTAGGTTGTGGAAGTCTAGGAGTAGAAACACTTCCATCTTTATAGATATGAGTGGTAGGCTTCCTTGTCGCCATAATTTTACATTCAATTTTTCTTGCCAACCTGAATGCCTTCTCCAATGAATCAGGTTCCCAAACGCGAACTTCATGTTCGATGTTATCCTTTAAAGTCCCTATGAAGACATCAATCCTGTGTTCCTCTGGAATACTAGTTACCCTTATATTCAATTTTTGGAAGTCCTCAATGTGCTCCACCACTGAAACCTTTTGTTTGAGATTTATCAATTGGCTAAAGAAGGTGTTTCTCTTTGTATCCTCACAATGTGCTATCATTTCCTCCATAAAAATTGACCAAGTTACAATTTTTTTACTAGAGAAAAGCCATTGATACCATACAAATGTATTTTGTTCTAAATGTAAAGTTGCAATGCGTATCTTTTGTGTGTTTTGCACACTATTTAGATCAAAATATTGCTCCATTTGTAGTATCCATGTCACGGGATCCTTGCCATCAAATTTCCTCATATCCATATTTGGAATATGGTGGTTCTTCAATCCAACACTAGAGTTGATGAAATCACGATTAACATTTATTTTTTTCTCATCATTAGTTTCCTCTACTATATTTTCGCCATTAGGAATCATTTCTTGTATCAACTTTGACAAACCTTCCTTCAAGCCTTCCATGTCTTCCTTCAAACCTTTAAATTTTCCTTCCATACCGTCCATTTTTTCTTCCATACCATTATTCAAACCATCCATCGTAGCTTCCATGCTTTTCTTCAAAACATCCATTTCATTTTTTGTTGCTCTTTGCGAGAGAAAAATTTGGTGCATTTGCTCTTATAATTTTGATATGTCATGTTTCATTTGTTCATCTTCATGAGCCATAGTAGAGCCTTCCGAAGGATTAATGGGTGTTGAATTATTTTTAGGAGGCATTTTAGAACCCAACACTGATATATATTCTACAATATGCCCTTGGAATCAATTCAAATTGATTCTTCAAACAAGACTTATGCAATTCGAAAAAAAAATACACACATTTTTCTTGCTTTTGAGTAGCTTGATATTGAAATTGAATTATCTCTACAATTTCGATATTCAATATCTAAAATTTGACCCTGTAGTATCACTTTGAATCTTCTTTAGAATGCCATAGGTCTATTCTGATTTGGATTCTTCAAGACAAAGTTATGCCCAATATCCCACAATGACCTAATTATGGACTGGTTCAGTAGAGTGAAGTTGTATGACATGCCACATGTCATTGTTTCCTCCTTCGACTCTAAAATTGGTACAATGGAAACTACAGTTTGTGTACTTATGGCCATTTTTTACAAAATTCCAATCGACGCTCAGAGAGAGAGCTATGACAATCTTCCCACGGTCACCTATTTGAGATGAAATTCAGGATCCTGAAAAATCCCTAACTTTCGTAGACCATATCTCCAAACATATTAGGAACCAAGATCTGAAATTTGTACAGGAAGTTCCACAGGATTTCGATTTCGCTCTATAAAATTTTTAACTCCTGAGCCTTCATAGAAAAAAATTATAGTGAAAATTCCATGATGACCTATTTTAGGTGAAATTCGGGAGCCTAAAAAAGCCTAACTCCATAGATCATATCTCCTAAGATATTGCGAACCAAGATCTGAACATTTTACATGATGTTCCTCAGGATTTCAACTTTGTTGTGTGAAAACTTCAGCTTCTGAACCTTTGTAAAAAAACATTATAGAAAAAATTCCATGATGACTTGTTTGGAGTAGTGAAACCCTAGAATCCAAAACTCTAATACCAAATGTTATGAAACCAGCTCCAAAAATAGAAGAAAAGAGAGATCAATGCCTTATAAATAAGCCACTTCGAGGGGGAAACCTCCAATACATTACATAAATGAATAATTCTTGGATGATACAAATGAAAAAACCTACTTCTATATATAAGAGTCCATGGGATCACATTATAATCCTAGCCGACCTAACAATAATAATTTAAGGGAACAATAATAAGAATATGGGGCTTACAGGGGTCCAACGATATCAATAAGGGGCTTACAGTAACAATAATAAGGGACTACACTAGTAATATAGGGACCTAACACTAACTATCATGACATGAAATTTAAAGGCATGATTTAATCAAGATTAAATTGTATGATCATCATGAATTGTAGCATTTTGAACAAGCTACACACAATATTATTTGCACAAATAAAGTGAACTAGTAGTAGTGGATTTGAATGTGCAACAATTTCAGAATTTATTTTTGTTTCTTTTTGTGGGGTTCATACTTTATATCCTTTTTTATCTTTCTTTCTTTTGGCCCTTTGATTATTCTTTTAGGACATACCCTCTTTTCATTTTTTAATATGGGAAAACATTTGCAGAAAAGAAAAGATATGCACAATATTACAAGACTAAACATAGAAAATTCAAAATTATGATACCTATTATTATAGGACCCTAACAGTGGCTCCACTTGGAGATGGCATCTTCTTGTGAGATGTAAAGAACTTTCTTATTAGTGGCCTTGGAACTTTGGCTTTGTTTTCCTTGGAACTACTTTCTGTGATCTCCTTTATTCAAACATATGATGTTATATCTTTTAAAGCTTAGGGCCTTCTCTTCGGGCTTCAACTTTAGAAGAAAATCATCCAATCCAATCTAAAATTTTCTATGGTATTTACAATGAGAAAAGTAAAAAAAATGAATTATTGGTTAATCTGGTGAAAAATAGTGCTTCAACATTCTACCATTGACTAGTCCACCTGGTAGATCTGTTCCATCTAACTCTTTCAAGAAAAATGCATTGTTACCTCTATAACCATAAATGATGTATGGGCCCTTCCAGAGAAAGTCAAATTTCCCATGTTTTCATTTTTCTTATCTTCTGGAATCCCATTTGAGTACTTTATCACCTATGAAGAAATCATCTACTTTAGTTTTATTGTCAAAATTATTTTTTATTTTGTCTTGAATTGCTTGAGATTTGATATAAACTTCTTCCTTGGTTTGCTGCAAATGAATTGTTTGATTTATCCTCCTTTGAATATCATTTGGTTCTACTTGCAACTCTTGAATCATTTTCATCACTGTCACTCCTAATGAAGATGGAAAAACAACATCCATCCCATATACTAATTGATAGGGAGATGTACCAATAGATTTCTTAGTAGTTAGTTTGTCTGCTCATAAGGCATTGACAAACCTTTTATTCCAGGTTTTCTTGTTATCTTCTAACATGTTTTTGATGATGTTGACTAGGCTTTTGTTTGAAGATTCTGCTAGTCCATTACCTTGAGGGTAATAAGTAGTGGAATGTCCTAGGGTGATATGGTATCTGTTACAAAACTCTATCATTTTCTTGGATTTGAAGGCAACAGCATTATCAGTAATGAGATTTTATGGGCATCCAAATATAGAAAGGATGTTGTTCTCAAGGAATAATATAATGAAAGAGTATGTGGCTTGTCTAGAAGGGATGGCTTCTATCCATTTGGTAAAGTAATCAGTGGCTGTCAAAATCCATTTATGCTGGGCAGAGGAGGGTAGGTGAATTTCACCAATGAAGTCTAAACCCCATTGTTGAAATGGAATTTCCACTGAGATAGGTTTGAGGGGTAATGGTAAGAGTTTTTTCTTCCCTTCAAATATTAGATATTTATGACAGGAGGTCACATACTTTCTAACGTCTACAAAAGAGTGGGCCAGTAAAAACCTAGCCTAAAAATTTTGTCAGTAGTTTTTTTCCAGTAAAGGTTCCTTCCACAGTCTCCTGCATGAAATTACTACATGACTTTGTCAGCTTCATATTTTAATAAAAAAATTAACAGAATGCCACCCTAATCTTTCCAAATAAAACATTATCTAAGATACAATATTTCATTGCTTTCATTTTTAAGAATCTACTTTTAGCTTTATATAAACTAGGAGGAGCTTGTAAGTTGTGTAAAACAAATATAATGTCTGCATACCAAGGTGAATCTATGAAAGCTTCACTGATTTATGGAGTTTCCATCTCTTCCTGATCATCTAGTGGAGCAATGAAATTTATGTCTAAGGCCTGACAGTTCGATTCAGCCATGAGTTTGGATAAACCTTGGCCTTTGATTAATTTTGTAGGCTTTATTTCAATGTCATATTCCAATATTGTGGAAATCCATTTTCTTCTCTTTCCATCAGGCCCATTCTGATTTATAATGTCCTTTACAACTGATTTTGGAACATATGCAATTATGTGAAAGTATAGAATGTATACTTTGAAATATTTTATGGCTTTCACTAAAGAAAGTGCTTGTTTTCCATGATATTATACTTTAGTGTTGCATCTCTCAAGGATTTACTGAAAAAAAAGCAATGGGTTGTTCATAACCCTCATCATTATTTTGCAACAAGACTGCTGGAATGGTGTGTTCTGAAGAAAATGAAAAACTTATGAAATCTTTTTTGAAATTAGGACTTATGAGGACAGGTGTTTTAGTAAGAGCTTCTTTTACTACTTCAAAATACTGCTTAGCCTCTACTATCCACTTAAGTATTAAATCCTTTTTCAACATGTTATTCAAATTTCCACGTAATTATGCTAAGTTAGAGATGAATCTTCTAAGAAAATTTAGTTTGCCTAGAAATGCTTGTAACTCTTTAATGTTTCTAGGATGACTGATATTCAGGATTGCTTCTATTCTAGCTAGATCAATTCTAATTACCTCATTTGAAATAATGTGTCCCAAGAGTTTTCCTTCTTCTAATCTAAAAAGTGTCTTTTTAGGATTCAAGGATATGCCAAACTTTCTGCACTTTATGAATACTATTCTCAAATGATCTAGATGTTCATTATCTGTTTTGGAAAATACTATGATATCATCTAGGTAAATGACTAGAAATTCATGGATTTTCTTTACAAAGGTTTTGTCCATAGCTGTTTGGAATGTAGCTCCAACATTCATCAGTCCAAAGGGAATTTTCAAGTACATGAAAGTTCCCCAGGGAGTGGTAAATGGTGTCTTTGCTTGATCTTCAGGTTGGACTAAGATTTGGTTGTATCTCAGAAAATCCATCAAGCAATGAAATTCTGGATGAACCTACTACCCTTTGTAGAATGTGATCCATTTTGGGCAGTGGATAGTTATCCTTCAATGATACTTTGTTTAAGTTTATGAAATCAACACAAAGTCTGATTTCTTCTATTTTCTTTCTACTGGGGACTAAATTAGAGACCCAAATCAGAATATCTAATGGGTGCTATGTTTTGAGCCTCATACATCCTTTTAACCTCTTTTTCTATTAATGGCATAAGAATAGGGTTAATTCTCCCAAAATTTTATTTAAAGGGTTTCTTATCTTCTTTAATTGGTATCTTATGCTGGAAAATGTTGGTATCATAAGACTTGAGGTCTTCATAACTCCAGGCAAAGATATCTTGAAATTCTTTAAACAATCTAATGTACTTCAACTTTTTAGATGGAGGTAATGCTTTGGATATTTTGACAAGCTTGGGATTTTATTTTATTCCTATGTTACATTCCTCTATATCTGACCTTAGAGGCTCCATTTTAGGTTTTCTAGCTACATAATTGGAGTCAAAGAGGTCTTCTAATGGGGCTAATCCCTTAGGAAAAATGTTTTCTTTAAGGCTTAAAACTTATGATTCATCATTAATTAATTCTTCAATTTCTACTTTAGTGAATCTAGTTGGTTATATTTTATTTACATCATTTACATCTAGTTCATTATTTATGGTATAATCTAATGTACAATCTTTTTCTATATTACAGTTTTGAAATTCTCCCTCAGAATTCATGAAATTGTAAATTTGTGAGTCTTGTGAAAATATCTGCCAATACTTCAAATTATCAGGTATGATTGGACTATGTCTTACCTCAACATTGTAATGATGATTTGGCTAAAATGGTAACCTGCATGTTGTTGAAAATGTAGCCAAACTATGTGCTTGCATATTCTTCTTTCTTGGAATAATAGAAAATTTAGTCTCAAGAAAACAATTTATCAAGTCTAGAATGGTTTCTCTGTATTTTCTAAGTCTAGGATTATTAACAAGATAATCTCCCTTGATTTGTTTTATGATAAGTTCTGAGTCTCCCATGACAGAAACTATTTTGGCTCCAAATTTTCTTAGAATTTGCAGTCCTAACACTAATGCTTCATATTATGCAATGTTATTAGTGCATTTGAAATTTAACCTAAAAGCATGTCCTTCTGAATGATCATTCTCTAAATTGTAGATCCATACTCCAGCTCCTGCTCCTAATCTATTTACAGAGCCATAAAAATCTAAATGCCACATAGAATCATGAGTTATGTTTTCACTATCAATTTCTTTGTGTTTCTCTTCTACCAGTTTCATTTTGTCTTTTTCATTATCTGAATTACACAGGTTAAATGAGTCCAATTCAGAATGCAATGAATAGATAGGATAATTTTGTGGTCTTTCTGAACTACTTACCATGTATTTCATCAAAGTTTCTTTGTAAATATTCCTTAGTTGACCAAATACAAAAATGGTAGCATATGACATGTCTAATTGCAGTGATCCCTGTAATTTTTCTCCCCATGAGCGAGATAATAACATACCATACTTTGGAGGGATATTAGCAACTACCATATCCATAACAATACCCTTTGTTGGGAATTGCACTAGAGTTACACACAAGTCTTTTATCAGGCCAAGGCATTTGAATTGACTAGAATCAGAGGAGAAAAGGTCTTTGTATGGTCTGGTGATATCTAAGTTCAATATTTCCATGACTATTTTAGGCATTAAGTTATGAGATGCTCCTGAATCCAAGATAGCACTGTGTAAGATTTTATCATGAATGTTTAGGCTAATGTAGAATGGAGGGACACCTCCTTGTTGATGTTTATGATTAACTTCAAGACCAAATAATAACTTATGTTGATCATCATTTAGGTTAAAGACATTTTTGCCTTCTCCTATGTTTAATGTTTCAGTGATTTGGGCCTTGTATGAATCATTTTTCATCAGCTCTGTTAAAGGAACTGGTATTTTCAATTTGGCTATCTCAATTTGGATATTAAATGGGATTTGAGTTTTTCCTAATTGAATGATTTCATCTTTACCAATTGTAGTTTGTGTGTTTTTGTCTTTTTTGTCAAAATTTGGTAATTCAATTTGTGTATCTACTGTTTTATTTTCAACTTTCTTGTCTGGAAACTTTTGAGTAACAGTTGAAGTTTGAGTAGCAATTGAAGTGATATCTACAATCATTGGACTGGAAGTATTCTGAGTTTCTTTAGGGAGAATTTGTAGAGTTTTGGTTACAAGAGCTTCTACTATTTTCTTAGTTAGATTCTAATTGTAATTTTTATAACATGTATAATTCCTTTTCTTCTTGGGTAAGAAAAATAGTATTTTCATCACTTATTCCCATCAAGTTTATCTGGGTGTACTGGTCTTCTTCATTTTGTTGTGAACTTTCAGCATAGTTTTCTTGAAAAGGTGGTCTAATCTATTGATTGGGTACAACTTCTCTAGATTTACCAGTCTTAGGATTTTTCCTACAGTTAAGGTTTCTAATTTCAGGACCTTCTTGATTTTTTCACTCAGGTTTTCCTTCTATTTTTTCTAATCTATCCATTAGTCTCTCCATACTTTTAGCTAAACTATATATCTTAATATCTGATGTGGATAGTTCTTTCTTAATGATCACTCTCCTTTCATTCCTCATCCTATCTCTTTTAGCTAATAAGTTAGCTTCTACACTAACTGAATCACTTTGCATCTGTTCTAAAGTTGCAGGGTTTCTCTTAATTGATAGGACATGTAAACATCAAAACCATCTGGAAATTTAATTAGAGCCAAGTCTGGTTGGGGTCCAATATTCATTGGAATTGCATTATAAATGTTGGTAACCCTAGTATAGTAATCCTGAATATATTCATTAGTAGATCTCCTAATGTTCTCATATTCAGATAATATTTGTAAAGGGTTTTTCTTCCTTTCACATCTATTGATAAACAATTAGTGGAAAGAAGCTAAATCATCAATATGGTTAGAACATAAATATTTAAATCAATTTTTAACATCTCCTGATAATGTTTGTGCAAATAATCTTATTTTCACATCAACTTCATCAACTTCATGTAATTAAAAGTAATTAGTCATTTTGTTTACATGTTGTTGAGCAGTATATTGACCAGTACCATCAAACTGAAATTTTTTACTCAGATAATCCTATGGCATGGCATGTAAAGGGGCCTGTAAGACCATAGGAGCATATCTGGCTGCCATGGCTAAGATTCTATATTGATTGGGAGGTAAAGTAGTGGTGCTTGGATATGAAATTGAAGTGTTTGGAGATGAAATTGAAGTGTTTAGAGATGAACTTGAAGTGCTTGAAGATGAACTTGGAATACTTGGAGATGAACTTGAAGTGCTATAAGATGTACTTGGAACACTAGAATATGTACTTGGAACACTTGAATATGTATTTGGAACTTTAGTTTGGAGAGTAAGTTTAGGTATGAATGATTTTGTGGAATGAACTACAGTGGATATTATAGATGAGTTGGTACTAAATAAAGTTGTATTTACAGTTTATCAAGGTATTGTAGAACGCTTAGGGGTAACTTCAGTTAGGGCAGCCAATTCAACTGACTATTGAAAGTAGGATTCATCTATATGTTTAATCAAAGTTGAGGTCAAAATATCAAGTTTATCAAAAGTTTTTAGAACATGTTGATCTAAATCAAGTTGTATAGTTTCATTTTTTGCTTCAATAAATTGAATAAAGTTAGGGTCTAGTACAATATCATAGATTGAATTTTCATATTTGGTTCTAAATAAAGAATTCTCAAATGATAAATCAAATTGAATATCATGTATGCTTGATAACTCTTTACGAAGTGAATTTTATCTGATTAATTGACTACTACTTCCTAGACTTTCTATTTTTTTTAGGTTTTCTTAAAATTCTGTCAAGATCATCAACAATTGTAGCAAGTTGTGGATCAGGATGAGCCCTAGTATAATATGTTCTTTTAGAAGCCATAATTTTAACTTTCAATGATAATTTCTAACAACTCTTTAAAACCTTAAAGTGAAAAAAGGAGGAAAAGTGTTTCCTTTAATATTTATTTTAACTTGGGACTGATTACCCCAGTTGAGTCGCCAACATGTTATCACTCCGAAATTTCCCAAGAGTTGTTATGTGCATTAAAAAGAAACATCAGAGGTAACTATCATCCACTTTTGGAGATTAGGATCTAGCCTTTCTAATGCTCAGAGAGGGCTCTCTCTTAATGATTTAACTTTGTTTGTTTTAATAAATTTTAGGCTAGTTATGTAGGCTTGTTTTGGGTTGATTTTGATTTGTTGGTGGAATTACAGATTTAGATGGATAGGTGTCTTTCTATTTTCCATTGGGCTATGGAGTCAATATTCCTTGTAAACAGAATAGAAGGAAATTATAAAGGAAGTGTTACAGGGCAGGATAGCTGAGCAAAATTAGATCTCAAGGCTAAATGATGAAGTGGTTTTCAATTAAGATCAAGGAGCAGTTAAGAATTCCTTAAACCAGATAAAAAAAGAAGGTGAAGGAGGTCAATCAGGATCAGAGAGAAATTAAGGTTTCTATAAACCAGATATTAGAAGAAAACATAAAAATGTACAAAAGTTCAAAGCAGAGTGTACTTAAACAAATTCTGCAATAAAATTCTAGTTATATCATTCAAATTTAGAACACATTAAATTTTATGGAATACTTAAGAAAAGAACATGAACAATTGAAATATAATTCACTAAAATATCTCAACACATGAATCCTATAAAGAAATTCATTTATTACTTGTCCTATCTATCAACTGGAAATGGTACAATAACCCTTAGGTAGTATATCAATCAGCTATAGAAATATTCAGGAATCCACCCTCAATACTTCAAAATAATGAAGTATTTATACAAAACTTTACACAAAATATCCTGTCAACTGACTAGGATTTATTTAAGGAAAATAAAATATCTTCAAAGCAAGAAGATAGTAACACCTAATAAATGATTGAAATCTTTCCCTGTTTTATTTGATTTGTTGTTTTTTGTTTGTTGTTTGTTTCTTTCATGCTGGTTGTTTCTTTCATCTGTCTTATTTCATGTTGTCTTTCTTTCATTTGTCTTTCATATGTCTTTCATATGTTTACTCTTTAGCATGTGAGTTCTTTTACCTGTATTTGCTTTAACTTGTCACAGTAAATCACGCCATTTTTCCCAATTTTCTTCATCTGGAAGTTTAATCTTCATCATATTTTGGTAAATCTCATCTGCCTCTGCGTATTTGGCAAACGTGAGCTTATTCACAAAAAGGTGATTTACCTCATGTTGGAGGTAAAATAAGTTTTCTAAACTCTGAAGAATCACTTTTCCTGTGGGAACTCCTTTCATTATTGAACTGATGGAAGTATATTTAGCTACTTCCCTAATATTTTTATCATAAACTTCATGCCTCATGAGTTTATCATTGATTACTAATAGATTTGGCAGACCTTTCTACCTCAAAACATCAATTTTTTTCATAAAATTGTTCACTGCCAGTTCCATTGTTTGGAATTTGTCTTCAAGATTTATCATCAGATTTCTCTTGGAAATCACTTTCTTCACCTCTAAGATATTATTTTTCTATATTTTATCCCAAGTTCTTCTAATTCCTGTTTATTTTTAGAATTCAAGAATTTTATTATCTCAGAAGCTTCCTCTAGTTTCTTTCCAAGCTCTTCTTTGACATTTTTAATTGCATTACCACCTTCTTTTATCAAGTCCTTCTATTCAAATATAACCTATATAGAAGGAAAAATATCATTAACTGAGTTAATGATATTGGCCCACAACTTTTTTTTTTCTTGGGCTAAACGCTCTTTCAGTGATAACTCTTTTTCTAACTTATGGATTCTTTCAGTTAATCTGTTGGTTTTTTGTACTTCTTCTTGATACATTAATTCTGCCAATTTATTTGTACCTTCTAAATTCTTTACTTTTTCTTTGAGTTCATTTATTTTAGTAGTTTGAATTGACATATCTTGCATTTCCTTGATCAATTTGCTAGCCTCATTAGTGGGATGGGCTATTGGTACTACTGATGTTGTTGCTAGTGTAGTTATTGGAACTTTTGTTGATACTAGAGCTGTTGTAGACAATCAAGCTAATGTAGAAGCTATAGGAATAGCAGTAATAGGAACTTCTTCCATGCTGGCTTGCTTTTCCTGCACTATTTTATCCATTATTGTTTCCAATTCTTTCAGTTGAGTTATCAACTGAATGATGAGATTCATCATTTCATCCTTTTGATTTTCATTTTCCAAAACCTCCTTGGTTTGTGGATGCTCTATATTTGGTAACTTCAGTTGTTTCTTTTGTGAAGCTATGTCTGCATTCTTCTTCTTTATTATTTCTTCTGTTTCTTTGATATTTTTTGGATCATAGCCAGTTTCCATTACCAAATGTTCAAGTGACTTTATCCTGTTATCATTTAATTGTGATGAAGCTTTCTCTAGCTTAAACCATGTCTTTATATTTTCTAGACAATTCTCTAACTTCTGGACACTTAAAGCTTTGTGTGTCATGGTGGAATAGATCATTTCTCCTACCTGTTTGTGAAATTCAATCTAGTCAATTGGATGTACATCTTTGGCAGGAACTTCAAAGGTTGTTTTAGTATAATCTTCTGATGTTTTAGGGGCCTACACTTTTGGCTGTAGAAATTTCATCTGCATCCTTCTTGTCTTAAGGTCATAAGCTGAAAGCAACCTAATTTTATCACTAGGAGTTTTCTTCCGATACTGTGCATATGTGACATCCTTTAATGCTTCATTTTTTATTTTAATATTTTTGTATTTTTCCATGATATCTTTCTCTTTCTCAACTGGTTTGTTAGATGATGAAAACTTTGCACTGTGTTATTTCTGAATTATTTGTGCACTGGAGGTTGATGGCTGATGTGTTTCTTCTGAAACTGTTGGAGGTGCATCATCACTGACAACAATATCTATTTCAATGTTTTTAACTGTCTCAATTGTCTCTTCCTACTCTATCACTAGATTTAACTTGGCCTTCTTCCTGTACATAAGTTTGAATTTTGTATCATAAGTAGTTTCTGCAGAACAAGAGCCTTCCTCTCTTGCCCTCTTTGAATTTCTGTCCTGTGGGGATGGAGTAAGCAGGATGGAACTAGTATCAAACTATTTCTCCACCTCCTGTAAAGTATTTTCCAACCATTATGACTGGTTGAAATACTTTTCAATTTTAGGCTTAGACTCATGAATGAATGGGGTGAGTTTGAACTTAACTCTCAATTTACTTATGACACCAAATGGGTCATGTTATCATTTGAAACTACTACTGAACTTGAACTCTTGTAAACATTTATCTACTTACTTTCCAACATTTCTACTATTGCATATAAAAGGCCCTAGTTGGTTTTTAATCTTGAATTGGGTCTTTTTATTAGCTGAAAGGAAATTGATTTAATCTAAATTCAAAATCTATCCGATGTATTCTAAAGTAAAAATCCTCATTGGGAGGTATTTGGGAAGCTTGTAAGAAGTTAGCTGGCTTCCATACACTCTGATTTTTGTATGATTCTAGTATAAATACCAGTCTCCTATTTTTCTCCGCTCTGACAATTGTAAAACCCTTTTGATATATTCACTGAATCTAGGCTGAATACTACTACTTAGCATATTAACTACTGGATAAACAAAAGAATCAATGAAGTATTTGAAGCTGAATTCAGTGGAATCCTTTCTGATCAAGGATGTACAAAAGACAATTGATTAGGGATTACCCTCAGTGTCCAGTTTTTGGAGGCTAAATGCAAACCTTTTTGATTGGAAATATATAAACATATGAAACAAAACTAAGCAGTATTTGAATACTCCTTCTTCTGGAAATTTATATAGCTGATCATGGATAAAATCTGC
Source organism: Pinus albicaulis (assembly GCA_034641835.2). Lineage (NCBI taxonomy): Eukaryota > Viridiplantae > Streptophyta > Pinopsida > Pinales > Pinaceae > Pinus > Pinus albicaulis. The sequence continues at coordinate 632,926,252 of CM076581.1, read as the reverse complement.
CGAGTATTGGGAAAAATTGAAGATTGTAGCTAAAGGCCGACCTGGGAAAAATATGGATAGGAAATCAAGAATAGATGCATCTACATGTTAATCAGTGAAATATCCTGAAATACATGATATTATGGTTACAATCTGCTTGGTTCTTTCTAAAAACATAGAAGCAGAATATGGAGGATTGTTTTTAGGGGTTTCTATCGATGGAGGGAGGAAATTTTGAAAAATTTGGAATATCTTAGGAAAGTTCAGCTTTAAGTAGAGTTCAATAAGGGTTTCAATGGATAATGGCACCTCATCAGGTTGTGGTTGAATTTGTAGCATCTGATTGATGGATTGAGCAGTGATTGTGAATAGGATTTCTTGGTTTGGGGTCACTAAAGCTCTTTCATTGGGTAAATATTTTATTTGGCATAATTTGATGAGTTCTAGAAACTGATAGGTTTGTGGCAATATGTATTTGGGTAGGTTTGAATCCCACAGATGGATATCATATACTTGGTCAACAAATTTATCATGGCTCCAGTAGTGGAGCTCTAAAAGGTTGGAATTAGTCACTGTATCATTGATTTTGAAGTCCTTATCAGCCAAACTAGTGTGGTCAACATCTACTACAGGCGGTTGCAGAGGGTTTATGGTTTGTATGCTTTGGGAGGCCATAAATTTGTTTAATTTATTAATTTATGTGCTTTAATTGATAAAGATAGGCACTTAGGATTACCTGCAATGGTGGAATTTGGTCGTGGAAGAAGTCCAGGTGGCAACAGTGTTCAATCTCAGTCGACAAATGGCTTTTGGTCTCTTTTCGAAAATAAACAACAATAGGAAAAAACGGTAAAGGGTTGGGATTTTATTAATTTTTAATGTTGGGATTATTCAATGGCATGGGGGTGGATTATTTAAAATATGGTGGTTTATCTCATGGCTCGAGTGGTTTATTGTTGTGTAACCAGCTCCAAAAAATAGAAGAAAAAATATATCAACGCGTTAGAAATAAGCCACTTCGAGGGGGCAACCTCCAATACATTACATAAATGAAAAATTCGTGGATGATACATGTTGGGGCCCTTGTTTTGAACAACCTTGTTTTGAATGATTTGAATTTGAATTTGGAACAATGGCTAGATTTTGGGTTGCGGAACGAGGACACCCGGCAGTCACAACCAAGTCGCAACCACATCAAACGGCGGAGCTACCAAGGTTGCGACGGAACAGGCACATAGCGGAGGAAACTAGATGCATAAGTGCAGCTAAGAAGAAGATACAACAGAAAGAACGCAAGCGGAACACACAGATAATTGGAGAAAAGCTAGAAGTAGCTGCAGAAGGACAGAAGAAGAACTAACAGTCGTGACAACGGGTAAATAAATAGCAGTCACCCGGATGAAAGGGAGAGATGGCACAGTAGAAAGGAGGAGAGCGTGACTAAAGGAGAAAACACATGCTGCAGTAGGAATCCGGAGCATGGATGAGGGTTCTGGATTTCCTAAGGTCTATTAATGTAGAATCTCTATTCCGAAAGGCATATGTATCAGATCCGTAAGCCCATTGCAAAGCTATGTAATTGGAAGTTGGCCAAAGACTTAATACAATTGCAGATTACTGTCTATTTGCGTGATTCACATGGATGTGTGTTAGTTCCAATGCTTTAAAATTTTATTTACTCAAATGTATGTATGTTCTCGGAATGATGTTGCCTATGTGATTCTATTTATGAGATCTAATCCATGATAAGAGTGAGTTGCAGATCCGTTCCTTGCCATTGGTCTATTCCCCTCTTGCATGTGGTCGCGGCATGCCTCGAGTGAGACTCTCTACTCTCTAGAGTAGGGTGATAATGCCGGCGTAATCCTAGACTACAGCAGTTTCCTTTGTTGGCCACAACCACTGAACTTGGGTCTTGCCCGCGAGACCTGATCGCTCGCCAACAAATGGTTCCGTTGCTGGGACCTGCATGATATGAGGGAATCTAGATCATGGTATTGCAGATCTTCGAAAGGGAGATACGACGATGTGGGATAACCATTTAGACCAGTTCATTACTCAGCAAGTGGAGTTGATCAAGAAAAAGGAAGCAGCGATCAAGGATCTCATCCTTTTCTTGGATTCAGCCAGTGATACGTACGAAATATTCTGGGGAAAATTCCCTAACAACCTCTACAATTGGTTGCAGAGGTTGCAGACGAAGGTTCCTCGCAATGGCTCATGGAAGATAAACCGTAGGTGGGTGCACGGAGATCTGGTGGCTCTGCATCGGTTGAACACCGAGTTGACTCGCGCGGTAGATTTTTGGGTGGAGACCATGTTGGAAGGATACATTGTGGAGTTTGCCGCCAAATGCTATCAATCCTTCTCGAAGGCCGAGGCCATCTTCTGCTCTGGGCTAAGAGGGAAGCTACTTAAGGATATTCCGCTATGGATTAAAGCTCTGATGGTGGATGAAGGGTTGATAGAATTCCACAAGACGAGTATGGAAGCGTAAACCACCGGTGCCGGGGGAATGGATGAAGGGACCAATGCTGCATAGAATGTGACGTGGGGAGTGTGGAATGGAGGCTGAGGCCGCAAGGACATTGCGGGAGCGACGGGCACATCGGCAGGCACAGATTACCGATAGGTGGCGAAGAAGGGTGATGCGAGATTTGAAGAGACGAGAGATCGAGAGGAAGAATCGGAAGGAGGCGCCTCAGAAGGAAGGAAGTATGGATGTGGATGCTCAGGGATGATAAGGGACCGTTGTAGGAGTACGATGGGTGCATGGGAGCCCAGCTAAGCGAGCACGCGAGACGGTGACTGATAGAGATGATGAAGGTATGCAGCCCGAGGAAAGTTTCGATGGTGAATGGTACGTTGTGATGCAGCAGTTGTTTCAAGAGTGGATGACACACAGTTCTCCAGGTTGCTATACTCCCCCCAATCCACGTGGCCAGGATCCCGACCTTCCCCTGGTACTTTATCAACCTTTGAGTAATATTTTCGTTAAGTTACAAGCATTAAGGCAATTGCATAGTAGTTCAGTATCGACAGTGACACCCGTGAGTAGTAGCCTTACTAGTAGTAGTGTCTTTCCTAGTGGAGCAGTTACGCAACCAGGACCCGGAGGATTTATCCTGGTTAACCCGCCGCAAGTGAACATGGCTGGGTCTTTTACCTGGTATCCCGAGTTCTCGGGCCGGGGTAATGATGACGTAGAGCAACACTGGTATCTGTGCGAAGCCATCTGGAGGGCTCGGCAGACACCAGATGCTGGGAAGTTAATAGAGTTCCAAACCACGCTCAGAGAGAGGGCTCTGCGATGGTTCATTAAGTGGTCCGAGGCCCACCCGAATCCGATCATTGCGGACATGAAGCGGGATTTTGTCCGAGAATTTAAGCTTCCCCAGACGGACCAACAGGGTCTGTCCGAGCTCTGGGAAATTAAACAGAAGGAAGGAGAGACCGCATGGGAGCTAATGCGGCGATTCAAGGACGTGATCGGGAAGCTTAGTTACCCGATCGATCCAAACCATCAGAGGGACTGGTTCATCAAGGCTTTGCTTCCCTTGACGCGAACCCCCCTCACCCAGCAGAAGATTGATAACCTGCAGGACACTCTAGAGCAGGCCATGAAGATCGAAGCCATGGCAGGCTACCCTCAGGAATACAGGGGAGGGCCGGCCCCGCAGGATCCCTCCTTGGTGGGACTGCAACATCAGATAGCTAGCCTGACGGAAAAGCTCAAGGAGATATATCCGGTCAGACTAGCCAGGCCGAAATTTTGGTGCACTCACTGCCTGGTTGAAGGCCATGTCGCAACTGAGTGTCCTCGATTGCGTGGTGCGAGGGTGGGACCCTCGGTCGCGACAATTAAAGGGGGGCCACCCACGGGGGGTGGCGCGGCGCTGAATCCGCAGGGGGTATACCAGCCGCAACAGCCTTACGTGGGGTTTCCGTCCCAACTCAACCCAGCCGCCACGGAGTATTGTGAGATTTGCCGGATGGTGGGACATCCGCCTCGGATGTGCCCGATCCTGCAGAAGTATTCCAATGTGCCAAAAAATGTGTATTGTGAGTTTTGCGCTTCCATGACTCACAAAACTGAGCAATTCCAGGCTCTCGACGCACTCGCGGATCGGTTGGACCGACCCTCCTACAGGGTGAACGAGGCGCCCAGAGGACGGGGCGGCGGCATGCGGGGCGGTCGCACGGGAGGACGCGGTCCAGTGAAATGTTATAACTGTGACCAGGAGGGTCACGTGGATCGGGAATGTCCCCTTACTTGACAGCCCTGGTGTTCTCAGTGCCGTGTGAACACCCATGCGACGGAAGACTATCCGGAGCTCATCAAAAAGCGGGAAGAACGTGCACAACACAGGGGCACAAATTTGGTAAACGCTGAGCCGCGAGAGGCTGCCACTCTGGCCATGCAGAACGTTTCCATTGTGATGAGGGGCGGTAATAAAACGGGGGAGGACGCTCGCGGGAAGGAGCCGGCACCAGTTATCATGCCAGCATTCCCGCACCGGGTGATCCGGCCCGAGGCGCGGAAGAAGTATTTTCAGGAGGCAGTTGAGGCATTTGCTCAACTGCGTGAAGAGGGAGGCTTGGAGGTGCCCTTGCCGATAGAGCCAGAGGTGCAGAGCGCCGCGGGAAACCAGGTTGAAGAATGGCTCCAGTTGTTCCTCAAGATTGTTGACAGCGCTGCTCTGCAGCAGCAGCTCAAGTGTACTTTGGAAGGGGCACTGCAGGGGAGGACAGGATTGGGGGAACCGGTGGACACAGCCCCCCAATCGGTGCAGCGCATTAAGTGAAATAAGCGCCGAATGGGAAAAGAGTTCCGGCTGAATACGCAGGTTGGGGGATTCCAAATCAGCGACACCATGCTTGATTTAGGGTCCGACGTCAACATCCTACCAAGGAAAATGTGGGAGGCTCTTGGCAGACCACGACTGGCCTACTCGCCCCTCCAACTCAAGATGGCGAACCAGTACTGAATTTTTCCGATTGGCCGACTTGAAGGTGTCGAGGTCGACATTGCGGGGGTGAAGACTTACACCGATTTTAAAGTTATTGATATTATGGGAGACAAGGATCCTTATCCCGCCCTGTTAGGCATCGATTGGGCGTTTGAGAATTATGCTATCATCGACTTCAAAAAGGAGCTGATAATATTTGAAGATGGGGAGGTACGGGTCACTCAGCTTCTCGACCCGTATCAAGGCCCGCGGTATACCGAGACGGTGGATGCCTGGGAGGACGCTCAGATGATGGAACATCTTTATCAGATGACTGCAAGGAAGCGGGAAGACTATATCAACCCGACCGCGGATGGCTCTGTCAGTTGGCGCAGTGTTCAGAGCTCGGACTTGGGATCAGAACTCGTGTGGGAGGATTGGCAGCAGGGCGGGCATGAGACCAGCATGCGGAGATGTGCTCAGGTTGGCCGCGTCAGTTGGATTGGGGCTGAGTTTAGAGAATACCCCATCCTGTCAAATATGCAAGCTGTCAATACCTTCATTGCTAAGGTTGAGGACATGGTGCCGAAAGGGTGCAGACTACCCCTTCTGGATGTCGCACTACAGTCTACAGTAGCCCGGTGGTGGAAAAATCACCGCAATACCTTATTGCGATGGAGTAGTGTGGTGGATTCATTGCGGGCACGGTTCAAAGAAGAAGAAGGCCCTCGAAGCAAGCATCGGTACTCTGGGAATTCCAATCCGAAGGACCACTTGCGGACCTGTGAAGAACAGTGGCGGAGTATAGAATACCCGGAAGAGCTATGGGTGCATCAGTTTTTTCACTCTTTAGACACCATCCCACACGCATGGTACTTGGAGGAAGAACGGAAATGAGGGACTAGTTCTTGGACGGAAGTCTCGAGAAAATTTGTGCGATGTTTCTCTTTCGCGGGAGAAACAGAGTTGGAATCTCATGCATTACACGCCATCAGGGCGGGACTATTTTTCCATGATCCACAGACCAACGACCGCACGTTGGCCTCCTGTCCTGAGGTCGTGCGAGAGTTGGTTTGCCAATGGGTTGACGGCGATCTGGAGGACGATGGTCTGGGGGACCTGAGGCATCTGTATTTTGAAGAGAAGGAAGGCGAGCGGAACATCAGTGAAGAACTGACCACCAAAGGCATCCATTTACAGCTGCTGCAGACCAAAAAGCTGAACATTGGTATGGACGAAAAGCCTAAGTTGGCTACCATGGGCGATTATAGGGACGAAGAAATGACCAAGGAAATCTTCAGCCTGTTGCAGAAATATGAAGATTTGTTCCCTTCGTCGGTGGCAGATCTGAAGGGCATCAAGGGTGACCTCGGCGAAATGCGCATTGTACTGAAACCGGATGCCAGGCCCGTAAAGCATCGACCCTATCGGTTGAACCCCCGGGTCAAAGAAAAGGTCAAGATGGAGATTGACAAAATGCTGGGCACAGGTCTAATCTTTCCCGTGGAAGAAGCAGAATGGGTGAGCCCAATAGTCATTCAGAATAAGAAAGACAAGGCAGAGATACATGTTTGCGTCGACTATCACAGTCTGAACCATGCTTGCATTCATGATCCGTTTCCCACCCCTTTTAGCGATGAAGTGTTAGACCATGTTGCAGGGAACGAAGCCTACTCTTTCACTGATGGCTTTTCAGGCTACCATCAAGTGCGTATTGCGGAAGAATACAAGTCAAAGACCACATTCACCACTGAATGGGGGTCGTTCGCGTACCACGTCATGCCCTTTGGCTTGAAAAATGCCCCGGTCGTGTTTTCCCGGATTGTCATCGCCGCCTTCCGAGACTACATTCACAAGTTCCTGGAAGTCTACACGGACGACTGGACCATCTACAGCTTGCTAAAGAAACACGCAACCCTGTTGCATATCATGTTTGATAGGTGCCGCCAGTTACAGATTTCCTTGAACTTAAAGAAATGTATTTTTGCAGTCCCCTTCGGCACGCTGCTGGGACACGTGGTATGCAAGCAAGGGGTCTGCGTCGACCCCGCCAAGGTTGCGGTGATAATACACATGGAAGCCCCCGAGACAGTGAAATAGTTGCGGGCATTGCTCGGGCACACGGGATACTACAGAAGGTTCATCCGCAACTATGCCAAGATCACCGCTCCGTTGGAACGACTTATGAAAAAGTCTGCAGTCTTTCAGTGGACGGAGGAGTGTCGGGAGGCCCTGGAAACCCTGAAGGAAAAGCTGGCATCGACGCCTATTCTTGTTCATCCGAACTGGGATAAGCAGTTCCATGTGCATATCGATGCTTCCAGTATTTCACTTGGGGTTGTTCTGGCACAAATAGGCGATACAACAGTTGACCACCCGGTCTACTTCGCTAACCGCAAGCTGTCTAATGCGGAGAAGAACTACACCACAACCGAGAGGGAGGCGCTGGCGATGGTATACTCTCTTCAGAAGTTCTGCCACTATCTTCTAGGGGGCAAGTTCACGTTCTTCACAGACCACTCTGCACTGAAGTACCTTGTCAATAAGCCTGTTCTGGAAGGACGGATTTGCCGTTAGCTTCTGCTATTTCAAGAATTCACGTTCGATGTAATCGTCAAGCTCGGGAGGTCAAATTTTAGGCCTGATCACTTATCCAGGTTGGAGACAGGGGAAAACGATGGCTCCCTCGATGATCAATTGCTGGATGCTGACCTTTTCCGAGTTGAAGCTGTACCCGATTATTTGTCTGACATTGCCACCTATTTGACCATGAGGCAGTGCCCTCCGGATTATACCCCGCTCCAGAAATGGCATTTGTTCATCCGTGCCACCGACTACCAATTGATCGTGGGGCAGCTGTACAAACTGGGCCTCGAAAAGGTTCTGCGTAGATGCATCCTGGACCACGAACGGGAAGTGGTCATGTGGGAATGTCACAGCGGTGTTGCGGGAGGGCATGTGGGTGCGAAACCCACCACAAGAAAGGTACTCCAAGCTGGCCTGTGGTGGCCGACAGTACATACCGACTGTAAGACTTATGTGAAGCGATGCGACGTCTGCCAGCAGACGGGACGACCCTCTCACCAGGATGAACTTCCGCTCCACCCAGTGCATGTGTTGCGGCCGTTTGAGAAGTGGGCTGTCGACTTCGTAGGTCCCATAGCCCCGGTTGCCAAACACTCCAAGGCCAGGTACATCATTACCGCCACCAATTACCTTACCGGGTGGGCTGAGGCAGCTGCGGTACGCGACTGCACAGCGGATACCACCGCCTGATTCATTTTTGAGCACATCATTTGCTGGTTTGGCTGCCCACGAAGTTTAACCAGTGATCAGGGTACGCACTTTATTAATGCCATGGTCAAATCATTGCTGGACACCTTCATGGTTCAGCATCACAAAAGTAGCCTGTATCATCCGCAAGCTAATGGTACTGTGGAAGCATTCAATAAGATTCTTGAGAAAGGCTTGACTAAGATTTGCAATGCCAAGCGTGACGATTGGGACGAGCGCCTTTCACCGGCATTATGGGCCTATCGGACTACAGTGAAGCGCTTGACCAATCAAACACTGTTCCAGCTGGTGTACAGCTGGGAGGCTGTGATCCCCGCCGATTTTATTTTCCCAAGCCTGTTGATCGCCACGTATCTGCAGTTTTCGGAAGAGGCCTCCCTCCAGGAGCGCCTCCATGAATTACAGGAGCTGGATGAGGCTCGCTTCCTGGAAGAATTCCACCAGAAGATTCAGAAAGACCAGCAGAAAGCGTGGCACGACCGCCACATTAAGAACAAAACCTTCCAAGTTGGTGGAAAAGTTCTTTTATACAACAGTAGGTTCCAGAAGTTCCCAGGAAAGCTACAGATGCAATGGTTGGGACGCTACTTCGTTATTGAGATTCGTGACTCCGGAGCCGTCCGGTTGGCACAGCTGGACGGTACAGTTCTGCCTGGGTGGGTGAATGGTGCACGCCTGAAACCCTACCAGGAGTAAGTACCTTTCATTTCTCATCAATAACTCTCGCACCCGAGAGCACCCGTAGTGTAGCGTAGTTGAATAACTCTCCCGCAACCGAGATGAGCGTAGGAGATATTCTCTGTTCATAGGTAGTGTGTCAATAACCGCTCAGTTGCAATGACCACACCGCAACCGACTGTGGTCGGGGCGACGTCGGTCCAGCATGTCATTCCTATAGGATCCGTACCCGTCTCCACGTCAGTCCAGCTCAGTCGGCCCACGCACTTGTGTCAGTCCGTAGGATCACCTAGATCTGCATCATTAATTACCATAATTGGCAGTAACCGCGCCGTCATCATTTGGCCATCACCTGCGTAACCCCAGCCGTCGCGTCCGCCCATTTCCCCATGCCACCATCAGCAACTATCACAGCACTCATTGTCATGCGACTGTTCGCACGATTATCGCAGAAAGAATGCCAGCGGGAATTAACTCGTTAGGGAGTCTCATCAACTCCACTCGTGCCAGGAGCTGACATAACTTGCATGGCCACCAAAAGAACGAGAATTCCGGACCCGTTTGAATTAGAAATTGCAGCTGCACTAGAGCCATTGCATTCTCAGAACGCATTGAACCAGCAAAGGCGCCCAAGGACAATTTTACAGGTCTATCAGTGCTGGGCAAAAATGCCAAAGGCCGTTCCAGCCGTCGTTGAACCAGAGCTCGACACTCAGATTCACAAGACCGAGTCCCTGGTGGGCAAGTATGATAACGCAACCTTGATTGATGCCAACCTCTCAAATGCTGTCGAATTTCTATCCCTCCAGCGGCAGGCATACATGGAACACTATTGCACTACAGCCGGCAACCCCACCAGTTGCCTGTTGCCTGAGTTTAGGGGCCTTCAGACCTTGTCCCTGCTAAACTTGAGAAATCTTCCGGTTTTTGGCACCACCAGACCAGTTCTATAGTGTACGCGCTTCCTCGTTAGCCGAATTCAGAATGGGTCCCTATGGTTGACTCATGAAATCCCCATTCACGCAGAAGATATTCATCGCCTCACAGGGCTTTCGCAGATGGGCGCAGACGTCTCCACAGCCTGTCAGACCTCCTCCAAGCACGCACGGAAGTCGGGTGATGCAGACTTCTATACCAAATATGGCACTCGCAGGGGGGGGGAAAGGAGCCAAGATCGACCTCATCAACAAGCCAGAGATTTGCTTCGCCTGTTACCTCATTTCCAGTAAAAAAATGAGGCATTACACCAAGGGCGAATGCATTCTTGATACTATTTCTATTGCTGAGCATTGTGTCCAAGGCACCAGACTGAATTGGTTTTCATTCTTGTTAAAGGAGTTGTTCAATGAGTGCGAGGAGAATTATAAGCGCACAACTACTTTTATTTATGGATACTTGATTATTGCTTTGGCCATGTGGAAATGGCACACTCAACACATCTGGTTCCCAGCCAAGATCCCCAAGGGCCAGCCCCTCGCGATGAAATTCACTCCATGGCAGGTCTCAAATGACCCTAGTAAAAAATTGGTAAACACGGATGCGTTTCGGTCATGGTACCGGCTAATGCTGGATGTGGTGGCATGTCAGCAACGGGTGCCCAGGCTCCTGTTGGATGAATATAGTGAGAAGGTATGGTTCGGGGTAAGTCACAAGCATACTTACCTCTGACCCACTTGCATTCCGGCAGACACCTTTCGAATGACGCCACTGAAATGTCAGTTGGATGCTGCTACCTTCCATCGTGAAGTCTGCTCATGGCCGGGGGTCACGAAGCATATGCGGGACGGGCTCCCCAGATACAATTTTGATAGGATGGCACCAGTGCGACAGCCTGCCGAGATGGAGGTGGCAGCACCCTCAAAATAAATCCTAGCACCGCTCATCCCCGTCGTGTGCCACTTCAACACCCGGGTACAAAATCTTAATGCGGCGACTCAGATTATTTCTAGCGGTGCTGCCCCCTTTCCTTTATTTTCTGAATTTCAGCTCATTCGTTCCACTTTGCACTCCCACACCACTCCGCTCACCTCCCCCATTCCCACTCCTCTGTTTACCTCTGCTGATCCACTCACAACCCCGATGGGCGAGACAAGCCAGTTTAGGGATCCACCAGAGGCCCCTCCAGCTAAGAGGGCCCGCACTGCCGAGACAAATTTGGTGGTGGACCTCACTGTTGATGATCCCCCACTGGCCCCCAGCACAGAGGTGCTGCATCAAGATGAACCTCTCATCAACCCATCCGAGTTCATTAATATCCACCTTCCACATTCCTCCACCTCACCGTTCACTGCTCCGCTCACTGGTTTCCCACCTACCACTCCATCTGGCCCATCTACTTCATCGGCCACTGTATCTGACCCCCTGGTTAGGGAACTCCGGGGTGGGGACCGTGGGGCTGAGGTTGACTCTTGTACTGCCTCAGTCATCCCACCGATCGACCTCGAGGTCAAACCCCACCCTCCCCTTACTGATATACTCACATAGCAGACACACATTGTGTCCACTTCTGCAGAGGCTCACCACGAGCCAACAGTTCCTCCACAACCAGCCCTCATTGATCAACAAGCACTTCCGGATCCAAATATGGTGGACTCCGGGCATCCAGAGGCCACGACCTTACCACCTTCTGAGCATTCCACTCGACCAGTTGCCGGCGGGAAACTGTTGCCAGAGCGGATGCCGGCGCAGAGCGCTTCTGGGACCGCCACCTTCCAGCCTGAGAATGTAGCTCAGCTGTATTTACTGATTCAAAGGGCAGCCCAGCAGGCCGAATGACTCCATTTGGGACTACAGTAGCAATGTGTCGAGCAGCAAAACCAAATTTCCGCGCTTACTGAACAGCGCGATCAACTCCGCACAGCACGCGAACAAATGGAAGCCATGATCACCAACGCCACCCAGATGTTCTCTGAGTTCTGGCCATCTCTCGAACCACACTATCCCATGCTGCCCCTTGAAATCACTGCGACCAGTTTCTTCGAGCAAGTGATCCACCTCCAAATTGTCTTCTAGGAACTACGCCGGAAGAATCATGAGCTTCGGGCAGCGTTAGCAGCCCGTGCAGAGCCGGGCGAGCCCGCGGTTGACTATTCCGCCCAGGTGGCCGACAAGCAGGGCCATGCCACTCAGATGCAGGAAACACTTCATTCCACGGCTCGAGACCTCCTGAAAGGCCTCCATGAATGCTCCCTGGCCCTCACTATCAAGACGCAGCCGATTTCAGCACAACTCCAGCAGGTTTCCAGGGAAATTCAAGAGGCTACTGACCCCGCTAGGCTCGATGAATTATACACCCAAGCGGATGACCTGGAGGCACAAATCCAACATACAAAGGCTTGTTCGGCGGAGGCCAAACGTGTCATTCATGAGCTCCGGCCGCCCCTCCAATCTAGCACTCGGACGATACAACAGCTCGCAGTTGCAGCCAAACCTTAGATCAGCACGATCTTCGGAGCTGTCTCGTCGCCCCTCGACGAGGCTACTGTCACCAAGCTCGCTGAGGACACAGACTCGCTTATTCAGGGCTGGCAGCAATCCGTGTTGGCGTTTACTGAGATCAGAGCTACAGCGTTCCAGAGGGTTTCAGAGTTGGGGCCCTTGTTTGAACAGCCGCCCGAAGATGCACAACAAGGACAGGACCAAGCTGAAGGTGCACAGCAGGAACGAGCACAGGATGCAAGTGCGCAGGGCGAACAGGGCATGGGGTCAAGTAGGGCAATGGAGATCGAAACCGTAATTTGTGATTGACTCGGGGATGAGTCAAAGAATTGTGGTCGGGGCCTATTGGGGCCCTTGTTTTGAAAAACCTTGTTTTGAATGATTTGAATTTGAATTTGGAACAATGGCCAGATTTTGGGTTGCGGAACAAGGACACCCGGCAGCCGCAACCACATCAAACGGCGGAGCTACCAAGGTTACGATGGAACAGGCACATAGCGGAGGAAACTAGATGCATAAGTGCATACAAGAAGAAGATACAGCAGAAAGAACGCAAGCGGAACACACAGATAATCAGAGAAAAGCTAGAAGTAGCTGTAGAAGGACAGAAGAAGAACTAACAGTCGCGACAACGGGTCAATAAATAGCAGTCACCCGGATGAAAGGGAGAGATGGCACAATAGAAAAAAGGAGAGCGCGACTAAAGGAGAAAACGCATGCTGCAGCAGGAATCCGGAGCATGGATGAGGGTTCTAGAGTTCCTAAGGTCTATTAATGTAGAATATTTGTTTCGAAAGGCATATGTATCAGATCCGTAAGCCCATTGCAAAGCTATGTAACTGGAAGTTGGCCAAAGACTTAATACAATTTCAGATTACTGTCTATTTGCGTGATTCACATGCATGTGTGTTAGTTGCAATGCTTTAAAATTTTATTTACTCAAATGTCTATATGTTCTCGGAATGATGTTGCGTATGTGATTCTATTTATGAGATCTAATCCATGATAAGAGTGATTTGCGGATCCGTTCCTTGCCATCAGTCTATTCCCCTCCTGCATGTGGTCGCGACATGCCTCGGGTGAGACTCTCTACTCTCTAGAGTAGGGTGATAATGCTGGCGTAATCCTAGATTACAATGGTTTCCTTTGTTGGCCACAACCACTGAACCTGGGTCTTGCCCGCGAGACCTGATCGCTCGCCAAAAATACAATTTACAAAACCTCCTTTCTATATATAGGAGTCCATGGGGCCATAATGTAATCCTAGTGGGGCCACAATGTAATCCTAGCCGACCTAAAAATAATAATTTAAGGGCACAATAATAACAATATGGGGGTTACAAGGGTACATTAATAACAATAAGGGGGTTACACTAACAAAAATAAGGGACTATATTAGTAATATAGGGACCTAACATGCCCCTCTCCTTCAAAAAAGTGTTGTCCTCAATGCTTGAGTAGCTCTGGGTGCTTCTGTATAAAATTATTGTCCTCCCATATAATATCTCCAGTGGGTAAGTTCTTCGACTTGATGAGATACTTTCAAATTGATCGATTCCATAGCTGTTGAGTTCTTGTTTCCGTGACTACTTCAGGTTCCAATATGATTTTTCCTTCCTCATCAAGTTCTGGAAATATTGTTTGAACTGGAAGATTTTCACCTATAACCTTCTTTAAGCATGAAACATGGAAAACTAGATTCACTCGCGAAGAAGCAGGAAGCTCCAATTTGTATGCCATAGTACCAATATTTTGCAACACCCTGTAAGGACCATAGTACTTTGGCGATAATTTATTATCCTTCTTAGCTTGCTTGAGGGACATTTGTTTGTATGGTTGTAGCCATAAAAATACCCAATCTCATACATCAAAACTTCTCTCACTGCGATGTTGATCTGCCTGTTGTTTCATTCCGTTTTGTGCCAAATTTAGGTTATCCTTTAAGAGTTGGAGAACTTCTTGCTGATGCTCGATATGATCTTCCACTGCTTGAATCTTCGAATTTTTCCTTAAATTTGATGTGATGGAGGGTGGATGATATCCATAAAGTGCCATAAATGGGGTCATTTTTGCTGCAATATGGAAGGAAGTGTTATACCACCATTCAACGAGAGGTAACCACTTGACCCATTGTGTTTGTTTATCAGATACAAAACAACAAAGATATCCTTCCAAACATTTATTTAATATCTCTATTTTACCATCAGATTGAGGATGATAAGATGAGCTATGAGCTAATTGAGTACCCAAACAAGAAAATAACTCCATCCAAAAATTTCCAGTAAAAAGGGGATCTCTATCGCTCACAATAACTCTTGGGCTTCCATGCAGCTTTTGAATTCTGTCCATAAATGTAGTAGCAACTGTACTTGCTTTAAATGGATGAGATAATGCACAAAAGTGTGCATACTTGGTAAGTCTATCAACTATCACCATGATGACATTATTTCATTCGGACTTAGGTAAACCTGTGATAAAATCCATTGAAATCTCCTCCCAACGTTGACTTGGAATGGATAAAGGTTGTAGATGTCTCGGGGTCTTAATTGTCTCAACTTTATTCTGCTGGAAAACCAAACATTCCGCCACAAAATTTTGAATATCAGATTTAAGGCCATCCCAAAAAAATTCTTTCTTCACCCCATGGTAAGTTTTTAAAAATCCCGAGTGTCCTAAAGGAGAAGTGTGCAGTTCCAAAAGAATATTTTGTTTTAGTTGGGAATTCCTACAAAGATATAAGCTATCTTTGTACCATAAGGAATCATTTTTCCAACTAAATGTATCAGATGTACTAGGATCTTGCTGCAACTTTTGAATGAGTGTCCATACATCTTTGTCCTTCTTCCATTCATCTCTTGCTTTGGTTATCCAATCTGATTGGATAATAGAAATGGCACAAAGCAATGCTTCCACCTCTTCATTCTTTCTTGAGAGTGCATCTGCAACAACATTAAGCTTTCATTTTTTGTAGATTATTTCAAAGTCATAACCCAACATCTTTGTGACCCATTTTTGTTGCTCTTCTGAAGATATTCTTTGTTCCAAAAAGTGTTTAAGACTATCATGATAATTTTTTACCTTGAAGTGTCTTCCCATTAGGTAATTTTGCCATTTCTTTAGTGCATGCAATATTTCTAACATTTCCTTCTCATAAATAGGTTTCTGTAAATACTTTCCTTTGATTGGACGACTTTAAAAAGTAATGGGTCTTCCTTCCTGCATTAAAACAACACCAATTCCATTTCTTGAGGCATCACATTCCACAATAAAGGTTTTTGTGAAGTCTGGGGTAGCTAAGACTGGTGCTCGACACATTGCCTCTTTAAGATGTTCAAAGGCCTTAGTTGCTTCAGGAGTCCATGAAAATGCATCTTTCTTCAATAATGTTGTTAGAGGTGCTGCTATTCCCCCATAATTCTTAACAAACTTGCGATAATACCCTGTTAACCCGAGAAATCCTCACAACTTCTTTATGGTTGTGGGGACTTTCCATTCCTTAATGGCTTTAATTTTGTTAGGGTCTACTTTAACACCCTCGTGAGATACAATATGACCCGGATATTCCACCTCTTGTACTCCAAAGAAACATTTGGATTTTTTTGCATATAATTGTTTCTCCTGCAATAGTTTGAGCACCCTGTCAACATGTTCAACATGATCCTTCCAAGACCTGCTGTAGATTAGTATATCATCAAAAAATACTAGCACAAATTTTCTAAGGAAGGGTTTGAAAATGGAATTCATCAACCCTTGAAATGTAGAAGGTGCATTGGTAAGGCCAAAAGGCATGACAAAAAATTCATAATGATCCTCATGAGTTCGAAATGCTATTTTTGGAATATCTTCAGTCTTCATTCTAATTTGATGATATCCTGAACGAAGATCCAACTTGGTAAAATAAATTGCTCCATGTAACTCATCCAATAATTCATCAATCACAGGAATGGGAAATTTATCTTTAATGGTGAGCTTATTGAGCTCCCTATAATCCAGACACATTTTCCATGATCCATCCTTCTTGTGTACCAATACTACAAGAGCAGAGAAAGAACTTTGACTAGGTTGAATTATACCTTCCTCTAACATTTCTGCAATCATACGTTCAATTTCTCTCTTGTTGACATAAGGATATCTATAAGGCCTGATGTTTGGAGGAACACTTCCTGGAATCAAATGAATAGCATGATCATGATCACGAATAGGTGGGAGTCCTTTGGGAGTTTCAAACACCTTGGAATGATTGTCCAAGACTTGTTAGAGATCTGAAAAAATAGATGATTTTGATGTTGGAACTTCTAGTGAGCAGAATTGTGCAATTATGCCTCGTTGTTCTTTCTTTAGAAGCTTTTTCATGACATTAGTGCTTATTATCTTTCCTGGCTTCCCCGCAATACCCCGTAATTCGACTTCCTTTCCTTCTGAAAAAAATTTCAAGAAAATTTCTTGAAAATTAAAAGCTATTGTCCCCAAAGATTGCAACCATTGTACTCCTAGTACAACATCAACACCTCCCATAGGAATGGAAAGCATTGGACTAGTCAATACATATTCCCCCATGGTTAGCTTGAGATTATGGCATTATCCAGAGCAATTTATAGTTCCTCCATTTGCAACCATCACTTGACATTCCGGTGCTGGGTATAGGAAATAATTTAATTCCTTGGCTACCTTACAATAAATAAAATTATGGGTGCTACCTGAATCAATCAACACTATTAACTTTTTCTTCTTGATATGTCCTTCTATCTTGAGAGTTTGAGGAGTGGTAATTCCTGCTCGTGCATTACACGATATGGTCAGATTCAATTCTTCCCCTTCTATGGCTGGTTCCTGGTGTATATTCTCTTCTTGTTCATTTTCTTCTTCCTCTTCAAAATCTATGTAAAATAATTTCTTCTCAACACACTTATGACCTTTAGTGTATTTTCTATCACAGTTGTAGCAAAGCCCTTTTGCTCTTTTTTCTTCAAATTGTTGTGGTGTCAACCTTGTAGGTTGTGGAAATCTAGGCGTAGCAACACTTCCTTCTTTATAGAAGTGAGTGGTAGGCTTCCTTGTCGCCATAATTTTACATTCAACTTTTCTTGCCAACCTGAATTCCTTCTCCTATGAATCAAGTTCCAAAACGCGAAATTCAAGTTGGATGTTATCCTTTAAAGTGCCTATGAAGAGATCAATCTTGTGTTCCTCTGGAATATCAGTTACCCTTATATTCAATTTTTTTAAGTCCTTAATGTGCTCCCCCACTAAGCCCTTTTGTTTGAGATTTATCAATTGGCTAAAGAAGGTGTTGCTCTTTGTACCCTCATAATGTGCTATCATTTCCTCCGTAAAAATTGACCAAGTGACAATTTTTTTATGGGAGCAAAGCCATCGATACCATACAAATGTATTTTTTTCTAAATGTAAAGTTGCAATGCGTACCTTTTGTGTGTTTTGCACATTATGGAGATCAAAATATTGCTCCATTTGTAGTATCCATGTTACAGGATCCTTTCCATCAAAGTTCCTCATCTCCATTTTTGGAATATGGTGGTTCTTCCCACCAACATTAGAGTTTGTGAAATCACGATTAACATTTATTTTGTTCCCATCATGAGTATCTTCTACTATATTTTCACCATTATGAAACATTTCTTGTATCAACTTTGTCAAACCTTCCATGTTTGCTTTTAGATCATTCTTCATGTTTTTCCTGTTGTCTTTCATGTCATCCATCTTAGCTTCCATGCCAGATTCCATGCCATCCATCTTAGCTTCCACACCTTTCTTCAAAACTTCCATTTCATTTTTTGTTGCTCTTTGCGAGAGCGAAATTTGGTGCACTTGCTCTTGTAATTTTGATAGATCATGTTGTAATTCTTCATCTTCATGAGTCATAGTAGAGCCTTATAAAGGCTTAATGGGTGTTGAATTATTTTTACGGGGCATATTTTAGAACCCAATATTGATATATATTCTACAATATGCCCTTGGAATCAATTCAAATTGATTCTTCAAACAAGACTTATGCAATTCGGAAAAGAATACACACCTTTTTCTTGCTTTTGAGGAGCTCGATATTGAAATTGGATTATATCTGTGATTACAACACTTAAATATTTGAATTTCGGTATCGACATATCCCTCTGAATTCTCTTTTGAATTCCACAGGTCTGACCTAATTTGGATTCTCCAAGACAAAGTTGTGTCCAATCTCCCATAATGACCTAATTATGGACTGGTTCAGTATAACAAACTCGTACGACTTGCCACGTGTCACTGTTTCGTCCTTCAGCTTTGAAATTGATAGAAAAGAAACTAAGTCCATGTACTTACGACCACTTTTTACGGCACTCCAATCCGATGCTCAGAGAGAGAGTTATGAATCTTTTCCCACGATCGCCTCTTTGAGATGAAATTCGGGAGCCTCAAAAAGCACTACCTTCCACAGATCATATCTCCGAAATTATTGTGAACCAAGATCTAAATTTTTTTGACGCGTTTCCTCAAGATTTTGGCTTCGCACCCTAAAAATTTCAGATTCTTAACCTTCGTATAAAAAACGTTATAGCGAAAATTCCACAATAACCTGTTTAGAGCAGCGAAACCCTATAATCCAAAGCTCTGATACCAAATGTTGTGTAACCAACTCCAAAAAATAGAAGAAAAGAGATATCAACGCCTTAGAAATAGGCCACTTCGACGGGGAAACCTCCAATAAATTACATAAATGAAAAATTCTTGGATGATACAATTTACAAAACCTCCTTTCTATATATAGGAGTCCATGGGGCCATAATGTAATCCTAGTGGGGCAACAATGTAATCCTAGCCGACCTAACAATAATAATTTAAGGGCAAAATAATAACAATATGGGGGTTAAAAGGGTACAATAATAACAATAAGGGGGTTACACTAATAACAATAAGGGACTATACTAGTAATATAGGGACCTAACATTTATCACACGATAAAAAAAAAATTGGCAGTTTTAAGGATGGGGGGTGCGATAAGATGTGAGATTGCTGCGTGGCAAGGGGGCGGGGGTAGGAAACCACCCATTTCACACCCCCCATTAGTTTTAAATATCGGACATTTAGGGGTGCGAAAAGGTTTATGGGTCGTTAGATCTGATTGGATAAGATCGAGGGGTATATGGATATATGGGTTTTGAAAGAGGTGAGGCCAGGAAAAAATATATGTGGAGGGTTTTAATATAAGTGGGTCGGGGATTAGTATAGTGGGGGGTTAAGAAATATATTAGGTAGTAGGTTAATATAATATCAGGGAATGTATTAAAGAGGAAGGGTTAATATGATATGGGGGAGATTTAAAATGATATCAGGGGGTTTAAATGAAGTGGGGCTCGATATATTTTTATTTTCCCTTAAAACTATGCAAAAGTGGTTTTTGTAATTTTTATTTGAATAATGCAGAGTTAGTAAAGGGGAAGGGGTTTTTCAAAGGAAAATAGGGTTTTTCAAAGGGAAAAAAGGATTTTCAGGAGGGGAAAAGGATTAGAATAAGGGGAAAGGGATTTTATCAAAGGAAATGGTTTCCAAAAGAAGAAAAAGGGATTTTTAGCATGGGGAAATGTGTTTAGAAAGATATTAGTGATAAGAGATAAACCAAATGATGCTTTCCATAACTTGTGAAAGTATTCTACCTACCATTTATTTACCCTAACATTTTTTATTTCCTTTATTGGGTGCATTTGATCTTGCTGACCCTTTTTATTTTCTTTTGATAAGCAAACTAACTTATTTCTAACCTTATATCCTCCAATGGCTCAGATTAAACTTATGAGCTCATTTTATTCTCTACCTAACTATTGATCTGCCAAGATTAAATGGTTTGGTCAGATATTTATTCACTAACACTCATGACATGAAATTTAAAGGCATGATTTAATCAAGATTAAACTATATGAACATCATGAATTGTGGCATTTTGAATAAGCTGCACACAATATTATTTGAAAAAATAAAGTAAACTAAGAGTAGTGGCATTTGAATGTGCAACGCTTTCATAATTTATTTTTGTTTCTTTTTGTGGGGTTCATAATTTATATCCTTTTTTTTCTTTCTTTCTTTTGGTCCTTTGAGGGGAATGTTGGAGAGGAGCTTGGTTGGCATAACAGGCCAACTAAAATCGTGGTGGATAGGATCGTTGATCAAATGATTGAAATTGGGGAGACTGAGACCAGTCATATAAGGGAGAAAAGGGATAGTCGAGGTAGTTCCCGTGGTGGTTCCACTAGTAACAGACCCAGCAGTAGGACCAGGGTTGCTAGCGTTAGGTCCCGCACTAGACATGGTGAAGGTAAGAGTGGGAGAACCAAGAGTAGGGGGAGAACCCGAACAATCAGAAGAAGAGTTGGAGTGCGGACTTGGGGGAAGACTAACTCGACAACGGTGGGAGAGAGTAAGTCAACCAGCCAGAAACTAAGGATGAAGGCCAAGAAGTCTCTGGGATAAACGCCTTGGAGGGGCAATGATGACGAGAAGAAGAATAACCGATAAAGGCAGGGAGGTGCAGAATCAAGTGAGATAATGTCGAAACAAGGGCAGAGAGGTGCAGTGTCAATTGATTTTAAAGTCTTTGCCAGGCGGTGTTAACCACGCTCTTCTTCACTTAAGGTCAGTGTGTGGCATGTGTTGATTTTAATTTTTAAACCCAGACGTTTTGAGAGTAAAATAAAAAGTGTGCTGCGTAACTGAAAATAAATCTGTAGAGAACAGTAAATAAGGCTGAAATAACAGAAAATTAATAGCTAACAATGCATTGATCTAACCCAAGAAGGAAAGTCTCTCAAAACTAGTCTAAAAGAGGGAAAAAATCTAATCAAAACACACAAAAAGAGGCCAATAGATCTAAGGTCGGAAGGGACAGGCATCTAAAGGAGAATTCTGTTGAAAAGAGGTGCAGACAACAACAAAGAGATAGAGGCAAGGTTGTTGCAACAAAAGAGAAAATCAGCTAAAGGCAGAAGGGACAAGGAGGTGACCCTAGAGGCAAACCAAAACAAAACTATATGAGGTGATTTGAAAGGGAGAATAGCTGATCTAAAAGGGATCTGAAAATGAGGTATCGGATCTGAAAAGAAGAAGGCTGAAACTCTGAACATTCAGATGTCTGAAATAGCTAAAACTCTTCCACAAAAAGTGAAGGGTACTAAATCCCTAAGGGGCAAGATTCCCACTTAGTTGAGTAGAATAGATCAGAAACAGGTCTAAACGGGTGGAGACAGACGCTGGAAAACCCTGACAGAAGCTTCAGACAAACCCAGAAAAATTGCTGGAAAAGTGCAGAAAAAAGTGCAGGTCGCAGGTTCTGACCTGTTTTCAGTCCAGGTCACAGTTTTGGGGCAGAAAAGTGCGCCCTCTAGGCCAGGTCATAGGTTTTGGAACGATAAGTGCGACCTCCAGATCCGGGTCTCTTAGCGATAGATTTCATAAGAATTTGTCGTCTCAGCTGCGACTGATGTCTGTCACCTGCGCAATAGGGCCAAAAAAAAATGGAAGTTAAAAATTTTCATGTTTGAGGGTTTTAGAGGTGAAAAACACCATAAAAATAGGAAAAATAAAAAACTAAATAGAAACCCTAGGGTCTAAAATAGCTAGATATGCAGGAATATATAAAACAAAAGCTGTCGCAAAATAAAACCTGTGTGGAGTCACCAATTGTTAGTATGAATCTTTTGTCGATAAAGACCACTTTAGCTACGCATAGCAAATAGCCCTAACATCAATTATGGCTGCCAATATCTTCAAGTCTACAGTTAGTTGATCCAAATAAAGTTGTAGAAATCCAGATCTATGTGTAAAAAGACATTAAGCAGGAAAAATGAAATGTTGCTCCATGCATCCAATAGACAAGATAAGAACAATATTTTTGAAAGAATTTTTATATTAAAGGGGCACCTGAGAGGAAAACAAGAAAGGTGTTTCCAATTCTCCTCAATGGGATCGGTTCTTGAAAGTCCTTAGCATTTCAGATCTAATATTTCTCTCTCTTGTTGGTGTAGAAAACCCAGACAAACATAGAACTCAAAGGGAGCTCACAAATCAAATGATGGAGAATGTGACAATGATAATGGCTCAAAGTTAGACCAAGGGTATAGATCTAGAGTGATCTAATGCAAATGAAAGGTGACGAATGGGAAAACCCTTCTATTTATAACAAAATATTAGGGTATTCTAGAACTTAGTGTATGAATAAAATATTATTAACCAAATTCTAGAACCACCTTTTAGGAATATTTTATTATATTTATTGGAGGGAAGAGGGTTTTTGACTTGGGTCAAATCCTTTATTTATAAATAATAAATAAATAAATGATTTATTTACTATTTTAAGGAAATGGTGAAAATATAATTAAATAAATAATGATTTATTTAATTATTTATAAATGATTTAGTCATATTTAACTAGGAATATTATTTAAATAAGGATTAAATAACTTATTCCTGGGAAATAATCAAATAAATAAGGATTTATTTAATTGATTTCCTTATTTTGGGTTAAATATGACTAGGATAATAATTGAATTGACGTTTAACTAATTATTCCTTGAGGAAGTATAAACAAATATAGATTTGTTTATTATTTCCTTTTGGGGTTTCCTGTTTAGACCATAAACAACTTAATAAAGGTGTTTTACTAAGTTATTTCACATAGTGAAAGAAATTTTACTTATGGTAAAATTGGTCTTACATGGTGTACTTGCGTTCATATAATGACAATAGGTTAGATGACCAAAAAATGGTGTAACAGATTGCCCCCCAGCGTACGAGCGTTAGGAGAAAATCATATGATCGAAGTACGTTGTAAGAATTCAATCACCGGACATCAAGAGGGAAGTCAGAGAGAGAAATGTAAGGTAGTCTAATGTGCTAAAGCACTAGACCCTGAGGAGACGAGACTTATAGGTGCAACAAGTCTCTTTTTATGAGATGGTACTTGTGCTAAAGGCGGCAGGGGAGACATACCTATGCTCACCGAGACAAAGTACAAAAGAATAGTGCGTCCAGTAAACAAGGAACCGAACTATAAAGTACATGCTGGCATAAACACGAGCTAGATAAAAGATAGAATGATGAATCCCACATACATGTTGTGCCTGGGATAACAGCTAGGACTTATACAATAATATATGAGTACATGAGATACAAATACAACCCAAATGCCCCCTATAAATAGGGAAGGGCTCGCAAAATCTGACTGATACATGCAAATCAAAAAGGCGCTGCAAGTGGCGAGGGCCGACATCATCAAATATAGGGAGCTACATCAAAGGCTAGAATGAGAAGGTCATCCGGGCATGTGGGGGGCTACCTGCAGGGCCACCCCCTCATGAGGGTTGAGACATCTCACACACACCCGGGAATCACCAATATCTGTTGCTACATCAATAGACCATCAAGTATACGGATCTCGATCATGCTAAAAGGAGCTAGAGCTGAGAAGAAATCAAGTCAAAGGGTAATGAGAAATCCCCTTTTGCCTGATCCGAGGCACCGAACAAGTGTAGAAGCTGGAACCAAGGCATACCGCCCTCTAAACCTGTCTTCTGGAATGAATGAGCTGATGTCGACAGAAGGAGGTCCACCATAGGTGAGGTGATAAGGGATCCTCAACTACAGCACGAGAGAAAATAGTAGAGCGACTGACAGACTAACACTAATGATGATAATGGAATGGGGGGTACTAAGTAGCAAATGGATGAATTCCCTTGTTAGAGCATAAAGGGAATGGATGACGTGGCAGCGACTGGTACGATATCATGAGGAATAGGGAACAGTGGGGCTGAAGGTCATAATGTGTGACACGAGAGAAGAACCAAGCAATGAAGTATGGAGGACTATGATGGGATACAAAGGGACTCAGGATAGACTCCATGAATGTGGTGATAACTCAACTCGGATGCTCTAAACAAGGGCGACTCAATGGTGCTTACACACAGTAAAGGTCCAAATGGGGGACCATAAATACATGAGTACAAGGGGGTATCTCATGACAAAAATCGACATGAAAAAGGACTAGTAAGGAGGCAAAGTGGTGCCCCAAGTACAAGTGTTGTAAGTGAGGAAATTCGATTTAGAGGGGAGGTGAAGAGACCCTTCGAGAAAAAAATGTTTCCTGGTGAAGTATCTAATCATGAAAAACTAACAGATACACATTTGAGTGATCGGTGAGGGCTTTCCAATGGTGCAGACGGTTTGTAAAACGGGGCTACGGTTTGGTCGCAGCGTGCGAAAGAAAAATCAGGGGTTTTTCTTCTAATAAGGCATTTTCCATCCAAATGTATTCATTTTCTTGTGTAGCTGTGGTGAATGTGGAGAGGAGAGAAGGCCCTAAATCTTGCGGTGATTGTAGTGGACAAACTGGCCGTTGGAATCAAGATCTGGAAGTTGTAGGTAAGAGGCCTAATCCTACCCTTTCTTTTTGATGGATTGAAAGTTTAGATTAGGGTCCCAAATCTCAGGAATAGACCCTCCTTCATCTTCACGGCCGGGTCACACTACTTGGGCCAAAAAATGTGACCTAGGAAGCAGGTTTTGGCCAAAAAAGTGTGACCTGTCCCAAGATTTGGCCAAAAAGTGCGACCTATCAGATGGAGGTGATTTCAGTGCTATTGTGGGTTGAGAGTTAGGTTTTGTATAATTGAATATAGTTTTTGTTCTGTATACTGACAAAGATGATGTTTTTGTGCAGATATGGCAGACATACAGATCAAGTGGAGAGAGAGAGACTTGGGTACATTACGGTCAGAAATCCAAGCGGATCAGGGTGTCCGTTAGGCATTGGCCAAGTTTGGGGTTTTGAAATTTGTGGAGAACCCTCTGATGAGAGATGGGGAGCCCTTATTGGCCCGGATTGTCAGTTATTGGGATCCAGATCATGAGGTCTTCATAGCGCAGGGGCACAGGATCGAGTTGCCAGTCCAGGATCTATATTTCCTAACTGGTCTCCCACCATTAGGGATGGTGGGAAACATATAGCCAGTGTTACCGCGGGGGCGTCACATCATGGAGTTTTTAGAGCGACATTGTCGACCAGGCCTCCGAGTCAAAGGGACTCGTATACCGATTGGGGATCTAGAGAGCTTAGAGACCTGTGCAGTGGTAGCAGCAGTGTTGCGGATCCTGGGCAACCAGGCACTCCATCACATCACTGGAGGGTAGATGATGATTGTGGAGAGTGTGTTGAGTGGGACCTACTATGGGTGGGCCCAAATGATGTTAGTGTCGTTGAAACGACAGTTGTCGCTTTGCGAGTAGCAAGTGAACCAAGATTGTGTGTATGGGACTGTATTGTGCTCCTTCTTTTTTGAGAGGATCCCAACATTATGACCTCATGTACAACTTCCAGATGGGGGTCCAAGAGAACCCAGGATGGACTGGTGGGGATGACTACTGAGTAAAGGAGGAGGATGGGCAGTCGAACGAGTGTTCCGACTAAATTTATTTGCCCATTGGGATCAGATGTCATTGTACATAGATAACTATCCCTATAGTGAGATGAGTTATTGGGGAGATTCGGACTTGCCACTTCTGCCTAGTTGAGTATGGGGGCCCGATGGTAAGTCAAAAGTGGCTAATATTGTATGTTCATTGTAAAGTTTGTGAATAGTATATATGGTACTAATTCTTACACTTTTGGTATGCAGATATAGCTCCGATAAAACTGGCCAGATATATGGGACAACCTGCAGTATCAGGACCGACAGGTGCTAGTGGATCGAGAACAGCACAAAATGAGGACATGGCTGCCCTCCTGGAGGACATCCATCGTCGATGTGAAGGGTCGTTGACCGTTGTGTCAGAGAGGGGTTGGCAAGACTTAGAAGACCAGTACATAGAGCTATGTATTGGGTTGCACTCAGAATGGCGAGGGGTCATGCGGCGCATGGCAATGGCCGGTTAGACTATGCGTGATCAACGAGCTGTGGGGGCAGAGCCATTGGCTCTGGATCCTCTAGAGAGTGATTAGATGTAGGGCATGTGGTGCCCCCTAGTGGGTATGTAGGGGCAAGTGGTGCCCCCCAGTTTTGAGTTTTGTTTATTGTAACATGTTATGGGCATGTCAGATGTATCAGAGTAGATGGACTCTAAAAACACGTTATATGATATATATTATGAATATGTATTTTTGATGATTTTGAATGTTATTGTCTTGTGTGTGATAAATGCCAATCTAGAACATGGTTTGCAATGCTATCTATGTAGTGATTTTGTCCTCTAGGTACATGATTGAAAGTAATGAATTAAAATTGTCGTATCAAAAGTTTCACTCGTAAATGGCATCTAAATAGGATATGATTATACACACGATAGACACCATTGAGTTGTAAAACAAGAAGCAGGGAATCTAAACGAACGTGCAGATGGAGGATGGGATGGGAGAGGGCATCGGCTAAGAGGCCACGTACTGCATCATATTCGGCCTGATTATTGGTGGCATTACCAATACAGACCCCATTAGAGCGAACGAGGGTATGCAATGGGGTAAAGATGGCCCAAGCAGCCGAGGCTAGATTCTGGGAATAGCGACTTGCCCCATCAGCATAGCCAATATAATGTGTGGACGGGTGGAGCTGCAAAATAGTGTCACAAGACAAGAAATGGGATGAGGAAGAACAATGATGGCAGTGTGAGTGAAGGGTAGACAACACATGACAACTATGGGAGGTAGTAGCCTGGATAGGATGGTTAGGACTCGTAGACCGACTAGAGGGTGATGTATGAGGGCTATGGGAGGAATAGCTGAGGCTCATGCTGCGGAGAACATCATAGATGCGGATGGTATCATCCTGGTTAAGGGTGGGAGAGAAAAGGTCGGGGAAACCACATGAGGCCGCAAAGCTACCTAAATCATTAGCATGGGAAGAAAGGCTCACATACAAATCATCATGGGGGATGACAAAATAACAAGTTAAAAAATGGTCAAGAGATGTGGAGCCCAAGAATGTTGCTGAAGGGAGATCAAGCAAAACAGAAGGAGTCGATTCAGATGGAATGTACTCCGAGGGTCGCACGGATGATGATAGGTATAGGAGGGGGGTAGCGGGTTCCGTCATCTCAACATCAGGGGGAGGAATGTCAATGGTAGTAGGGGGATCCTCGAGTTGGTCTGACGCATACTGCGCGAGGATGGGAGAGGCGGATTGATTTTGTTCAACCTCGTATTCGCGAATGACCTCTAAAGAGGCTCGGTAATTTGTGAGGTGAGGACAATGGTGAGAATAATGGCCATGGACACCACACAAAGCACAGGGTTTGTTGGTGCGAAGAGTATTTGGGTTCTTGGGTGCGGAAGAGGAAGCAAGAGAGGGTTCAACGATCGTAGACTCAAGGAACGCGACTTTAACCATGGGTTTAATATGGGGCAACTCGGGGCAAGTATGGGTGGCATGACCGATGACATCACACAAGGCGCAAGGCTTTGCGGGTAGAGGAGGGGTAGGGTCAGTCAGGGTGACCTTGCCTTTGGATGCCCCCTTGCGAGCTTTGCCTTTCTTTTCCGTAGAGGTCACAACAGGAGAAGTGTCCTGTTGAGGTGCGGGTGGCATGGTAGTGACAGAAGCAGGTAAGGGAACTGGTTGAACTGGTGTTAAAGCAAGGTATGGTTTGGGGTGACCTGGTGGGGTAGCGACTGGAGGGTCAAGGTACCAGACAAGAATTCCCAGGGTTAGATTAGGGAGGGAAAGGGTGGCCATGATGGGGACCGAATAGACTCCGGGAGGAGGAGCAAGAAAGGGTATATGACCAGCAGGGT
Source organism: Pinus albicaulis (assembly GCA_034641835.2). NCBI lineage: Eukaryota > Viridiplantae > Streptophyta > Pinopsida > Pinales > Pinaceae > Pinus > Pinus albicaulis. The sequence goes on along the minus strand of CM076581.1, from coordinate 632,898,151 downwards.
AATGGCCAGGAGGGACAACGCCAAGATGGTTGAGACTTGGGGGAACCGATCCAGGAGGGTAGAGAGGCTCATGGGTACCATCTATGAGGGAAGGGCCAGAAGGAATAGGTCTGGTTGGCGGGGGTGAAGGGCTAGGATCAGGTTGCAGCAGGCAAGGTTGAGGTTGCTGACTAGCCGAAGTGGGCCACTTGAGGTCGGCCCGAGATGATTGCATCATGCAAAAATTCGCTGAGCTGGGATCAAAGATAAGAGGAGGAGGAAGACCAGGGAAGATTCCAAGCAAGGAGGAGTCTTTGTAGACGCCGAGGGAGACACTGGTCAAAGAATCAACGATGTCCTTATTGGCTATTGGAGAGATGATCGACTCAGGGGAGGTCTGAGATTTTGGCTCATGATATGTCAACTGGTCAATAGTGACTATCTTTCCATTATGAGGGAAAAACATCTTGCGATGAACTGCGGATGGGACAACAGACATGGCATAGGTTTAGCTATGCCCCAAAAGAATGTTATAATCAAGAGGGGCGTCGATGAATTCAATGTCAACGCAAATCGTCTTGCCTGCAAGAGTGATAGGGCAATTACGGAAGAGGCCAATGGGCTGGGAGGCATGGCCATCCCATGCACGAAGGGTGATGGTGGAAGGGGCCAGCTCAGGAGATCCGAGTTGTTTGCAAACCGAAGTAGAAATCGCACAGGTAGATGCCCCCTCATCAATAATACACTGAGTTACGTTAACGTTCCGAATTTTGACTAGGATTTGGAAAGCAACAGAAGTAGGAAGAGGAGGATGATCTGATTGGCAGGCATCGAAAACAATCAATTGGTCATCAGCAGGATCTACAGTGCCCATGGAAGATAGTAGAGCCTTCTTTTGAGAAGGAAATGACTGGAGGAGTTCCAGTGTTGAAATGGCAGTAGGAGACTGTGCCAAATCATCTACTATGCTATACAAATGAGCAGCTCGACCAGAAGCACCATTTTGGCGTAATGGGCCTTTAGGAACCTTGATAGGGACCTCAACTTTGGGTTGAGGGATTTGCAAAGGACCATTTGGTGTCGAAAGAGGCTCTGTAGGACCTGAAGAAGGTGACTCGGGGACAGATGGAGCGGGAGGCGTGGGGTACTGACGAGACCAAGTTTGAAGGTTAAGGTCGACAGTGAGAGGTTGGTCAGAAGTCATCATGAGAATCTGGTAATCGGAGGAACCAGAAGGGGAAGGTTGAGTGGTTACCGGGGCATGAGGTGGTTGAGTAGCCACAAATCCTTGTTGAGGAAAAGGATCGGTAAACACGGCTAGTTGAGAAGTAGCAGCATTGGGGGGAATAGTAGGGGAGGTATGTTGTCCCCGCAATGTATCCTGAGACTCCCACATCTGTCGCATCTATGGTAATAGGGGACAATCGTGAGTGTAATGACCATAAACACCGCAACATGAAAAAGGCTTATTGGTGCAAAGAGGCCTATCCGAGTTGGGCTGAGAGCCCGGTGGCGGTTTAGCAGTGTTGGAATAAATACTTGGAGGATTGGATCCATGATTACCAGGGGCAGATTGATTTTGATTTCCTTTCTTCTTTCTTTGAGAAGAAGGAGAATTAGTCGCACCCTGATGTGCAAATACTTTGCCTAGAGGGGGTAGTAGTTATTGTTGCGGGGGTTGAGAAGGCAAGGGAGTTGGAGGTCCAAATGCTGGAGGAGCTGGGACACCAGGCTATGGGTAAGGATAAGGGTTAGGATGGGAAACATTGAGGTAAGCAGGAGGGTGGGAAAAAGGAGGAGGCATGCCATATCCTGGATACATGCTACCTGGAGGGGGGAAAGTGTTGGAGGTGCTGGCCCCTCCCAGAGGGAAACCATAGCCCATAGGAGGTTGAGCATAGGTATGTGAAAGAGATCTAATGATACCTTCGGCAGAGTGAGATGCCCCCGGGGCATTAGCGCCACCAAGTTTGGGGAGGTCAGGAAGGACAGTATAAACATAACCATATTGAGCATAGATGAGGTCATATTTCAAGGCTATTTGGAGGGCGGCTTCTTCGGTTTGAGGAAACTAGGATGCGACATATTTGCTGATGGCAGGTAAGAGAAAGCGAACGAACCAGTCCATATAGACCCGATCTTCAAAGGTGGGAGCTCGACATAAGCTCCTTCTTCTCCGCCATTCCTAGACATGAGCGGAAAGGTGGGTCGAAGATGATTGAAGGAAAGAAGTCAAGAGCTTGGTACTAGTGTCATATCAGAGAGGGAGCTGGAAATAAGATAAGAAGTCTTGGGCAATGGTCCCAAAGGTGGTGTGGGAAGAGGCGGTCTGATCAACATACCATTTAGAAGCTTCGGCGGTAAGCGTGCGTTGGAACAATCTAAGACGGATGGAATCATCAGTAATGGAGTTGGAGGAACACCACATGTGGAAAGATCGGATATGGTTGGAGGATATTCATTAGCAAGGCCTTCGAACTTGGGAATGTCGGAGGGGAGATTGGTTGGCATAGTAGGCCAACTAACATCGTGGCAGATAGGATCATTTATCAACTGATTGAAATTGGGGAGATTGAGACCAGCCATATAAGGGAGAAAAGGGACAATTGAGGTAGTTCCCGTGGTGGTTCCGCTAGTAACAGACCCAGCAGTAGGACCGGGGTTGCTATCGTTAGGTCCCGAACTAGACTTGGCGAAGGTAAGAGGGGGAGAACCAGGAGTAGAGGGAGAACCTGAACAATCAGAAGAAGAGTCGGAGTGTGGACTCAGGGGAAGACTAACTCAACGACGGTGGGAGAGAGTAAGTTGACCAACTAGAAACTTAGGATGAAGGCCAAGAAGTCTCCGGGATAAATGCCTTGGAGGCGCAATGATGACGGGAAGAAGAATAACCGATAAAGGCAGGGAGGTGCAGAATCAAGTGAGACAATGTCGAAACAAGGGCAGAGAGGTGCAGTGTCAATTGATTTTAAATTCTTTGCGAGGAGGTGTCAACCAGGCTCTTCTTCACTTAGGGTCAATGTGTGGTGTGTGTTGATTTTAATTTTTAAACCAAGACGTTTTGAGAGTAAAATAAAAAGTGTGCTACGTAACTGAAAATAAATTTACAGAGAACAGTAAATAAGGCTGAAATAATAGAAAATTAACAGCTAACAATGCATCGATCTAACCCAAGAAGGTGAGTCTCTCAAAACTAGTCTAAAAGAGGAAAAAAATGTAATCAAAACACACAAAAAGAGGCCAATAGATCTAAGGTCGGAAGGGACAGGGATCTAAAAGAGAATTCTGCTGAAAAGAGGTGTAGAAAATAGCAAAGAGACAGAGGCAAGGTTGCTGCAACAAAAGAGGAAATCAGCTAAAGGCAGAAGGGACAAGGAGGTGACCCTAGAGGCAAACCTAAACAAAACTATATGAGGTGATTTGAAAGGGAGAAGAGTTGATCTAAAAGGGATCTGAAAATGTGGTATCAGATCTGAAAAGAAGAAGGCTGAAACTATGAAAATTCAAACGTCTGAAATAGATAAAACTCTTCCACAAAAAGTGGAGGGTACTAAAGCCCTAAGGGGCGAGATTCCCACTTAGTTGATTAGAAAAGATCAGAAACAGGTCTAAACAGGCGGAGACAGAGGTTGGAAAACCCTGACAGAAGCTTTAGACAAACCGAGAAAAATTGTTGGAAAAGTGCAGAAAAAAGTGCAGGTCGCAGGTTCTGGCCTGTTTTCAATCCAAGTCGCAGTTTTGGGGCAGAAAAGTGTGCCCTCTAGGCCGGGTCACAGGTTTTCGGCCGATAAGTGTGACCTGCAGATCCAAGTCTCTCGATGGCAGATTTCAGAAGAGTTTGTCGTCTCAGCTACGACTAATGTCTTTCACCTGCGCAATAGGGCCAGAAACACACAAAAGTTAAAAAATTTAATGTTTGAGGGTTTTAGAGGTGAAAAACACCATAAAAATAGGAAAAATAAAAAGCTGAAGAGAAACCCTAGGGTCTAAAATAGCTGGATATGAAAAAATATATAAAACGACAGTGGTCACAAAATAAAACCCATGTGGAGTCGCCAATTGTTCGTATGAATCTTTTGTCGATAAAAGACCACTTTAGCTACGCATAAAAAATAGCCCTAACATCAATTATGGCTGCCAATATCTTCAAGTCTGCAGTTAGTTGATCCAAATAAAGTTGTACAAATCCAGATCTATGTGTAAAAAGACATTAAGAAGTAAAAATGAAATGTTGCTCCATGCATCCAATAGACAAGACAAGAACAATATTTTTGAAAGAATTTTTATATTAAAGGGGCACCTGAGAGGAAAAAAAGAAAGGTGTTTCCAATTCTCCTCAATGGGATGGGTTCTTGAAAGTCCTTAGCATTTCATATCTAATATTTCTCTCTCTTGTTGGTGTAGAAAACCTAGACAAACATAGAACTCAAAGGGAGCATACAAAGCAAATGATGGAGAATGTGACAATGATAATGGCTCAAAGTCAAACCAAGAGTATAGATCTAGAGTGATCTAATGCAAATTAAAGGTGAAAAATGAATGGGAAAACCCTTCTATTTATAACAAAATATTAGGATATTCTAGAACTTAGTGTATGAATATAATATTATTAACCAAATTCTAGAACCACCTTTTAGGAATATTTTATTATATTTATTGGAAGGAAAAGGGTTTTTGACTTGGGTCAAATCCTTTATTTATAAATAATAAATAAATAAATGATTTATTTATTGTTTTAAGGAAATGGTGAAAATATAATTAAATAAATAATGATTTATTTAATTATTTATAAATGATTGTCATATTTAACTAGGAATATTATTTAAATAAGGATTAAATAACTTATTTCTGGGAAATAATAAAATAAATAAGGATTTATTTAATTGATTTCCTTGTTTTGGGTTAAATATGACCAGGAATAATAATTGAATTGACGTTTAACTAATTATTCCTTGAGGAAATATAAACAAATATAGATTTGTTTATTATTTCCTTTTGGGGTTTCCTGTTTAGACCATAAACAACTTAATAAAGGTGTTTTACTAAGTTATTTCACATAGTGAAAGCAATTTTACTTAGGGTAAAATTGATTTTACATGGTGTACTTGGGTTCATCTAATGACAATAGGTTAGATGACCAAAAAATGGTGTAACAGATTGCCCCCAAGTGTACAAGCGTTAGGAGAAAATTGTATGACTGAAGTACGTTGTAAGAACTCAATCACCAGACATCAAGAGGGAAGTCAGAGACAGAAATATAAGGTAGTCTAATGTGCTAAAGGACTAGACCCTGAGGAGACGAGACTTACAGGTGCAAAAAGTCTCTTTTTATGAGATGGTACTTGTGCTAAAGGCGGCAGGGGAGGCATACCTATGCCCGCCAAGACAAAGTACAAAATAATAGTGCGTCCAGTAAACAAGGAACCAAACTATAAAGTACATACTGGCATAAACATGAGCCAGATAAAAGATAGAATGATGAATCCCACATACATGTTGTGCCTGGGATAACAGCCAGGACTTATACAATAATATCTGAGTACATGAGATACAAATACAACCCAAATTCCCCCTATAAACGGGGAAGGGCTCGCAAAATCTGACTGATACATGCAAATCAAAAAGGCACTGCAAGTTGTGAGGGCTGACATCATCAAATATAGGGAGTTGCATCAAAGGCTGGAATGAGGAGGTCATCCGGGCATGTGGGGGGTTACCTGCAGGGCCAACCCCTCATGTGGGTTGAGACATCTCACACACACCCGAGAATCACCAATATCTGCTGCTGCATCACTAGACCATCAAGTATACAGATCTCAATCATGCTGAAAGGAGCCAGAGCTGAGAAGAAATCAAGTCAAAGGGTAATGAGAAATCCCCTTTTGCCTGATCCGAGGCACCGAACAAGTGTAGAAGCTGGAACCAAGGCATACCGCCCTCTAAACCTGTCTTCTGGAACGAATGAGCTGATGTCGACAGAAGGAGATCCACCATAGGTGAGGTCATAAGGGATCCTCAACTACGGCACAAGAGAAAATAGTAGAGCGACTGACAGAATAACACTGATGATGATAATGGAATGGGGGGTACTAAGTAGTGAATGGATGACTTCCCTTGTTAGAGCATAAAGGGAATGGATGACATGGCAGCGACTGATACGATATCATGAGGGATAGGGAACAGTGGGGCTGAAGGTCATAATGTGTGACATGAGAGAAGAACCAAGCAATGAAGTATGGAGGACTATGATGGGATACAAAGGGACTCGGGATAGACTCCATGAATGTGGTGATAACTCAACTCGAATGTTCTAAACAAGGGCAACTCAATGGTGCTTACACACAGTAAAGGTCCAAATGGGGGACCATAAATACATGAGTACAAGGGGGTATCTCATGACAAAAATCGACACTAACAATGACCAGTAAGGAGGCAAAGTGGTGCCCCAAGTACAAGTGTTGTAAGTGAGGAAATTCGATTTAGAGGGGAGGTGAAGAGACCCTTCAAGGAAAAAATGTGTCTCGGTGAAGTACCGAATCATGAAACATTAACAGATACCCATTTGAGTGCTCGGTGAGGGCTTTCCAATGGTGCAGACGGTTTGTCAAACGGGCTACGGTTTGGTCGCAGTGTGCAAAAGAAAAATAAGGGGTTTTTCTTCTAATAAGGCATTTTCCCTCCAAATGTATTCATTTTCTTGTGTAGCTGTGGTGAATGTGGAGAGGAGAGAGGACCCTAAATCTTGTGGCGATTGTAGCGGACAAACCGACCATTGGAATCGAGATCCATCAGTTGCAGGTAAGAGGCCTAATACTACCCTTTCTTTTTTATGGATTGAAAGTTTAGATTAGGGTCCCAAATCTCAGGAACAGACCCTCCTTCATCTTCACGACCGGGACGCACTATTTGGGCCAAAAAATGTGACCTAGGAAGCAGGTTTTGGCCAAAAAAGTGCAACATGTCCTAGGATTTTGCCAAAAAGTGTGACCTGTCAGATGGAGGTGATTTCAGTGCTGTTGTGAGTTGAGAGTTAGGTTTTGTGTAATTGAATACAATTTTTAGTCTGTATACTGACAAAGATGATGTTTTTGTGCAGATATGGCAGACATATGGATCAAGTGGAGAGAGAGAGACTTGGGTACATTACGGTCGGAAATCCAAGCGGATCAGGGTGTTTGTTAGGCATTGGCCAGGTTTGGGGTTCTGAAATTTGTGGAGAACCCTCTGATGAGAGCTGGGGAGCCTTTATTGGCCCGGATTGTCAATTATTTGGATCCAGATCATGAGGTCTTCATAGTGCAAGGGCAGAGGATCGAGTTGACAGTCCAGGATCTGTATTTCCTAACTGGTCTCCCACCATTAGGGATGGTGGGAAACACACATCCAGTGTTACCACGGGGGAATCACATCATGGAGTTTGTAGAGCGACATTTTCGACCAGGCCTCCGAGTCAAATGGACTCGGATACCGATTGGGGATCTAGAGAGGTTAGAGACCCGTGCAGTGACGACAACAATGTTGCAAATCCTGGGCATCCAGGCGCTCCATCACATCACTGGAGGGAAGATGATGATTGTGGAGAGTGTGTTGAGTGGGACCTACTATGGGTGGGCCCAGATGATGTTAGTGTCATTGAAACGATAGCTGTCACTTTGCAAGCAGCAAGTGAACCATGATTGTGTGTATGGGACCGTATTGTGCTCCTTATTTTTTGAGAGGATATCGACCTTACGACCTCGTGTACATCTTCCAGATGGGGGTCCGAGAGAACCCAAGATGTGCTGGTGGGGACGACTACTGAGTAGAGGAGGAGGAGGAGTGGTCAGACGGGTGTTCCGAACAGAGTTCTTTTCCCATTGGGATCAGATGTCATTGTACATAGAAGACTATCCCTATAGTGGGATGAGTTATTGGGGAGATCCAGACTTGCCACTTCTGCCTCGTTGAGTATGGGGGCCCAATGGTAAGTGACAAGTGGCTAATCTTGTATGTGCATTGTAAAGTTTGTGAATAGTATATATGGTACTGATTCTTACACTTTTGGTATGCAGATATAGCTCTGGTAAAACTGGCCAGATATATGGGACGACCTGCAGTATCAAGACCGACAGGTGCTAGTGGATTGAGAACGACACAAAATGAGGACATGGCCACCCTCCTAGAGGACATCCGTCATAGAAGTGAAGGGTTGCTGACCGGTGTGTTGGAGCGGGGTTGGCAAGACTTAGATGACCAGTACATAGAGCTATGTATTGGGCTACCCTCAGAATGGAGAGGGGTCATGCGGCGCATGGAAATGGCCGGTTAGACTGTGCGTGATCTACGAGCTACGGGGGCAGAGCCATTGGCTCTGGATCCTCCAAAGAGTGATTAGATGTAGGGCAGGTGGTGCCCCCTAGTGGGTATGTAGGGGCAAGTGGTGCCCCCCAGTTTTGAGTTTTTTTTATTGTAACATGCTATGGGCATGTCAGATGTATCAGAGTAGATGGAATCTAAAAACACGTTATATGATATATATTATGAATATGTATTTTTGATGATTTTGAATGTTATTTTCTTGTGTGTGATAAATGCCAATCTAGAATGCGGTTTGCAATGCTATCTACGTAGTGATTTTGTCCTCTAGGTACATTATTGAAAGTAATGAATTGAAATTCCTGTATCATATCAAAAGTTTGACTCGTAAATGTATTCTAAATAGGATATGATTATACACACGATAGACACCATTGAGTTGTAAAACAAGAAGCAGGGAATCTAAACGAACATGCAGATGGAGGATGCGATGGGAGAGGGCATCAGCTAAGAGGCCACGTACTGCATCATATTCGGCCTGATTATTGGTGGCATTACCAATGTAGACCCCATTAGAGAGAACAAGGGTATGCAATGGGGTAAAGATGGCCCAAGAAGCCGAGGCTAGATTCTGGGAATAGCGACTTGCCCCATCGGCATAGCCAATATAATGTGTGGATGGGCAGTCCTGCAAAATAGTGTCACAAGACAAGAAATGGGAGGAGGAAGAACAATGATGGCAGCGTGAGTGAAGGGTAGACAACACATGACAACTATGGGAGGTAGTAGTCTGGATAGGATGGTTAGGACTCGTAGACCGACCAGAGGGTGATGTATGAGGGCTACGGGAGGAATAGCTGGGGCTCATGTTGCGGAGAACATCATAGATGCGGATGGTATCATCCTGGTTATGGGTGGGAGAGAAAAGGTCAGGGAAACCACATGAGGCCGCAAAGCTACCTAAATCATTAGCATGGGAAGAAGGCTCACATACAAATCGTCATGGGGGATGATAGAAGAACAAGTTAAAAAATGGTCAAAAGATGTGGAGCCCAAGAATGTTGCTAAAGGAAGCTCAAGCAAAACAGACGGAGTGGATTCAGATGGAATGTACTTCGAGGGTCGCACAGATGATGATAGGTATAGGAGGGGGGCAGCAGGTTCCGTCATCACAACATCAGGGGGAGGAATGTCAATGGTAGTAGGCGGATCCTCGAGTTGGCCTGACGCATACTACGTGAGGATGGGAGAGGCGGATTGATCTTTTTCAACCTCATACTCGCGAATGACCTCTAAAGAGGCTCGGTAATGCGTGAGGTGAGGAAAATGGTGAGAAAAATGGCCATGGACACCACACAAAGCACAGGGTTTGTTTGTGTGAAGAGTCTTTGGGTTCTTGCATGCGGGCGAGGAAGCAACATATGGTTCAGGGATCTTGGACTCAGGGAACGCGACTTTAACCATGGGTTTAATACGGGGCAACTCGGGGCAAGTATGGGTGGCATGACCGATGACATCACACAAGGCGCAAGGCTTTGCGGGCAGAGGAGGGGCAGGGTCAGTCGGGGTGACCTTGTCTTTGGATGCCCCCTTGCGAGCTTTGCCTTTCTTTCCCGTAGTGGTCACAACAGGAGAAGGGTCCTGTTAAGGTGCGGGTGGCACGGTAGTGACGAAAGTAGCTAAGGGAATTGGTTGAACCAGAGTCAAATCAAGGTATGGTTTGGGGTGACCTGGTGGGGTAGTGGCTGGAGCGTCAAGGTACCAGACGGGAATTCCTAGGGTCAGATTAGGAAGGGAAAGGGTGGCCATGATGGGGACCGAATAGACTCCAGGAGGGGGAGCAAGAAAGGGTATCTAACCAGCAGGGTAATGGCCAGGAGGGATAGCGCCAAGATGGTTGAGACTTGGGGGAACTGACCCAGGAGGGTAGAGAGGCTCATGGGTACCAGTTGTGAGGGAAGGGCCAGAAGGAAGAGGTCTTGTTGGCGGGGGCGAAGGGCTAGGAGCAAGTTGCGGCGGGCGAGGTTAAGGTTGCTGACTAGCCGAAGCGGGCCGCTTGAGGTTGGCCTGAGACGATTGCATCATGAAAACATTCGTTGAGCTAGGATCAAATATAAGAGGAGGAGGAAGACCAAGGAAGGTTCCAAGCAAAGAGGAGTGTTTGTAGACACCGGGGGAGACACTGGTCAAAGAATCAATGGTGTGCTTATTGGCTATAGAAGAGATGATCGACTCAGGGGAGGTTTGAGATTTTGGCTCATGATATGTCAACTGGTCAATAGTGACTATCTTTCCATTATGAGGGAAAAACATCTTGCAATGAACTACGGATGGGACAACAGACATGGCATAGGTTTAGCTACACCCCAAAATAATGCTATAATCAAGATGGGCGTCGATGACTTCAATGTCAACGCAAATCATCTTACCTGCAAGAGTGATAGGGAAATTACGGAAGAGGCTAATGGGCTGGGAGGCATGGCCATCCCATGCACAAAGGGTGATGGTGGAAGGGGCCATCTTAGGAGATCCGAGTTGTTTCCAAACCGAAGCAGACATCACACAGGTATATGCCCCCTCGTTAATAATACACCGAGCTACGTTAGCGTTCTAGATTTTGATTGGGATTTGGAAAGAAATGGAAGTAGGAAGAGGAGGATGATCTAATTGGCATGCGTCGAAAACAATCAATTGGTCATCAACAGGATCTACAGCTCCCATGGAAGATATTAGAGCCTTCTTTTGAGAAGGAAATGATTGGAGGAGTTCCAGTGTTGAAATGGCAGCAGGAGACTGTGCCAAATCATCTACTATGCTATACGAATGAGCAGATCGACCAGAAGCAGCATTTCTGTGTAATGGGCATTTAGGAACCTTGATAGGGACCTCAACTTTGGGTTGAGGGATTTTCAAAGGACCATTTTGTGTCAAAAGAGGCTCTATAGGATGTGAAGAAGGTGACTTGGGGACAGACGGAGCGGGAGGCGTGGGGTACTGAAGAGACTAAGTTTGAAGGTTAAGGTCGACGGTGAGAGGTTGGTCAGAAGTCATCATGAGAATCTGGTAATCGGAGGAACCAGAAGGGGAAGGTTGAGTGGTTACCGGGGCATGAGATGGTTGAGTAGCCACAAATCCTTGTTGAGGAAAAGGATCGATAAACATGGCTGGTTGAGAAGTAGCCGCATTGGGGGGAACAGTAGGGGAGGTATGTTGTCCCTGCAATGTAGCCTGAGACTCCCACATATACCGCATCTATGGTAATAGGGGACAATCGTGAGTGTAATGACCATAAACACCATAACACGAACAAGGTTTATTGGTGCGAAGAGGTCTGTCTGACTTGGGCTGAGAGCCCTGTGGATGGTTAGCAGTGTTGGAATCAATACTTAGAGGATTGGATCCACGATTACCAGGGGTAGATTGATTTTGATTGCCTTTCCGCTTTCTTTGAGAAGAAGGAGGATTAGTCGCACCCTGCTGTGCAAATACTTTCCCTGGAGGGGGTAGTAGTTGTTGTTGCGAGGGTTGAAAAGGCAAGGGAGTTGGAGGTCCAAATGCTGGAGGAGCTGGGATACCAGGTTGTGGGTAAGGATAAGGGTTAGGATGGGAAACATTGAGGTAAGCAGGAGGGTGGGAAAAAGGAGGAGGCATTCTGTATCTTGGATACATGCTACCTGGAGGGGGGAAAGTGCTAGAGGTGCTGGCCCCTCCTGGAGGGAAACCATAGCCCATAGGAGGTTGAGTGAAGGTATGTGAAAGAGCTCCAATGATACCGTCGGTAGAGTGAGATGCCCCTGGGGCATTAGCGCCACCGGGTTTGGGGAGGTCAAGAAGGACGGTATAAACATAACCAAATAGAGCATAGATGAGGTCATATTTCAAGGCTATTTGGAGGGTGGCTTCTTCGGTTTGAGGGAACTAGGATGCGCCATCTTTGCCGATGGCAGGTAAGAGAGAGCGAAGGAACCAGTCCATATAGACCCGATCTTCAAAGGTGGGAGCTCGACATAAGCTCCTTCTTCTCCGCCATTCCTAAACATGAGCGGAAAGGCAGGTCGAAGATGGTTGATGGAAAGAAGTCAAGAGCTCGGTACCAGTGTCGTATCAGAGAGGGAGCTAGAAATAAGATGATAAGGCTTGGGCAATGGTCGCAAATGTGGTATGGGAAGAGGCGGTCTGATCAACATACCATTTAGAAGCTTCGGCGGTATGCGTGCATTGGAACAATCTAAGACAGATGGAATCATCAGTAATGGAGTTGGAGGAACACCACATGTGGAAAGATCAGATATGGTTGGAGGGATCTTCACTAGCAAGGCCTTCGAACTTGGGAATGTCGGAGGGGAGCTTGGTTGGCATAGTAGGCCAACTAACATCGTGGCGGGTAGGATCATTAATCAACTGATTGAAATCGGTGAGATTGAGACCAACCATATAAGGGATTAAAGGGATAGTCGAGGTAGTTCCCGTGGTGGTTCCACTAGTAACAGACCCAGCAATAGGACCGGGGTTACTAGCATTAGGTCCCGAACTAGACATGGTGAAGGTAAGAGGGGGAGAACCAGGAGTAGGGGGGGAACCCAAACAATCAGAAGAAGAGTCGGAGTAAGGACTTGGGGGAAGACTAACTCGACGACGGAGGGAGAGAGTAAGTCGACCAACTAGAAACTGAGGATGAAGGCCAAGAAGTCTTCGGGATAAACGCCTTGGAGGCGCAATGATGACGGGAAGAAGAATAACTGATAAAGGCAGGGAGGTGCAGAATCAAATGAGACAATGTCGAAACAAGGGTAGAGAGGTGCAGTGTCAATTGATTTTAAATTCTTTGCCAGACAGTGTTAACCAGGCTCTTCTTAACTTAGGGTCAGTGTGTGGCGTGTGTTGATTTTAATTTTTAAACCCAGACGTTTTGAGAGTAAAAGAAAAAGTGTGCTGCGTAACTTACAATAAATCTGCAGAGAACAGTAAATAAGGCTGAAATAATAGAAAATTAATAGCTAACAATGCATTGATCTAACCCAAGAAGGTGAGTCTCTCAAAACTATTCTAAAAGAGGGAAAAAATCTAATCAAAACACACAAATCGAGGTGAATAGATCTAAGGTCAGAAGAGACAGGGATCTAAAGGAGAATTATGCTGAAAAGAGGTGCAGAAAATAGCAAAGAGACAGAGGCAAGGTTGCTGCAACAAAAGAGGAAATCAGCTAAAGGCAGAAGGGACAAGGAGGTGACCCTAGAGGCAAACCTGAACAAAACTATATGAGGTGATTTGAAAGGGAGAAGAGCTGATCTAAAAGGGATTTGAAAATGAGGTATCAGATCTAAAAAGAAGAAGGCTGAAACTCTGAAAATTCAGACGTTTGAAATAGCTAAAACTCTTCCACAAAAAGTGGAGGGTACTAAAGCCCTAAGGGGCGAGATTCCCACTTAGTTGAGTAGAACAGATCAAAAACAGGTCTAAATGAGCGGAGACAGAGGCTGGAAAACCCTGACAGAAGCTTCAGACAAACCGAGAAAAATTGCTGGAAAAGTGCAGGTCACAATTTTGGGGCAGAAAAGTGCGCCCTCTAGGCCAGGTCGCAGGTTTTGGGCCGATAAGTGTGACCTACAGATCTGGGTCTCTCAACGGAAGATTTCAGAAGAATTTGTCGTCTCAGCTGCGGCTGATGTCTGTCACCTGCGTAATAGGGCCAGAAACACACAGAAGTTAAAAATTTTAATGTTTGAGGGTTTTAGAGGTGAAAAACACCATAAAAATAGGAAAAATAAAAAACTGAAGAGAAACCCTAGGGTCTGAAATAGCTGGATATGTAGGAATACATAAAATGACAACGGTCGCAAAATAAAACCCTTGTGGAGTCGCCAATTGTTAGTATGAATCTTTTGTCGATAAAAGACAACTTTAGCTACGCATAAAAAATAGCCCTAACATCAATTATGGCTGCCAATATCTTCAAGTCTGCAGTTAGTTGATCCAAATAAAGCTGTACAAATCTAGATCTATGTGTAAAAAGACATTAAGCAGTAAAAATGAAATGTTGCTCCATGCATCCAATAGACAAGACAAGAACAATATTTTTGAAAGAATTTTTATATTAAAGGGGCACTTGAGAGGAAAACAAGAAAGGTGTTTCCAATTCTCCTCAACGTGATGGGTTCTTGAAAGTCCTTAGCATTTTAGATCTAATATTTCTCTCTCTTGTTGGTGTAGAAAACCCAGACAAACATAGAACTCAAAGGGAGCTCACAAAGCAAATGATGGAGAATGTGACAATGATAATGGCTCAAAGTCAGACCAAGAGTATAGATCTAGAGTGATCTAATGCAAATGAAAGGTGACAAATGAATGGGAAAACCCTTCTATTTATAACAAAATATTAAGGTATTCTATAACTTAGTGTATGAATATAATATTATTAACCAAATTCTAGAACCACCTTTTAGTAATATTTTATTATATTTATTGGAGGGAAAAGGGTTTTTGACTTGGGTCAAATCCTTTATTTATAAATAATAAATATATAATGATTTATTTATTATTTTAAGGAAATGGTGAAAATATAATTAAATAAATAATGATTTATTTAATTATTTATAAATGATTTAGTCATATTTAACTAGGAATATTATTTAAATAAGGATTAAATAACTTAGTCCTGGGAAATAATCAAATAAATAAGGATTTATTTAATTGATTTCCTTGTTTTGGGTTAAATATGACCAGGAATAACAATTGAATTGACGTTTAACTAATTATTCCTTGAGGAAATATAAACAAATATAGATTTGTTTATTATTTCCTTTTGGGTTTTCTTGTTTAGACCATAAACAACTTAATAAAGTTGTTTTACTAAGTTATTTCACATAGTGAAAGCAATTTTAATTAGGGTAAAATTGGTCTTACATGGCGTACTTGGGTTCATCTAATGACAATAGGTTAGATGACCAAAAAATGGTGTAACAGTTACTATTGAAGTTGAGGTCGTTGATGGACCCCTTGAATACAATATATTACTTGGAAGACCATGGGTTTACGCTATGGCTGCGGTTGTATCTACTTATTTTTGTATGGTTGTCTTCCCCCATAACGAAGGCATCACAGTCATTGATCAACTTGCCTTCTTCTCCTCTGGTTCCCAGGCAGCTGGAAGTGTTTTGTTTTTTCACGGACCCCTGCCATCTCTTCATAACATTGGTGTAGGAATCTTTAAGTATTCTTCCCTAATGTGAACCTTTCCATTACCATCACCTGCAACAACGACGGAAATCACAAAAATAGAAACCTGCAATATGATATCTTCCACTTTATCTGACTTAAGGAAGATTCTGAATTATTCTTAAATAGATAGGTTGGGTGAATCCATGACGCTAAGTCCAATCGAGCTCGCATAACAATCAATATTTTTTGTTCATGTGGCCAATCCAAATCCTTTTTCGTCGACTATTTAGGTCAATATTTCTTTGGATTATGGTACTTCTTCTGATCCTTTTTGACGTGTATTTTTAACCTATGAGAGAATTATGGAATCCATGATGCCAGAAGAAGAACCATGGATAGATTCTCATCAAAGATCCCATATTCCAGATTACAATGAAGATATTCCAACTGAACTATATCACCCTATAGTCGTTTATTTCTTGATGAATTCCATTCCTATCCACGCCATCAATTTTGAGAAAAATCCATCAAATATAGAAGAAACTATTTATATCGATATTTCAACCAAACATGGCATTTTAGAAAACATTCATGTCGATGTGTCTTCTTCTACATCTGAACTTGAAACTTATCGATCTCTTTTCCGTGAATTCTAAGATGTATTCGCTTTGACATATGAGGAAATTCTAAGCATCGATTCCAACATTATTGAGCACGGTATTAAAATGCACCCTGATTTCAAACCGGTATGACAACACCTCTGTCTTGTTCATCCTAAGAAATTTTTTTCCATAAAAGCAGAGGTTGAATTTTTTTTTGGTGCTGAATTCATTTACCATGTTCTTCTTACCGATTAGGTTTCCAACATTGTTCTTGTCATGAAGAAACATGGGATAATTAGAGTGTGTGTTGATTATCGGGATGTTAATCATGCTTGTCCAAAATACAACTATCTCATTCCATTTATCAAACAAATAATTGATGAATGTGCTGGATGTGAAATATTTTCCTTCATGGATGGGTTTTTTTTGTAACAATCAGATCAATATTTTCCTAGAGGACCAATATAAAACAATTTTTATTTGTCCCTAGGGCACATTCACTTATTGGAAGCTCTCTTTTGGTTTAAATAATGCTGGGGAAACCTTCCAGAGGGCAATGAATTATGCTTTCCATGAAATCAAACACATTTTTCAACCGTATCTGGATGACTTAACATCCCATTCACAGAAATGGGCTGACCAACCATTACATTTGAGAGTGATCTTTTTATGATGTCATCACTACAAAATACACCTCAAT
Organism: Pinus albicaulis; assembly: GCA_034641835.2. Classification (NCBI taxonomy): domain Eukaryota; kingdom Viridiplantae; phylum Streptophyta; class Pinopsida; order Pinales; family Pinaceae; genus Pinus; species Pinus albicaulis. Next base: position 632,881,417 of record CM076581.1, on the reverse strand, counting down.
CCACACAAATGTGTGTTATGTGTCGGTTATGGTCATTTTCTTGGATTCGTCATGTCAAAATATGGAATTCAACATGATCCATTGAAGGTCCAGTCCATTCTCGATTTTCCTATGCCTTCCAATCTACTTCAATTACAGAGACTCCAATGGAAGGCTAAATTTCTAACAAGATTCATTCCCAACTATGCTGAAATGGCTAAATTATTTACTCGACTCTTGAGAAAGGGGACTGATCCCTTCCATTGGGATGAGGTTGCACAATCTTCCTTTTGTGTCCTTACAGATACCCTGATCTAAGCATCATTAATGTATCCCCCAAATTATCAGAGTGATTATTTCTTGTATCTCACTGCTGTAGATACAACCATCGCTATGGTTTTATTCCAAGAAGAAGATGGAATTGAACATTTGATCTATTATTTGAGTCGCAATATCAACGATACGGAAGTTAAGTGCACTTACGTTGAAAAGCTCACTTTGGCAGCCATTCAAGATGTATAAATATTTCACCACTATATCCTGCTCTGGAAGACCATTGTCATTTTGGATTGCAACCATATGACATAAATTTTGTCACGTCAATTGTTGGGGGGGAAATATTCAAAATGGATCATCATTTTGCAGGAATTTGATTTGGAATTCATCAAATTGAAGTCAAAGAAATCTTTGGTTTTCACTGAGATTATTTGCGACCTTCCCTCAAGTAGCACTAAGTCTACATCTGAACCATCCATTCCAGATGAGTCTTTGTTTCTGATCATGTCATCTAACTCGTGGTATGGAAATTTCCTCATCTATCTCCAAACCCAATTTTTTCGACCCAATACCTCTCACTTGCAACAACGATGTATTCGATACCAAGCCACAGATTATCTGATCATTGACGATAAAATTTATCATCGTGGTGTCGATATGATTTTACATAGGAGCCTCACTCATGAGGAGGCCAATAAATTTTTAAATGATTGCCATGTTCGTGCCTGTGGTGGAAATTTTTCTAGTTTTGCTACCATGTAGAAGATCCTCCATGTTGCTTACTTCTGGCCTACCATAATTCGCGACTGCATTCTCACAGTTAGACTTTGTCATGCTTGCCAGATATTTGATAATAAAACCCACAAGCCACCAACACCAATGCATCATTTCATCATTGTTGGACCATTTTCCAAATGGGGAATTGAATTCATGGCATGTAACCCTCGCTCAGTCAAGGGGCATGGGTATATTATTTTCACCGTCGACTATTTTAGCAAGTGGGTCAAGATGATGCCTAAATTTAGCAACAAAGGCGATAAAATTGCATTATTTTTCTTTAACCATGTGGTTACACGGTTTGGTGTGCCGTAAGCCATAGTCATAGATCATGGAAAAAATTTCGCAATCACATGATGATTGAGTTGAATGCCAAGTTAGGACTACCACATGGTAGTTCTACCCCTTATTATTCGCAATCTAATGGACAAGTTGAAGCTATCAACAAAATTCTAAAGCATATGCTTCAATCAATGATTGGTGTTCATAAATGAAAGTGGAATTTAATCCTATACTAGGCTTTGTGGGCTTATCGAACCTTGGTGAGAAACAAAACCAAATTTACTCCCTTTTAGCAAGTTTACGGTCTGGAAGCTATCTTATTGATTTAATGTGAAATTCCATCTTTGAAACTCGTGATTGACCTGCTATCTGACACTTCTAATGAAGAGGCATGTATTTTAGATCTCATCCATCTAGATGAAACGTGTCATGAAGCTGCATTGGCCAAGGAAGCACATAAGAGACGAATTAAGGTGCAATATGACTGCAATGTCAAGCCTCACACCTTCTCATAAGGAGACTTGGTCTTGTTGTATGATCAGGAAGCTGATAAGATAGGAATAGGAAAATTCGAGCCATTATGGCATGGCCCCTACATTGTCAAGTGTATTTTGGCTAAGGGCACCTATGAGTTGGTAGATTATGATGGGATTCCATAGTCACAACCTCAGAATGAGCTATATCTTAAACGTTACTATGCTTAATTCTATGTAGTAAACATTGTATGATACTGTATATATAATTTGATTGTGTGTGTGTTACAATGTGTCTTTCAGATTTTTTCATGTGGTTAGTAATACGCTTTGCATTTTGTTGCAGATGTCAGAACCTTCGAAACCTTTTGTTGTCTATTCCGATGGTGCTAGTCATAATATGCATAATCTATCCTTTGCAGTATTGGCCATATTCATTGCAAGTGGCGAGTTAGTGAGTTTCCAAGGGATTTGTATCGGTTGATCCACCAAAAATATCATTGAGTATATCACATTGATAGAAATCCTCTCTGATTCCATTTCACTTGGAATTCACCACATGATCATCGGCTAGACTCACAACTTGTCGTACTACAACTTACTAGTGTTTATATTGTCTGAAATCCAGTTATTCATCGCATGTTCCTTAGAGTTCGTCTTTTGGAAATACATTTTTATTACATCCAATATCAATGCATTTATAGAAACTTTAACACTTTGACTAATTCTTTAGTGAATTATGTGTTAAATAGACATTTTCAACATATGTAAAGATATATTTTCAATTCACATCACACAATTGAATAGGATTGTACATAACCATAGGAAAACACTTAAATTAAAATAGATATATAATCGATTTTTTTTACAAAAATTGTTTCCAAGACACGTTGATCATATGACCTCAAAATTTATATAGACATATCATATCTTAAGTAGATCTAGTGGTGCTCATGATATCAGGTCACTACTTGGGCTATCATGCGCAATGGCCTCATCCAATGGCTAGGGACACCAATAGTATGGAGTTGCAAACTCATAGGTAACTCCTCAATCTGGACATCTGCTATCCCGAGATTCAACCCCTCCACATGCCGATGTAACTCATCCAAAGTCTCAGTCAAATATAATCCCAAAGGACTGCTCTCCCGACAATCCTCTTTGATGGTTCACCCACCTACTATGCAAGACCCAATGGTTGAACACTACCCACATTTGCATACATAAAACATTTTTAGTTTAGTCTTGAAAACATCAAAAGAACACAAATATGTAAAAAAACAAAAAAAATCAAAAACATGGTCAAAACATTTTACCTATAGCACCCCATTGAGTGCCAGCTGGTAAAATCAAATCTGGGTCTCCACGAAAATCCATCCTTGCATATGGATGCTCCTCTATGACAATATGATGTCGTCAGAGCCAAGTGAAGAATGCAGTGGAAAACAATATCGATGACTGACCAACATGTCTAGCCATCAAATCGACCTACTACTACATTTGTGGATCTCCAGGAACAGCTAAACCCATCGTCACATGTTGTGGTTGCATCAATGGAACTCGCTCCAAAATGAAAGTGATCAAAATCAATCCATAGCTGACATTTTTCGTCTTTCCACTTTTCACTTTGGTCAGTTGTTCTTTCATCTGAAGGAGTACTGATTCAACCCAGTTGAACAAGGTCAGCTTGAGACACTCAAGCCCATACTGCATGTATGATATTTTCACGACATGAAATGTCACATTGCTAGTTAACTTTGAAATAGTGAATAAGAGCATTCGCAAAGGCATGTCACGTACATCTCTGATATTTATCTTTCCATATTTGCTAGGGTGTGTACCTAGCCGACAATACTGTTGAATACATTCCTTCACTGTCTCACCTCCACGGACGAAACTCGCAAGGGAAATGGGGGCACCATGTCTTGACAAACCTATCAGAAAGTAAATTTCATTAACCAATATTGGGAGCATTTTGTCCCTAATGTGAAATTCTTGTGGTGTCAAGTTCCATGAGAAAATCAAGAACTATAATAGTTCCATATGTTACCTCATCCTTGACAATATAAAGTACTTGACCAACCCATAGTCTCTAAGGGCTCTCACAGTGCCAGGATCATTTAGGGAAACCATATCATGTTCCTCATGCTCTCTTTCTCACCATGTAATCGAAATTCTGATATAATCAAACCATAAGCTTAGTTAGGATAAATTCCATGAAAAAAATTGGAGAAATTTTGGGCAGAAAACACAATGCAAGTTTCTGAATTGTGCCCATTGCACCCATGTTCCTTAGATAGAGTGTTGCAGAGGACTTGGGCTTCTTTTTAGCCCCTCTGAAATGCACTTTTCAACATCCAAGGGTGCGTTGGTCCTAGGGCATTGTATATCTACCCTAGGAGCCCCAAAACCCTAATTTTTTTTGCATGAAACAGAAAAATAATGCAACCAATAAAAATAGGAAGCTCATATCTCTTACCTGGTCTAAACGACCCGATAAATGGTCCATAGAATTTGTTGTAATCAGCTGATGAATTTAGAGGGAAAAACTCGCTCAGAGCACTAAACACTGAATGGTAAATATGAAATGGTAAAAATGACTTGGGAAAATTCTGATTTAAATAGTCTTTTTGATTAATTTATGCATATTTAATGAATTGACTATATTTTTTACCCATTTTTACCTTTAAAATAGATATTTTTAATTCTTTTAGTGTTTCTTTGAGCAGGTTTACAGCTGATACAGTAAATTCGAGGTGCATGATCATAAAATGAATTTTGACCACAAACCACACTTTTATCTCTTTTTCAAGCTCTGTTAAACACGAAAAAGGAACCCCCTGGAGTCATCTTTCAGCTCTTTCAGACTCCCAAAATATGAAAATATTGTCGAGCACTTGTCCTTTCACTCATAAAAGGAATTAAAATGACATATACTCAGTATAAGTTTATCCCTTTTCCGGATTGAGATATATTATTTACGAAAAGAGAACACCCTAGTCGAACATAGCTAGGAGGTTCTCTCAGGTATTATTTTACACCTTTTCGGATCTGAGGGACTAATTTATGAAAAATAACTTGTGGATCAGTTTTATTTTCATCCCTTTTTCAAACTCTTTAAACATGAAAAAGGACCGAGTTTTCATTGTCATTAGACTCGTTAAAACATAAAATAGTTTGGACTTGTCCATCATGACAAGATCGAGTTTCACCTTCGCTAGACTCGTTAAAACATCACATAGAAATGGATTCACCTGAAGGGTGGAATTATACATGAAGCATATGTTATCCTCCTCAAGCTTGTTAAAAAATAAATAGGTACTGGTGAGAAATGACTGGGGAAAATTGGAAAGGGATAAATCACATTATGGTATAAATTCACTCTTGAACATGACACTCATTCACTTCATCTTCATGGCTTTTGGGTTGGGTTATCTGCTTAATGGTCTATCATACCTATGGTTTATCACACCATCCATCACTTTGGTTTTGGGCTGCTGGAAACTGATTCAGTGTCATCGATATGTTCAAGAGAATTCACTCAGTAATTCCGCATCCTTTGCAATACTCATAAACCTTCATTTCATGTATGCCATCCTTGAACATTGCTTCATCAGTTACATTTTGTCTTTAAAATCATTACTCATGTTTCGTGTCATTGATGGGGGATACATCAAGTCCCTCCTATGACGAGTCGCTTCCTGTTGACATCAGCTCATCATCCAGGGAGTTGACTCAGAAACAACCTTCTAGTACCTTGGAGCTTTCATACATCAATGGAAAGTTTCTCGTTTTCGGTGATAGGTTGACATCACAGGCCTTCGACCAAAATGCTTTGTATGGTGTTCGAAATCAAATCATATATTCACACCATGCAGACTATACTGAAGTACCTTGAGACCCATTATCATCATTGGTGTTTTAACTCACATCTATTAATGGCTTACATCATTGGCTGGCAATCAGACGGTGTCTTCCCATGTTCAAATTTAGATCACATATTTGCATGGTTAGACTCATACTTGAGTGATCAAGTGAACAGGATAGAAGACCCTGGATCTAGTTTCATCCATTCGGGCTGCGATTTCAGGAGTAATACCACATCATATGTACGATGATCTTTACACAGATCATGGGTCTATATATGTAGATGAATTTTAGATGTTATGATAGTTTATGTGCTGAGTATGGATATGCCTCCCTCAGCAATTCATGTCCAAGATGAAAAAGATATCATGATGTAATATATTGTAATTGATGTAGGTCATCGTCTGCTTTAGATCCTACTCATCACGTCGTAAAGCATATCATTCGACATTATCATTTTTTACTTCATGCTTAAGGGGGCAGATGTTACAGGTCAATTTTGGCATCACTCCCAAAACCCAAATCAGTATAATTACGGTCTATCATACTCTAAATCAGTTGTTAAATGCTTTAAACAAGTCATCCCATTAACAATTTTTCTCCATGAAAGTATCACTGCTTGAATTCTAGTTGACATGTTCCATTGAGCCATCAACGCACCCCTAGACTGCAGTAAGTGATTTGCAGAGCATATAATCCTATGCAAGGTAGTGTTGCAGAGCATCTAGGCCCACTTTACAGTGCATTAGTCGAATGGGAGCGAATTTTTCATAGGATTCTAGAAATATTCCCACCCTCTAGTGGCTTTTAGAAAATTTTCCAGCTATCACACTATCTGATAACTTCGAATATGAACACCATGGAGCCATTGAACCTCTTATCCTCTTATTCCAATGAAAAAGGAAACCTCTTCATCCATTTTTGGAAAATCCATTCAATGATCCATTAGTGCTAAACCACCTTCATTTCCTATAAATTGAGCACTGATCATAGTGCACAAGGGAGCAAGAATTTGAATTAGTAGAGTTATGCTGGTAATATCACAGCTCTTGGAGGTATTGTTTTCATGTAATGTTATGATGATGGAGTGTTGTTGCTGATGTGATGAGGATAGGACTAAAGCTAGAGCGATTTGACATCGAATCGATCCAACTAGTTGTAACTTCTCCCTCTACTTCATAATAAAGAGATTTGTTCCTTTCCTAATACATGTGTTCATGATTTAATATGTGTATTTTCAAATGTAAGTGATTCAGTTTGATTAATATGAATAGATCATATGCCTTTATGTCATTTTCTATCTTTTTTTAGCCATTGTAGGTACCAATCAAGAGAGTTCAGTTCGATTGAGAGTGACGGAAGTGACAAAAGGGAGACGAGGAATAGCGAAAGATCACAAATAGGTCATTAGGGGAATTTTGAGGTATAAAATGGGCCTCCTAAGGAAATTATAAAAGAATAGTGGAAATAATAAAATAATATTATATTACATCATCAAATTTTAGAGGGAAAAAAGAAGAAACTATTTTTTCAACTCATATTTTCAACTTATCTCCCTATGGGTTTACTCAAATTTCGAGCAGAAACACTTGTTGGATGCATAATTTGATTCCTCATCCAAGGATTACCCATGTTGCATGCTTTTGATGGACCCTGCTACATGAAAAATTAGAAATACATGAAAAATGTGATTGCAATCACGTTTTTTCATGTATTTCTCATTTTTCATGTACTATGTTCCATCAAAAGTATGCAACATGGGTACTCCTTGGATGAATAATTAATTTTTTTATCCAACGAGTACTCCCTCTCGAAATTTGAGTAAAAAATTAGAGATATAAATTGAAAATACGAGTTGAAAAAGTAGTTTTATTATTTTATTATTTTTTAAGCTTTTTACTTTTTTACTCCAAAAATTGTGAATCATCCCCCATGGTAGACATCATCATGTTGAATCCTATTGGTTCTTATAAATTTTATTTTGGTTGTACATTTTTCTTAGGAGGCCCATTTTAGACCTTAAAATTTCCCTAATGTGTTCTTCTCTCATTTATTTATCTTAAGGAAAAGGTCAAGTGTCTTTCATCTATTTTTCTAAGTGCGACCACCACACTTAGAGAAACATGTCTATCCATAGGTTTTATTTCCATAAAACATATATGATTTGACTACATTAAGTGGATTGACAATTTTATTAGATCTTTGCAGTGTAGCAAGAAAAAAAATTGGAAATCGTGGTCTCCATATTGTGATTGGAGTCATTAATAGAGGAACCTAATTTAAAGTGTCTTCTATTTATTTTATTATTTTTTTAGTCTCATATTTTCTGCATCCCATTCATCAATAAAATATGCAAGTGTGTGATCAGTAGATTGATGGAATACCATGAGATTCTTGGCTCCATTGCTAGATAGAGAAATATCCATTTGTTCTTGATAAATAACCTTTCTATTATCAATTTTTACTTTTTCAATTCTAAATTTTTTTTCCCTTGTCATATTTTTCATTTTTCAATGTGAAAAGACGTTTATCGAAAGTAATGGCCTCTTCTACAATCTGCTCCATTATTTTTTTATTCTCTGCTAAATAAGAAGTAACTTAATCAGATGGTACACCATTGTCATTTTACACATCTATATCTTCCTCAATGCATTCTCTATTTGCGGGATTTTTGGATTTGGATGTTTGAATCATATGTGTTTTTTCTAGAGTGCATCTCTGAAGAGACTCTTCATCATCTAAAGGCCCTGACAACTCACCATGAACTAGTTTTCCAGTGGAAGGAAATTTTCTCTTTCCTAGAGTTGAGGATGAGGTTGTGCCATTACTTGGTGTGAAAGTTAAAGTTTTTGTGTAGGATTTATGCCTCTTTGCTTGTTTTTTGCTACCCTATTAAAGATAGTTTCTTGAGAAATGTTTTCAATATGCATTATTGGTTTTTTTTGTTTTTTTATGTAATTCTTGTAGATGATTTGCTGTGAAAATACATTTTGAATTTAACAAATATTTAAAAAAACTATTTTCAAGGAAATTATGAGACACAAAAATTACATTGGTTCTTTGTTCAGATGTAATTTAGGTTAATAGGGTAATTTTTCAAAGACATGGCATCATAATGAATCTATTATTATTGGAAAAATTGACTAACACGAAAGAAAATTCATTGAAAAATATATTAGCTTATTTTATTATACAATCTATTTTGTATCACTATTAAAGCAAATAGAGACTATATTTTGGAACATTTTCTATATTTCTTGTGTTCATGAGGCAGGGAAAGAGCCAATAGAATTCCCTAGATGAATGTGTAAAGAAACAAATATCTTGGAGAGAAAGATGGGAAAGAACATGAGAAGTTGAGAAAATGAATTTTTGAATAATGTTGAATCCACACATTTGTGAGTTCAGGATAGCATTTATTGCGCATAATTTTAAGTACTTATTCGATACATCATCTGTCAATCTACTACTGAAAATTTCATTATTTATTTTCTTTTCCATTGAAATATTCAAATATCATTAATAAGAAAACGACTACTGAAACCTTGTATCTATATGAGTGAATTAGTTAATTGTTTGAGTGCAAATAGCTTGTTTCCTTTCTCTACTACCTATTTTTGTTCTTAATCTTGCTTAATTTCACAATTTCCTACTCCAATCCAAATCACAAACTATTACTATTTCTCATGTGGAAACTATTATATATGACACTCTCAATAAATAGAAATTGAAGATATCAAAGCTAGAGTTTATAGGAAATAATGGAAACAAAATATCGATATTCCAAAACCATCTTAGTCATTTACTCCACATTTTTCTCTTTTTTTAATATCATTGAAATACGTGTCACTACATACATAAATTTATGAAATAAATTAAGTATGAATTATTTTTTATAATGAATTTTTTCTTAGAAACTGTCAATAATAATTGTAAATAGAAAATTATGCAAAGAAAATCACAAAGAAATAGTATGCGCAAATGTGATCAGCTACCTCTACCATGAATCGATTTGGTGGTTGAGATGGTCCCCACCACTATTTCGATGTCGTTTCATTTTATTTTATATTAGAGTACAAAAAATGCGGAACCAAATTTGATTTATGAATAACCTAACACGTGATTTTGAAGACCATGATACAAAGCTAACTGTCACAACGTGTTCCAACTGGCTGCACTGAGAAAGTAACAAAAACTCTCCTTCGACATATTTTGTATCTGCGTATACATTTCCCCATGATTCCTGACAAAAAATTTGGCCAACAAATTCTACCAATCATGAAATAATAGTTTATGCCAAAAGTTTTATGTTTAATGTGTTCATTTATTTGTCCGAAATTAAAGAATTTTGGAACACACTTCACATTTTTCATTTTTATTCTTCAAATATTAACATTATTCTTCTCATCCGTTGTTGCGTTCACATCCTATATATATGTACCTGATTACTAGAAGCCCCCATGGATAAGATCAAGTGAGTTAATTGTATGAGTTCAAATAACATTTTTTGTTTAACCATAGATTTCTCGATATGCTATGTAATAAGTAATTGTTACTATTTAGTGTGTGATATCTATTACAAAGAACACTATCAATAAATAGAAATTGAGAATACCAAAGTGGGCATTTATGGGAAGTAGTGTAAATAAATATCTAAAGTCCAAAACTACATTGTTATTGTATTTCGCTAAATGATACTACTTTAATATCTTTGATATATGTGTACTAAGTAGCATAAATTTATGATCTAAAATAAATATGAACTCATTGTCCTTATGACCATTGTTGTACATGTTGTCAATAAAATGACACAAAAATATTATTCACAAATATGATCAGCTAGCTCTAACACATGATGATTTCATGGTTATTCTAATGTTACCTATGTGGTGTCACCTCTCGTTCTTCCAATTTTTTTTTACATATACTCGACGCAAGTTGACAGTGAACTAATTACGTGTTAATTAGCCAAAAAAATACAAAAAAAAATTACATTTAATTTTTTAATACCGAGTGCACAGTGTTATGCACATTATTTCTTTGTTTACAACTACTAATCATTACACAACATGTTAGATAAAATTATATTAAGCACTTAAACAATGTCCTTATTATGTGTCAATTAGGTGCTAATTGCGCTATCACATCCCTTGTATTATGTATATACATTTAGAAGTATATTTATATTTAGGGACAATGTAGATTTTTCTCTAAGTCATAGAAGTATGTCTTAACTAATTTTATAATAGACATTAACGCATACTGCCAAACATTGATTAAGTTTAAGTGACATTTCCCATGTGTCAAAAAATCATGAAAATTGACGACTTGTAGACTTGTAGAAAGAGAGAAAGAAAAATAAAACTGCAATGACATTGATTTGTGTCATTGGAAAATGTCTACAGAGATGTGAAAAAAAAGACTTAAAGTTTCTCCCACACAGTCATTGTCTCGGACACTAAAAATGATTTACCTTTCACTTTAAAATGGCAATTCATTCGCTGTGAAAGAATGTCCATTGAATCATTTTTTTGCGATGTTACTGTGTAACATAGTGCTTCAACCTACATTGTAGTTCAATGTATAGAGCAATAAGCCTATATTGGAGTTCAATGTATATAGCAATAACTAGTGTTACATTTTCAATGTGCATAATATGGATGTGAGAAATAAGCTTTCATTGTGTGGAGTACAGAATAAGCATGATGAATGATTCCTCTGCAATTTTGCACTTTATAAAATGAAATTAACTAAAATAAAAATGAAGCATTTAAATACCTAACATTACCCAAGTTTTAAAATATTAAAACATATAAGTACGATATTTTGATAATCAAAATAATAAAAATTTCCCTACATTATTTTCTTTCACTAAATTTTTTAGTGAATACTACATGAACCTACAGTGAAAAATATTGAGTGCACTATAGGCGGTTCAACATCCAATATTAAAAAATTAATTATGGCTTCCTCCGCATAGTCACATAGATTAGAATCATTTTGAAATCCACTTGTGCAGAAGGTAATTGGAAGTTATATTGTCTATATAATAATCTAACTAATCATATATAAACATGGAAAAAGAAAGATAACATATATACCAATGCAACAAGTATATGGAATCTAAAATGTCTATTGATAATTGTATTTAGATTTCCAATCCCACTTACATATAAACAAAATGAACAATGATATTTTTATCATTTTCTAATGTCTATTGACTTATGTTACAAGTGTCTGGGTTGGGAAAAGATTATTAGCACTAACATTGGTAAAAGTAGTGTATATGTGAAAAAAATATGTTTGCATGATGCTTTTTCCTTCTAATTAGAGTAAATATTTTACACAAATATCTTTGATTATCAACCAGAATACCTAGAGTTTACATTTTTTTGTGAAATGTGCAATATGTTAAAAAAAATGTGTGGAATTAAGGCATATATGAACTAAAAATTGTCAAACATAGATATGTGCATAGCTGAAGCATATATGCCAACTACGCATATTGCATCTACAACGAGACAAGTGTAATTTTTATTAATAATTATCGACTTGAATAAAAGTTTTGTACGAGATAAAAATGTTTGAAAAAAATCCACGAAGGGCGTAATGTCTATGGAAAATGTAAAACTTGTGTGTATATGCAACAATTTCTTTGAAGACAATATATGTATTGAAAAAATTTACAACGATGGAAATGTATACAAACATGCAATACTTTTTGGTGTGAATATTCAAACTTGAGTGTAACACCTTATTCCCACATCTACTCAAAACTGGCCAACCTACGTAAACATGCGACGAGAGGCTACTAATATGAGATTTAGCCTCCTAGATGACCTTAAGGAATGGAACTGACAGAAAAAATACAAGCACACCTTAAACAGCATCAAAAAAATCCTCAAGAGGTAACCCAAACTTCTAGGACCCTAAACCCTGAGGGAGACAAAAAAATTTTCCAAATTGAGCCTTAACCATGGGCATGCCAAGGCAAAGTAGTGGCAAAAATCCTATAGCTGTAGGCATGTGAAGGAAAGGTAGTGGTGAGGGCTTGGTTTGGTTAGTTCTGTGCCTACAAATCCAGGATTCGTGCCACCTTTTTAGCCCTAGAGCCCACATCCCTACCTAAAACTTCATGAAATTGTAGGGGATGTTGAATAACATTAAAAAAAGGGTATGAAATAAATCACATCATCAAGAAATTATCTACACCCCTCCTAGACTTGACAAGAATTTCGTCAAACATGTCCCAAACATAGCAACTACAGGTATAAAAATAATATTTAAACATGGTTGTCTCATACTTATCTGAGAATCGCTAATAAGTATTGCTCCCTTACATCATACGTTACAATAAAACCTATTTGACCATAGATACATTGTGTATTCATTTACAAGAAAAAACATGAATATATCCATACATCATCACTGATAAAATACATGCTTATAACCAACATAATAACATCAAAAATACCATGGATACAATAACAATAGAATCCACATAATAACCAGTACATTTGCATACCAAATACAAAAGTAATTATCTCTTCATTGATGAATGTAAAAACCAAACAGATATGGGACTTCCACATTCCACCCGACCATAGTTTGGTTGAGAAAAATATCTCTTTATCCAATCACCCTCATGCCATATTTCAAGCATGAATGTTGGACTCATAACCCACTAAAAAGGAACCAAAAAATCATGGATGATACCAAAGTTCTCCACCTACACTGTGAGAAATTTGAGTGCCTCCTAGTCTCTTAGGATTTATCATAACCCACAGTTCGATCCAAGGATCACTAGGCCATACATCGAGACCATCTCTCTAGGTTTTACCATACATCCTAGGACTATTAGGCCCAATAGAGAAAAATCCATTTCTTTTATTTATTGTATATCCTACCATTCACTGGAAATGATTCATAGGCCCACAGAGGCACACAATATCACTTTATGTCAACCCATAGTCTGGCTTGGGGGTTACTAGGCCAGTATCTTTACCGTTATCCAAAGTCTGGTTCAGGGACTACTAGGCTATGTGTTTTTCATTTCGGTGATCCAGGGCACTCATCTTTGAATCCATCCGTCAATCTAGCTCAATCGAAGTATGAGAACCCCATCTCATCAAATCTATACGAAAATGGCAAGGCTAGGCTTAAAACACTCTCACACCTGGAAAAACCCATGCCAAGACAACAAGAAACCACATGTAATACCATCCATGCCATATCTAGTAAGGAAAATGCACATGCAAATCGATGCAACTATGTGTCCAAGAGTGAGAGAGAGAGAGAGAGAATAATGAGAGAGCTCCAAAAATGCACTGACAAAAGCTAGCAAAATTTTGCTAACTAATCCTCAGAAAACTTTTTATAGAATAGGTCTCTAATTTCTTCATTTTCCATTATTTTTCCTTCATTTTCCTCCTCACATGTAACTTCTGACCTCTCATCTCCCTTTTCTCATTTTTTCCATTATTTTCCTAAATAAATGTGCCAAAAATGCCATTTTCCCTTTCCAAAGCCTTAGCCATTTCCCTTTCCAATTTCCTTTAGCCATAATAACTCAAATGAACACCCAATAGGATTTTTTTCCCACCATTTAGCTTGGAATAAGTGACCCATCAACCGTGGTTATTGTTTTTAACTTTCTTTACATGGAATTTTCACCAGGGTTGTTACAAAACCCTCCCCCTTGGGGGACACCGTCCTCAGTGTTCAACCACTCATATGCCTCAGAAAAAAAGGCTGAAAATAAAAAATGTTGCCCATGGAGCTTTATAAGATAGCTCGTTGTAGTATTTACAATGAATAACCTGCTCAAAATAAAAAATCATCATGGCAATCATACCTTGTAATATAGCTTTATAACACAACTCATTATGATATTTACAATAATATACACATATTCATATTTTTTCAACTAGAAAAATAAGAGGATACAATTACCATATCAACAACAAGTTAATCGAGAGGCTAACACCTCCCCCCTCAAAGTAGTACCAAGATTCACTTCCTTCCTAGGAAGCAAGGAAAATTTTAAGGATGGAAGATTATCTTGAACTTTAAAACATTGGTGAATATCACTAGTCCATATTATGTAAATTATAATAAATCTATTAATATATTTGTAAAATTATTTAAATTTATAATGATTTTATATATTGTATCTATATAATGTTGGCAATTTTTAAGGTAAAATAATTTTATATTGTAAAATTTGGGTGAATCATTTTTAGAAAAAATTGTTGGATATGTGTTATATTATTTCCACGACTAATCACGTGCGGGGGGTGATATCCCCCCCTGTACGTTGCGTTGGGCGCAACGTTGGGGGGGTCATAGGGGGGACGGTAGCCCCCCCAATCAGGGTCTGGGGCAGCGGCCCGAAAAAAGATTTTTGTCCTTATTTTCTGGTGGGTGGATTCACCCATGGTTTTGTGCATGGGTTTGCACATGGTTTTGGGGTACGATGGATTTTGGCCCATGGTATTTTGTAGATCCGGTCAAGGGAACTACGGTTATGTTCTAATCTAGGGTTAATGGATTGGGGTTTATGTATGCTTCAGCATGTATATATATGTGTTGTAACACTAAAAGGAATATAATGAAAATCAAGCTGGTTGTCCTGATTTGGGATCTAGGGGAAAGTCTCTGTGTTTATCTATTTTATGTTTTATGCTCTCTCTATTGTTTATTTTCTGTTTTAAGATTCATTTGCAGATAATTTCTGTATAGGGTTAAAACCTACATTTGGTATCAGAGCAGTTTCAAATTAAAGGGGACACCTTTGCTGTTGAGGGTTTTTTTTTTCTTGGGCCTGAGGTAGACCCTGTTCAGTGGGAGATCTGCGGGATCGATTCTTACGGTGAAAGAAGATGGTGAGAGGCGGGAAGATAGAGATCGAGAAATTTAATGGTCAGAGTTTTGAGTTGTGGAAGCTCAAGATGGAGGATCTGCTAGTGGATAAAGATCAGTGGATCGCAGTACATCCAGGTACTCAACCAACGGAAATTTCAGATGAATACTGGAAGAAGCTGGATCGGAAGGCAAAGAGCACAATACTATTGTGTGTCTTAGATTCGTTATTATTGAATGTATCTAGGGAAGCTATGGTGAAGACCTTGTGGGACAAGCTAGGGACATTGTACCAATCTAAGTCTCTAGTGAATAAATTGTTCCTGTAGAAAAGGTTGTATAACCTGAGGATGAAGGATGGACACTCAATAACAGAGCATTTGAACACCTTCAATACTATGGTAAGTCAGTTGTCATCTTTTTATATTAAAATCTCAGATGAAGATAAGTGCATCAATTTGTTGTGTTCTCTACTAGACTCATGGGATAGTCTAGTTATTGCAATAGGTAGCAATACAACTACCTTGAATTTTGATAACATTGTCTCAGCCTTGCTGTCGGAGGAAATGAGACGGAGAAATATGAAGGGTCAGAATGGAGATGCCATATCTATACAAGGAAGGTCCCATAACAGAAACAAGAATAAGGTTTCGAGAGGGAGATCTAAATCTCCTAGAAAGTTTGTAAAGGTGTGCTAGAAATGCGAAAAGGAAGGGCACTACAAAAAGGACTGCAGATCTAAAGCTCCTGAGAAAGGAAATGGATCTGATGATGCTCCTTCTGCAGAGGCGAAAACCACCTCGGATGAAGGTGGGGATGTTTATTTGGCTTCTTCTTCAAATACACATGTAGATCATGAGTCATGGTTGATTGATTCAGGTGCATCCTTTCACTTCACTCCCCATAGGGTGTGTTTCTGCGAGTATGAGAAATATGATGGTGGTGATGTCTTCTTAGGTGATGATAGGAAGGCTAAAATTGTCGGACATGGAAAAATAAAGCTGCAAGGTGGAAGGATTATAACACTTCCTGGTGTTCTGCACATTCCTGCATTGGCCAAAAATCTGATTTTTGTAAGAAAGATGGATGATGCAGGTGTAAAAATAGTGTTCGAGAAAGATACCTGTAAGATGGTTCGGGGAGCATTGGTATTAATGCGTGGAGTTCGGATTGGAACTCTGTACAAGCTTCAGGGCAGCACTATTATTGCTGGGTGCAACATTTCTGTGGTTCCCAAAAGTGGAGCGGAAAGCCTAGAGGTCTCTGGAGAAAATACCATGCTAAGGCATCAAAGGCTTGGACATATTGGAGAGAAAGGCCTTCGGATACTGCATGGAAATGGTATGGTAGAAGGTATGTCTAATAGCTCTCTGGATTTTGATTTCTGTGAACATTGTGTATATGGGAAGAAGAATCGGGTTAGTTTTCCTTCTGGTGCTAAGACGGCGAACAAGATATTAAAGCTTGTGCACAGTGATGTGTTTGGACCTGTGTCGGTTCCATCACTGGGTAAGTCTATGTACTATGTTTCATTCATAGATGACTTCTCAAGGAATACATGGATATATTTCTTGAGGAGTAAATCTGAAGTCTTTGACAGATTATAAGAATTTAAGGCTCTGGTGGAAAACCAAACAGAGAAGAAGATAAAGGTGTTGAGGACAGATAATGGTGGGGAGTTCTGCAAGAAGGAATTTTAAGAGTTATGTAAGAAGTGTGGTATAGCACAGCAGAAGACTACTCCATACACACCTCAGCAAAATTGAGTTGTAGAAAGAATGAATAGAACGCTCATGGAAAAGGCAAGAAGCATGCTCAGTGGTACCGAGTTAGGATAGGAATTATGGGTAGAGGCAGTGGAGACTCCGTGTTACTTGGTTAATAGATCACCTTCATCAGTGTTGGAGGATAAGACTCCACATGAGGTATAGACTGGTAAGAAACACTCTCTTTCACATCTGAGGGTATTTGGATGTGATGCATATGTACATGTTCCAGAGGAGAAAAGGACCAAGTTGGATAATAAATTTGAAAGGTGCATCTTTATTGGGTATAAGGATGGTTTAAAGGGTTACAAGCTTTGGAACCTAGAAACAAGGAAGGTTGTGTACAGCCGAGATGTGGTGTTTAGAGAGGTGAAATATGTTGTTAAACATGAATTCCTACCAAAGGAACCTGAGAAGATAGAGTTTGAGCTAAAGGAGGAAGAATCAGACTCTACAACAGAAGAAGACTTAGAAGAGGAAGAGCCTATTGGAGTTCCCATGTTTTGGCAAGTTTGGCAATACCAAAAGATGAGACAACATCAAAACCACTTTTAGACCTTAGGATCTAGCCCTCCTAGTTCCAAAGAGGGATATCTCTATATAGGCAAAGGTTTTATGTCTTTTAAGCTCTGTGTTAAGATATTAGGCTAGTTATAGGCACGGGTTTGTTTGATTGATTGTTTATTTGGTTGTTGGGAATCAGAAAGGAAGGGTTCAATGTGAGGCAAGGATGTGAAAAGAAGATTTTAGACAAAGGAGGGATGATTTCAAAGAACACTCGAGACCATTGGGAAATGGAGTCAGGAAAGGGTTTACTGCTATTCAATATGCAATCTTTTAGTTGGGTTAGTCATTTAAAGCATTGGATCTTAAAGATGATAGTGTGGCATGAAATGGTAAGAAAGAAGGTGGAAAGAAAGGAAACCTCCAAGGTGGCCTTTCAAGAATCAAGTCTAGGGACAGGACATGCCATTGGACAACCTGTGATCCAGAAACTAAAAGGTTACTCTTCGGACAAGGAAACATTAAAGATTTGAACACAAAGGCGAAGCCCTGAGATCGGAGAGAGACTTTGAACTCTCAATGCTTCAGCATCCAACTTAAGGGATCTTAGAAAGGTTCAATGATTGAAAAGGATCCTAGTGAGGCAAAGACTGTGTTTTAAACTCCCATTATCCCAATTCATTCGATTAAACCCTACAAGAACATCTAAGACAGATCTGTTAATTCATACATCAGCTAGCAGTATATTATAGCCACTACACTAGTTAAACTAACTTAAAAAAGCGCTCAGATAACACATATTGTAGAAAACATTGAAGGCAGGGAGAGAAGAAACATAGGGTACCAAGCAAGGGTAAATCCTATGCCAGATTTCTGATGTGTGCCAAAAGAAATGAAACGTGATGAAATACAAAGGAAAACAAGGACAAAGATAGAAAAACATCACCGCGGCTTTAAATCAAAATCCAAAGGAATGTGCTTGTCACATTGAAGAGCAACATCAATCATGTCCCACATTTCCAACAGCTTGATATTCAGTTTGAAAACATCTTCCTCAGCCTATCTTACAACTTTATACAAAGAACTATATCTCAAAAGAAACAGCTTACAATTCACAGAGATCCGATCAACAACCCTTACAATGAGTTTTTCTTGAGTTCTTATAGCTGAGAGAGAGGTAGAGGGGGTAGATGGAATACTAAATAAAACATTAAAATAGACCAGAGAAAGAGGCTCAAGGCCCATTCTGTCTTAATATCAATGCATTAATCTTTGGTACTCTTTGGAAGAAAGAGTGGTCTTCGACAGGCTGAAATTTACTCCAGGTATGTCTTTGGTGTACTTTTCATTGCAGTACTTGTAGTACTCTTGGTGAACCAAAAAAAGGTAGATAAATTACTTCAAAGTCTGCTATACCATGTAGCAAATACTCTGGTGGTATTAGTACTATTGTCAGGGTGGAAACCATCTCAGGAACACGGTATAGAATGGAAGCAGTATGGGCACATTCGTCCTTTCACGGGAAAGAACATTCTGCTAACGGTGACACTGATATATTGTTTTTTGTGCATTGGGCCTTACTAGGCCTTCCATGTGAGTCAATAGGTCTTCAATCTAGTATTTTCCTTTAACACACTGAATTAAGGCTTAACACCTTTAATAATGCGCATTAGAACTCCTTAACTCTATACTGATACTCTTTGTTGTTTCATGACCGTCTCTGTCAGTGAAAAGTGAGCTTTGGTGGTGTTGGAGAGGTTTTGCATTGTTGAACTTTGTCCTTTAATGAGAATTATGCTCTAAGAACCTTCTCAGGCTCTTCTCTGTAATATCAGGCTCTGAACCCATCTTTCTTTGTGCTTTGTGCCACTATAACATTGACTATGAACCATGGTGGTTTCCACCACTTGTAACCCTGCAAAACATGTAAAAATGTTAATAAATCCATGCATGGGGAGGGTGGATGCAGTGGAGGGCTGTGAGAATGGCAGCACAACTGAGGTAAATGTGGTGGATGCGAAAGGAAAATGGTGGAATAATGCAGGATGATGGTGAAAAATGCAGCGAAACAGTGGGAAAATGGTCTGGTGAAGATTTGGCAGGATGTAACAAACTTTAATGAAAACATTAAAACTTGACCTTTGAATGAAATACAAAGGAAACAGATGAAAATGTGACGAAAACATATGAAATGGGTTGATACGGTGGGACCCAGCCATGGGCAGAGGGCGATTAGATATGGGCCATTATATTGAACGGAATGGACGGTTACGATCAAATCGGAGGGAGAGTTATAGGAGGGTCAAACTCCGATGAGCGATGGAGTGATTAGCCTGTGACCGTTGGATTTCATGTGAGATCGACGGCAGAGATTGTGTCGGAGGATCACGATCGCAAAGGGCGGAGGGTAGCACCATTTGAAAATTACGATTGCGATTGGAGCGGGGAAGCGAGGGCCATCAGATTAAAAGGGAAATAGACGGCGGAGATTGCATCGAAGGATTGCAATCGCAAAGGGTGGGGGGTGGCACAATTTGAGAATTGCGATTGCGATTGGAGCGAGGTTGCGATGACCGTCAGATCTTAATAAGATCAACGGTGGAAAACACTCCCGAGACCCATAGAACAAAGCATCATCGCATCAGAGTTTTAGTTTTAACATAGGAATGCGCTCCCAATCGCTTATCCGATTTTGATAAGTGCCTTATTCTTTGGTGCCTGGTATTGGTGGTGGGTTACATGGGGAAATGGTTTTAGGGCTGGGCCGAAGGGGGCTAGCCTGCGTATAGTAAAAAATGGGTTTTTTGGTCTATTTTCAATGCATTTTAAGGCCAATAAAGGGGTAACGGTAGAGAGGAAAAGGGGTTATTAAGCCAAACAAGGGGTGTTTGCAATATTTAAAGGGGATTGGAGACTTGGAGGGTTTAGGAAGGGATTCTAGGGGTAAAAAGGGAGACTTTGACAAAGGGGAAAAAAGGGTTAAAATGGGACATTCTGCAGGGATACAAAAGGCAAATGAAGGCCTTTTTTAGCGCAATTTTTTACAGTTAGTGAGGCCTTTGGATGGAAACAGCAGTGAGGATATTTTTAAAGGCAATGAACACACAGGGGCTTCAAGGATGATGTGTTTTCGGAGGAGATGCATTCCTTGAAGGCTCAAAAAACAATTTAGCCACCTTGTTTGCTTGACGAAAATTTCATAGGTGCCTAATAGTGGCTCCACATGGGGATGGCTTCTTATTGAAGGAGTCAAGAATTCAAAAAATAAATCTTTGGAGTGGACCAGATGCCTGATCCTTGAGCCATCTTTCCTTTTTTTATTTTAGCTGTTACAAACATGATGGACATTAATCGGCAGAACACACTCCCCCAAACA
This sequence comes from Pinus albicaulis, assembly GCA_034641835.2. NCBI lineage: Eukaryota > Viridiplantae > Streptophyta > Pinopsida > Pinales > Pinaceae > Pinus > Pinus albicaulis. Next base: position 632,860,256 of record CM076581.1, on the reverse strand, counting down.
ATCTACCTACCCATCCTACAGTCCTAACATTTTTCTTCAAGGTGCATTTGAATTTGCAGACCTTCTTCCTCATTTTTATTGAAAACAGGAAACACACTAATCTAATTCTACCCTTATCACTCCATTAGACCATATTAAACTGTTGGCCTCACATGTTTCTCTACCTAATCTAATATCTGATGGGATTAAACTATCCAGCAAATTTCTTCTCTACATTCTACAACATAAATTTAAAAACAGTCAAACTAGGATTAGACAGTCCAATTTGTTGTGGATCCAAGGCATAAAGATAGTTGCACATGGACTAAAATTGCAGAAATTTTGGAAACAAAATCTTGAAGGCTTGAAATCTGAAACTTCAAAGCATCCTTATTTTCTTTGTGACTCAAGTTTTGAGCTTGTTAGAGTCACTTTCTTCTTCATTTCAGCTCTGGTTTTGGGCTTGTTAGAGCTGATTCTTCTTTCTTCTTTGCTAGTTCAAATCTTGGGCATGTTAGAACCATCTATATTTACTTCCTTTGGCTCAGGTTTTAATCATGTTAGAGCCAATATTTTCACTTTAGAGGTTCATGTTCTTAGCATGTATGAACCTTTCTTTCTCTCTTTTTTGAAACATTTTCTCTTTTCTTGGAAACAAAACACAGCTATGGTATTTACAATGGGAATGAAAACTGGAAATTTGAAATCAGCAGTAGTAGTGCTTGAGCATCCTGCCATTGACAGGACCCCCAAACAACTCTGTACCATCTAGTTCTTGCAGAAAAAAGGCATTTGGACCAACAGTGGCCTGGATGATGTAAGGACCCTGCCATAAACTGTCAAAATTGCCATGCTTTCCTTTGTCTTCTCTCCTGGAGTCCCACTTCAGAACTTTTTCTCCTATTTTGAAATCTGAGGCCTTGGTTCTCTTGTCAAATAACTTCTTAATATTTTCCTAAACTTTTAGAGATCTGTTATAGACCTCTTCTCTTGTTTTTTGGAGATGAATTTTCTGATTTATCCTCCTTACCATACTGTCTTCTTCTGTCTGAATCTCTTGGACAAGTTTAAACACTGGTACCCCAAGGCTGGTAGGAAACACTGCCTCTGTCCCATAAACAAGCTGATATGGTGACATGCCAATGGATTTCTTTGTTGTAAGCCTGTCAGCCCACAAAGCATGCACCAACTTGCTATGCCATGACTTCTTGTTTTCTTCAAGAAGCTTCTTGATAATGGTCACCAAGCTCTTGTTTGATGATTCAACTAACCCATTACCTTGCGGGTAATAAGCAGTTGAATGACCGAGTGTTATCTGATACCTATGACAAAAATCAATCCTTTTCTTGGATCCAAAAGCAGCAGCGTTATCAGTGATTATTTTTCTTGGGCAACCAAACCGAGAGAGGATGTGGTCTTCTAGGAACCTAATGATAACAGAATCTGTGGCATTCCTAGAAGGTATGGCCTCTATCCACTTTGTGAAGTAGTTTGTGGTTGTAAGGATCCACTTGTGTTGTGCAAAAGAAGTAGGGTGTATTTCTCCAATGAAATCTAGGCCCCATTGCATAAAGGGACCTTCAACAGTGATGGGTTGTAAAGGCAGAGGGAGGAGCTTTCTTTTGCCTTCAAAAATCTGGCATCTATGGCAGGCAATTATCATTTTATGGATGTCATTGAAAAGTGTAGGCCAATAATAGCCAGCTCTGAGTATTTTGTTAGCGGTGGCTTTCCAGCTCAAGTGGCCTCCACACTCTCCTGCATGGAACGCCTGTTTAATCCTCTCTGCTTCAGTTTCAGGCAAAAATTTAAGCAATAGGCCATTTTTATTTTTCCAGTATAAACATTCATTCAGTATGCAGTATTTTCTGGCCTTTAGATTTAGGAATCTGGCCTTAGTCTTTGATAAATCAGGAGGGGCGTTGAGGTTTGTGAGCACATACAGGATATCGAAATACCAAGGAGAGTTTTGATATTGTTCCTCGACCATAGGGTCAGGCAATCCTTCCTACTCATCCGAGGCATCTACCATGTTAATGTCAAGGGCTTGTAAATTTGATTAAGCCATTAATTGAGCTAAGCCCTGACCTTTGATTAGTTTTGTGGGTTTTATTTCCAGGTCATATTCTAAAATCATGGCAACCCATTTGCCCCTCTTCCCATCTGGGTCTTGGGACAAAATGTCTTTAACCACTATGTTTGGCACATAAGCTGTGGTGTGAGAATGCAGTATATACACCCTAAATTCTTTCAAGGCCTTAACCAAGGCGTAGGCCTATTTTTCCATTATGTTATATTTCAAGGGTGCATCCCTTAGAGCCTTACTAAAGAAAGCAATAGGCTATTCCATTCCCTCTGGATTTTTCTACAACAGAACTGCAGCCACTGTATGCTCGGAGGAAAATGAAAATATCAAGAAATCCTTTGAGAAATCTGGGCTTATTAGGACAGGAGCTTGGGTGAGTGAAAGTTTAACCGTTTCAAAATATTTTTTGGCCTCAATATTCCATTTAACCCCTACACCATTCTTCAGCATGTTAGTCATATTCCTGAGGTGTTCAGCTAAGTTTGGAATAAACCTCCTTAAGAAGTTAATTTTCCCAATAAAGGATTGTAACTCTTTAATGTTTCTCGAGTGCGTGATCTGTAGTATTCCCTCAACTCTCTGTGGGTCTATCTTAATTCCCTTCTCAAATATGATATGGCCAAGAAGCTTTCCTTCCTACAGCCCGAATACAGTCTTTTTGGGATTTAATGACAAACCAAACTTCCTACATTTTTCAAAAACTCTTTTCAGATGTCTTAGGTGTTCCTCATCAGTCTTGGAATAGACTATTATGTCATCCAGATAGATGACAATGAAGTGCCCTATTTCCTCTTAAAAGGCTATGTACATCGCTCGTTGGAAGGTTGCACCAGCGTTCATCAGTCCAAAGGGCATTTTTACGTACATAAAAGTGCCCCATGGAGTGGTAAAAGCTATCTTGAGTTGGTATTCTGGGAGTACTAACACTTGGTTATAGCCTGAAAATCCATCTAACAGGGAGATCCATTTTGAGCCAACTACCCTCTGCAGGATATGTTCCATCTTTGGTAAGGGGTAATTTCTTTAAGTGAGGCTCTGTTAAGGTTCCTGAAATCTATGCACAGTCTGATCTCACCTGTTTTATTTCTCACAGCTACTAAGTTTGAGACCCAATCAGAGAACCTTACAGGAACTATTATTCCTGCCTTGTACATATTTCTTATTTCCTTTTCTACTATAGGAAATTGTTTTGGGTTAATTCTGCGAAGTTTCTGTCTGAAGGGTTTCTGGTTCTCTTTCAACGGTATTTTGTGTTGTATGATGTTTGTGTCGTAAGCCTTTAATTATTCATATCTCCAGGCAAACACGTCAATGAATTCTTTAAATAAGTCGATGTATTTATTTTTCATGTCTGTGGGCAAGGAATTAGCCAATTTTATCCTCTTAGGTTTGTCTTCAGTGCCTATATTGAATTCCTCAACGTCAGAGTCTGAGTGTTCCATGGCGGGTTTTTTCGCTACATCATCAAAATCAAAGAGATCCTCTAAAGGTGCCAGACCTCGGGGTATGTTTTTATCTTTTGCCTGTAGCACCTCTATTTCCTCTTTATCTGCGTTTTTATATTCCTCAGTTGGATTTCCAATTTCTTCGGTTAACACATTTATTTCAATGTTATGGGGTGATATTTCTTCGTACAGGGGCTCTTCGCTTAGGCAGCTATCCTCAAATTTAGAATCTGAATCAGAGAATTAGAACTCGTTCCTGCCTATCAGGAAATCCTCAATCTGCTTATTTCCCTCAAAGACCTGCCAATATTTCTCGTTGTCAGGCACTGCAAGTCTAAATTTGGTCTGAATGATGATTTGTTTGTCATTGGGAGTCTTATGGTGTGAACTAGCTATGCGGGCTAATCCATTTGCAATTACGTTCTGACTCCTAGGAACAAACACTAGTTCATATTCTACAAAGGTCTTCAATAAGTCCATAGCATCATTCCTGTATGCTCTCAGCCTAGGGTGTTTCGTTGTGTATTCACCATTCACTTGTTTGATAATTAACTCAGAGTCTCCATGCACAACTATCCCACGGGCTCCTAATTTTTTCAATAGATTCAAGCCTAGGATAAGAGCCTCATATTCCACAATATTGTTTTTACACTTGAAGTTCAGATTGAAGGCATGACTCTCGGCATGGTCAGTCTCTGTGTTATGCAACCACACTCCCGCCCCTGCAGAATTTCTAGTACAAGACCCATCGAAATTCATTTCCCATAAAGGTTCTTTCTCAGGTTTATCATTGGTTTCTTTCCTAGCGTTAGTTTCATTGTTGTGCTGCAATGGAGGGTTTGTTTCATGGTGTGGCGGGTTTTTCTCTTCATGATGCATATGGAGTTCAGAGAGCTGACCAGTGAGCTATTTGCATTATGCTTCTTGTTCACTTGGAGTTTCGTTTTTAGGGCACAGTCCATAGGTTTCATCCTCGTTTTCTTCTAATTCTAGAGTGGCCATTATGTTTAAATCTATGGGTGTTATCTCATTGTTCGTATCTCTGTTTTCTAGTTTTGGCTCTTCTAAGGATTCATCATTGCAAATGATAAAGGAGTCCAAATCTGTGTGTACAGAGTATAGAGGAGAATTTTCAGGCTTTTCAGGGCTGCTGACTAGGCATTTCATTTGTGCCTCTCTATACAGTCTCCTAAGCTGGCTAAAGACAGGGATTGTGGCATATGCCCCATCCATCTGCATTGTACCCTGCATCTTGGCTCCCCATGACCTTGATAATAGCATACCATACTTAGGTGGCACATCCGCCACTACAACATCCATAACCATACATTTTGCTGGAATCTGGGTCAAGTTTATAGACAGGTCCTTGATTAGGCCAAGGCACTTTACCCTGCTAGAATCAAATGAAAATAGGTCTTTATAGGGACGGGTTATCTCTAGGCCTAACCGCTCCATAAATACCTTAGGAATTAAGTTGTGTGATGCCCCAGAGTCGTGCATGGCGTTGTGAAGGATCTTGTCATGGATATTGAGACTGATATAATAAGGAGGTACTACCCCTTCCTGAAACTTCCCCTCTATCTTTGGACCAAACAGAAGGGCTGGTTGATCATCACTTAGATTGACAGTATCATTGTTTTCCCCTAGATTTAATGCTTTCAAAATTTGGCCTTTATATACATCCTGAGTGGCCAACTCAGAGAGTGGGACAGAGATTTTAATTTTAGCAATCTCACTCTCCAAACTGAAGAGAGATTGACTCTTCGTGATACTCAACTCTATTTTTTTAGCCATTATTTTAGTGGCCGAATCAATGTGTTGATTCTCACTATGTACAGCGTTCGTAGCAGTTTTATCAGGAACACTAGCCGCATTACTAGTGCTACTGGTTGGTTGACTTTGTTTATCAGGGACTTGGCTGTCTTTTCCTTTTTTCTTCCCAAAACTTTCAGCTGTTGATTTGCTATTTTCAGCAGTTGCTTTAGGGGTTTTCTCAGGCCTTTTCTTAATGGTAATTGTTGTGCTCAACTTAGTGTTCCTAAATTGAGGTCATAAATTATCAACCAGGGTCAGTAAACTGCTGAAGTGTGGTGCACTATATGTGCCTAGGTATCTATTTCCCACTACGTTGTGTTTAGTGTTTTTATGATGTTTTTGGTTTTATGGTTTTATGTCAAGAAGGAAAAGAACTAAGTGTTGGTAAAGAGAAGTGGATGGTTACACTAAAACAAAGCAAAACCTACTCTAAACTGTGTATGACACTAAAGAACAGAAAATGCAAAGCTTGATAAGGACTCATAGCAAAGAAACAAATCACAACATGAACTCAATAACCCATATCATGAACTCATCCAATTCATTCATTTAGAAATATGTTGGAATAACTTTGAGAAAAGGAAAAGTTTTTAGTGCAATTGAGGTTCTCTTAAGTCAAAAATCAACTTACAATGTTACAACATCTTATCCATGGTTAGAGGTTTATTGGAACATAATTGGAAAAGAATATTTGTAGCACAATAAGATTTCTACTCTAAACTAACTTTCTAATTCTATTCTGCAACTCAATTTAACACCACTAGGCCTCATTCAAAAGTTATATATTTCTTTTTAGAATAGTCTTTGAGAAAAGGCTTGTTTGTGGAATTGTAAAAGGTTACACAACACTCAAGGTCTTAAACTGTTATTGATAATTCCTGTCCATATGATGATGTTTTAAATAGGAATTTAGAACAAGAATATTTTGTAAGTAATGAAGACCGTAGTATCTAAATTTAACAACTAATACAATTTAAAATGCAATGGATAACAACTAAACTAGAATACTAATACAGTGAACTAAGACTAAACTAGAGTGCTATTATCTAACTTGAAATGAATTGGAACTGAACTAGAATGATACTAATACAGTGAACAGAGTTAAACTAGAGTAACATATCAAGCTTGAAATACAGTGACAGAATTAAACTAAAATGACATGACAAAATTAAAATAGAATGATATCTACCTCCGAAGTATTTCAACTGAACCAAAATGAAACTAATTCTATGAAATGCTACAGCCCTGTCTTGTTCAAGATGAGTGATGTTTTGGAATAGTTTGTACAAACAAGTCTGGCTATATCATTTAGTGCAAATAGCATAAAAACATAAGTTCAACAAAAAACAGTAAGCTCTGAAATACCACAGCTAAGTCCTATCTAGAATTAGTGATATTTTGGAAGAGAATAATGAGAATAGGACTAGCTGTAACAACTAATTGTAATTGAACACAAAAACGTAAAGTTATAAATTGCTACAATTATGCCTCATTCCAGATTAGTGATGTTTTGGAAGACTTCATGAGAACAAAGCTAAACTGTAGTATCTAATGTAAGCAAAGTTCAGAAAACTATTCAAATTTAGAATGAAACAAAGCTACGGCTACTTATCTAAACCAAATGCATAATGCTTCACGAGCAGTAGGGGCCCTCTACCACCAGATCAGCACGCGGATCTACTCAAGATTGACTCAGCTCATGAAATAAAATTATGCTTCTTTCATTAAAGGAGAAATTCTTCAAAACAGAGTATTTACGGTCTTCAAAGATCTAGGTAGCAAAACAAAATCTAACCAACAGTTTCTCAGTCTCCCGAGTCATACTTATAATGAAATTACATAACTACTCTTTGAGAAAAATGGGGATAAGTGTCTTTCCCACTTCTAATCAAATTAAAACTTTTATTAACAGTCTTGTGCTTTATTGCGGACATCTATAGAGTCTGTGTTTTGATAGGAAACTACCTCTCTTCTACGTGCATAACCGCTTTGATACTTTAACTCAGACTTCGTGGGGAGCAAGAGATGATGGGGAGGTGTTGTGGATTTCACCCATATGCCTTTTTCTTTGCAGTGACACCTGGAATCTACATAAACATGAAGATGGCTGCAGAACAGACGACTGGCTATGGAATGCCTGTATTCTATAGCCGAGTCTTAGTCAAAATTACTACACCAACAAAATCATGAAAACATAGCAATTTAGCCATTATATAAATTCTTAAAGCAATTTTAATTAATCCTACTGATAATTTAAGCCTGTAATTGATGAGGGTCAAAGAAAATGAAGTGGAATGTGGTGAGTGAGAAGAACATCTTTGGGGCTCAACAGTAACCTCAGAAGCTTTTGGCTTGGAATTGTCTAACCTCTTTTTGCTTCTGAGCTCATACTATTCTCTGAGCTGCATGATGGCATTTTCAAACCCAAGTCTGTAACCCTCAGATTCTAATCTTTCCTCATCCCAGTATGAGGGTGAGGGTTGATATTCTTCTGTGGTACAGTTGTGGATTGAATTTTCTATTTCAAACATGTTTATTGTGGTTCCCTCATACTCTTCTATGATTCCCTCATCTTCATCAAGAAATTTCTCTTGGAATAGGGGAATAACTTGCTGGTCTGAGTCCCTTTTTCTATTTGGAGTGGTATTTTTCCTCCTAAAGTTCTGGTTCTGGTTTTGGTTTCTGTTTTGGTTACTGACTATGAAAACCATCTTTTCCATCATTTGTTGCAGCTTTTCCATGTTTTTAGAGAGACGATCATAACTGGGGTCAGATGTGGAAGCTACAATGTCATCCCTATAAGTCACCCTTTTCTCAGCCCTCATTCTGGCCTTCTTCTCAATCAGGTTAGCCTCAACACTCACTGATCCCTTTTGCATATCTTCCAGTGTGTTGTAATCTCTCTCCCTAAGCTGGTAGGCCATATCGGCATCAAAGCCTTCGGGATATTTCACTAAAGCCATACCTTGGGGAGGTTTCATGTGTGGAGGAAGAGCATTGTAAACACTGCTGAACCTTGTAGAGTAGTCATGGACACTCTCTCCTATGTTTCTTTTCAGGTTCTTGTATTCTTCTAGGATTTGGAGAGGGTTGGCCTTGACTTCCCATTTGTTTATGAAGGTCTGATATAAGGAGGGAATATCATGGATGGTATTAGGAGGTAGGCCTTTAAACCATTTATTCACATCACCTCCTAGACTCTGGGCAAAGATTCTCATTTTTACTGTCTCATCATCTATCTCCATATAGTTAAAATAATATTCCATCCTATCTACATGGTGCTAAGCCGTGGTAGGCTCTTTTGCAGTGAAATGTGGGATCTTTGATTGATAATCATGGGGTAAGGGCACTAGAGGCTGAGGTAACACTAGAGGTGCATACCAGGCTACCATGATGATGTTCTGAGGAGGTAAACGGTTGGCTTGAGCGGCTGGTATGTGGATGATAGGGATACTAGGACCAGCAGTAGTCTGTTGAGCTGATTTAGGATGGTAGAGCCCCAAGTTTTGAATGAAATAAATATCCAGAGGTGTAGATGGGGGAGTCTCTCTATCCCTAGTGTGCTAACCACTGTGAGAAGGTGAACTAGGAATCTCAAATCCTGGCTGGTCTACAGCACCGAATGACCTATTTCTAGGTAATCTGCTTGGAGAGTCTAGGTCAAAAAGAGGGTCTGATAGAGCTGTAAAGTCTCCTGGTGCAGAGTTAGCTCTATGGATGTGTCTGGAAATAATTTGTTTTCTGGGTGTAGGAGATTTCCTAATGATACCCTCAGGGTTGTCAACTATTTCAGGTGGGGTTGGGTTAGGATAAGCTCTTGTATGAATGGTTCTTGAAGCCAGCATGTTGTCTTTAAACAAAGGAGCTTAATCCTACTTGTCACTTCTATTATGGCTGATGTTGTAATGAAGGCAAGTCTCCCAGTGGAGTCTTATATGAAAACCAAGGTAATCAGCAGGCCTATTGATCACCAGTGGAGTCTTTAGTCATTAGGGAACTATGGAGTCACCAGGTGGAAGGTTTAGAATGTTTCAAGAATGGTATACTGTCTACCACAATGATTAACCACCAAACTAAGGCTACTACGGTCTTCTTTGAGTTTGTGAAGTGTTTAAAAGTGTGTTTTACTGAAAGCTCCCCAATGGAGTCACCATTATGTTGGAGTTCCCATGTTTTGGCAAGTTTGGCAATACCAAAAGATGAGACAACATCAGAACCACTTTCAGACCTTAGGATCTAGCCCTCCTAGGTCCAGAGAGGGATCTCTCTATATAGGCAAAGGTTTTATGTCTTTTAAGCTCTGTGTTAAGATATTAGGCTAGCTATAGGCACATGTTTGTTTGATTGATTGTTTATTTGGTTGTTGGGAATCGAAAAGGAAGCGTTCAATGTGAGGCAAGGATGTGCAAAGAGGATTTTAGACAAAGGAGGGATGATTTCAAAGAAAACTCGAGGCCATTGGATGATAGTGTGGCATGAAATGGTAAGAAAGAAGGTGGAAAGCAAGGAAACCTCCAAGGTGGCCTTTCAGGAATCAGGTCCAGGGACAGGACATGCCATTGGACAACCTATGATCCAAAAACTAAAAGGTTAACTCTTCAGACAAGGAAACATTAAATATTTGAACACAAAGGCGAAGGCCTAAGATCAGAGAGAGACTGTGAACTCTCAATGCTTCGGCATACAGCTTAAGGGATCTTAGAAAGGTTCAATGATTAAAAAGGATCCTAGTGAGGCAAAGATTGTGTTTTAAACTCCCATTATCCCAATTCATTCGATTAAACCCAACAAGAACATCTAAGACAGATCTGTTCATTCATACATCAGCTAGCAGTATATTGTAGCCACTACACTAGTTAAACTAACTTAAATCAGCGCTCAGATAACACATATTGCAAAAAACATTGAAGGAAGGGAGAGAAAAAACATAGGGTACCAAGCAAGGGTAAATCGTATGCCAGATTTCTGATGCGTGCCAGAAGAAATGAAATGTGATGAAATACAAAGGAAAACAAGGACAAAGATAGAAAAACATCACCGCTGGTTTAAATCAGGATCCAAAGGAATGTGCTTGTCACATTAAAGAGAAACACCATTCATGTACCAAATTTCCAACAGCTTCATATTCAGTCTGAAAACATCTTCCTCAGCCTATCTTACAACTTTACACAGAGAACTATATCTCAAAAGAAACAGCTTACAATTCACAGATATCCGATCAACAACCCTTATAATGAGTTTTTCTTGAGTTCTTATAGCTAAGAGAGAGGCAGAGGGGGTACATGGAATACTAAATGAAACATTAAAACAAAGCAGAGAAAGAGGCTCGAGGCCCATTTTGTCTTAATATCCATGCATTAATCTTCGGTACTCTTTGGAAGAAAGAGTGGTCTTCGACAGGCTGAAATTTACTCCAGGTATGTCTTTGATGTACTTTTCATTGCAGTACTCGTAGTACTCTTGGTGAACCAAAAAAAGGTATATAAATGACTTCAAAGTCTACCATACCGTGTAACAAATACTCTGGTAGTATTAGGACTGTTGTCAGGGTGGAAACCATCTCAGGAACATGGTATAGAATGAAAGCAGTATGGGCACATTCATCCTTTCACGAGAAAGAACATTCTGCTGACGATGACACTGATATATTATTTTTTGTGCATTAGGCCTTACTAGGCCTTCTGTGTGAGTCACGAGGTCTTCAATCTGGTATTTTCCTTTAACACACTGAATTAATGCTTAACACCTTTAATAATGCGCATTAGAACTCCTTAACTCTGTACTGATACTCTTTGTTGTTTCATGACCGTCTCTGTCAGTGAAAAGTGAGCTTTGGTGGTGTTGGAGAGGTTTTGTAGAGTTGAACTCTATCCTTTATTGATAATTACGCTCTAAGCACCTCCTCAGGCTCTTCTTTGTAATATCAGGCTCTGAACCCAGCTTTCTTTGTGCTCTGTGCCACTATAACAGTGACTATGAACCATGGCGGTTTCCACCGCTTGTAACCCTGCAAAACACGTAAACATGTTAACAAATCCATGCATGGGGAGGGTGGATGCAGTGGAGGGTTTTGAGAATGGCACACGACTGAGGTAAATGCAGTGGATGTGAATGGAAAATGGTGGAATAATATAGGATGATGGTGAAAAATGTAGCGAAACAGTGGGAAAATGCTCTAGTGAACGTTTGGCGGGATGTAACAAACTTTAATGCAAACATTAAAACTTGACCTTTGAATGAAATACAAAGGAAACGGATGAAAATGCGACGAAAAAATATGAAATGGGTTGATATAGTGGGACCCGGCCGCGGGCGGAGGGCGATTAGATATGGGCCATTAGATCGAACGAAATGGACGGTTACGATCAAATTGGATGGAGAGTTATAGGAGGGTCAAAATCCGATGAGCGATGGAGCGATTAGCCTATGACCATTCGATTTCATGTGAGATTGAAGGTGCAGATTGCGTCGGAGGATCACGATCGCAAAGGGCAGATGGTAGCACCGTTTGAAAATTGCGATTGCAATTGGTGTGGGGAAGCGAGGGCCGTCGGATTAAAAGGGAAATCGATAGTGGAGATTGCATCAGAGGATCGCAATCGCAAAGGGTGGGGGGTGGCACTGTTTGAGAATTGCGATTGTGATTGGAGCGAGGTTGCGATGACTGTCAGATCTTAATAAGATCAACGACAGAAAACACTCTCGAGACCCATAGAAAAAAGCGTCATCGCATCAGAGTTTTAGTTTTAACATAGGAATGCGCTCCCGATCGCTTATCTGATTGCGATAAGCGCCTTATGCTTTGGGACCTAGTCTTGGCAGCGGGTTACGTGGGGAAGTGGTTTCAGGGCTGGGCCGAAGGGGGCTAGCCTGCGTATAGTAAAAAATGGGTTTTTTGGTCTATTTTCAATGCATTTTAAGGCCAAGAAAGGGGTAACGGTAGAGAGGAAAAGGGGTTATTAAGCCAAACAAGGGGTGTTTGCAAGGTTTAAAGGGGATTGGATATTTGGAGGGTTTAGGAAGGGATTCTGGGGGTAAAAAGGGAGACTTTGACAAAGGGGAAACAAGGGTTAAAATGGGACATTCTGCAGGGATACAAAGGGCAAATGAAGGCCTTTTTTAGCACAATTTTTTACAGTCAGTGAGGCCTTTGGATGGAAACAGCAGTGAGGATATTTTTAAAGGAAATGAACACATAGGGGCTTCAAGGATGATGTGTTTTCAGAGGAGATGCATTCCTTGAAGGCTCAAAAGCTTGATGAAAATTTCTTAGGTGGCTAACAGAGCCACAAACTCCAGCTGTCATAAGATCAGCTTGGGAAAGAAGAAAACCAGAAAGGTATATTCCATATACTTTCTGTTCAATTTTTTCTTTAACTATAACTGATTATGATCCCATAACTGTCAGGGAGGTAGTAGATTCAGAGGATGGAAAACTCTGGAAGGAGGCCATGGTCGATGAAATGGCATCCTTGCATAAAAATGAGGCATGGGATCTGGTGGAGTTGCCAGCTGGAAGGAAGCCCATCGAGAGAAAATGGGTGTTTAAGAAGAAGATGAATGTAGAAGGAAAGGTGGAGAAATACAAAGCTCAGTTGGTAGCAAAAGGTTATTCCCAGGTGCTAGGAATTGATTTTGGTGATATTTTTTCTCCTGTTGCCAAAGTTACTTCTATTAGATTACTTTTATCTGTTGTTGTTGCATTTTATTTTGAGGTAGAACAGATGGATGTGAAGACAAAATTTCTTCACGCGGATCTGGAAGAGGAGATCTACATGAGACAACCTGAAGGCTTTATGGTGAAGGGGAAGAAATAACTAGTATGCAGGTTAAAGAAGTCTCTGTATGGGTTAAAATAGTCACCAAGGATGTGGTATCAGAAATTTGATACCTACATACGAGGACTTGGCTTCACCAGAAGCAAGGAGGATCACTGTGTTTATTTTAAATTAATTGGTGATCGTGTTATTTATTTGGTCTTGTATGTGGATGATATGTTGTTGATTTGAAATGACAAAGAAATTATCTAAGATTTGAAGACCCAACTATTCTCCAAATTTGACATGAAGGATCTTAGTGCTGCAAACTATATTTTGGGCATGGAAATTAAGAGAGATCAGGAAAAGAGGAAGCTCTGGTTAAACCAGAGGAAGTATGTAGAGACTATATTGCAGAGGTTTAATATGCAGGATAGTAAACCGGTGAATGTTCCGATTCCTGTAGGTACAAAGCTGTCTGCTAAACAGTGTCCCAAGACACAAGAAGAAGAGGAGGATATGTCCCGTGTTCCATATGAAAGTGCAATGGGTAGCCTGATGTATGCAATGGTCTGTACTAGACCAGACATTGCACATGAAATGGGAGTATTGAGCAGTTTTATGTCAAACCTAAGGAAGTAGCATTGGACAGCAGTGAAGTGGGTTTTCAGATATTTACGTGGCACTAGTGATTATGGCTTGTGTTACCAGGGAAGACTAGGATTGGAAAGAGTGTTGGACATTCGTGGTTTTTTTGATGTAGACTAGGCTGGAGATCTGGACTAAAGAATATTTACAAGTGGGTATGTTTTTAGCCTATTTGGAGGTGCAGTCAGTTGGATGAGTAAAAGACACTCTGTAGTGGCTCTTTCAATTGCATAGGTTGAATACATAGCAGCCAATCATGCAAGCAAGGAAGCAGTTTGGTTGCAAATATTGTGTTCAAGTGTGGGGTTGGTGCAGCAAGCTATAAGGATAGATTTTGATAGCCAAAATGCAATTTTCTTGGCTAAGAACCCTGCTTATCATTCAAAGACAAAGCACATTGATGTTCAATATCACTTTGTGAGAGATATGATTGAGGCTAAAAGGGTGTTGCTGGTAAAGGTGGACACTTTGAAGAATGTTGCAGATGTATTGACAAAGTATGTAACCACTCAGAAGTTCTCTTGGTGTAGAGAAACAATGGGTGTTGCAAAACTGGGCTAATGACTAAACTCTCCTGTGGGCCCCTATGGAAAGAAAACAATAAGTGGGAAAATGTTGGTTATGTGTTATATTCTTTCCATGACTAATCACATGTGGGGGGGTCACATGGGGGGCGATAGCCCCCCCTGTACGTTGTGTTGGGCACAACATTGGGGGGGTCACGAGAGGCGATGCCATACATCGGGAATTTGGGGGCGAGCGCCGGAAAAAATTTTTGGTCCTTATTTTAAGTGGGAAAATTAGCCCATGGTTTTGTGCATGTGTTTGCACATGGTTTTGGAAATCTGATGGTTTTTGACCCACAGTATTTTGTAGATCCGGTCAAAAGGGAACTACAGTTTATGTTATAATCCGAGTGTTTTTGAAGTTTGGTTTATATTATGCTTTGGCATATATATATATATATATATATATATATATATATATATATATATATATATATATATATATATATATATATATATATATGTGTGTGTGTGTGTGTGTGTGTGTGTGTGTGTGTGTGTGTGTGTGTGTGTGTGTGTTGTAACACTAAAAGGAATATAATGAAAAATAAATATGGTCGTCCCGATTTGGGATCCAAGGTAAAATCTCTGTATTTATCTGTTTTATGTTTTATGCTCTCGCTATTTTTTATTTTCTTTTTTAAGATTCGTTTGCAAATAATTCCTGTACAGGGTTAAAACCTACAAAAATGGAAACTAGAGAATATTTTTTTGGAAAAATCATGGAAAATTAGCCCACCTGCGAATATTAGCCCCTAAAATTTTCCATTCCAGGAATTCCATAATCCTTTGTCAAAGCCAAAGCCACATCCAATGCCCATCACTACAATCCTATGCTACTGTACCCTGAGTGAACAATTACTGGCTCATTTTTCCAAGGCACACTCCCAATGTGCATATGATTCCATCTAGCAATGCTAATGACCAAAAAAATCCATCCTAGACCTTCCCTTCTCTGCTACACATTCCCTCGGGTAATCTGGTAATCCCCTTTCATGCAGTCACTCACCTTCCAAGTTCCACGGCATCTAATATCTTGGGCGATCCACCCCTTGGAAAGGCTTCCTCGGATCGGAAGATACAAAGACCAAGGAATATATGCCTCAACATCATATTGTTTATATAATTCTCATGGAAATCAATGGAAACTATTGGGTGCCCATGTCCCACAATGGACCTTCTCCTGAAGTGCTTTACCAACACAATGTTGCATGTTTCATGTCATGTTTTTGTTGTTTCTAATGCTTGAAATTATTTCAACCACCCAACCGAGAATTTCCTTGATTCCTATACCAAGCACATAATACCCATTAGACTCAAAATAAATTGAAATAACTTCAAATCATACCTCATTAGTAGCTGGTCAAAAAGGTACACTTGCAATCTTTCTTACTTCTTGACACAACAAGTCGAACTAGTTGTTTGATCAAATCATCATGTATAAACATATGACATCTGGTTCTCTCAAAACACAACCATCATATATTAAAACCATGAATCACATGCAATCATCGTAAACCAAATCATAAATGACATGTAACCATCATAAGCCAGAATCGTAGATCATATGCATAATAGAACCGAAATAAAATATCAATACTTGTCCTTCATCGATCCTTACTTATGCCTTTGCTCTTTCTTTACACACATCGGATTGGTTGCCACATTCGACAAACACCCAATGCCTTCTCCTCAACCATGTGCACATACACATCATGTGCATCACACACATACAACCATACACAACATACAACACCATGCAATACATGCACCCACACCAGCATACGACACATACACCTACACCTACTGTACAATACAACACAATACATATGCCTACACCGGAATACAACACATACAACTACACCCAATGTACAATACAACACAATGCATATATATATATATAGAGTACAACACAACGAATACACATCTCATGAAACCACGACTACACCATGCACATATATAGTACCACATGCCTACAACACATCATGTATGACATATACACAGTACCAAATGTATACCAGTACCATATGCACAACATGTAGATAGTACCATTTGTATGCAACACTACCTACACAATGTGTGCACAACATCACATGTACACGGAACCACCTACACAACGTGTACACAATGTGAAATGTACACCGCATCACCTGTACAATGTGTACACAATACCACATGTACACAACACCACCTACACGAGATGTACACAACACCACATGTACACAGCACCACATGAACGACATGTACATGGCACCACCTGTACACAACACCACATGTACAACATGTACATAGCACCACATGTACAATCATACACACAACACCTATGGACAACATGCACACTACACCATATATACATAACACCGCTTATACAACATGTATATAGCACCATACGTACATAACACTGCATATACAACATGCAAAGAGCACCATATGCACACAACATTGCATATCCAACATGCACATAGTACAGTATGTACACAACACCACATATAAATCATGTACATAGCACCATCTGTACCTAGAATTTCATATGTAATATACACACAAAACCATATATATAACAGGCATATAGCATCATAGGTACAATCAATAAATATACAACATGTGCAACATATACACAACAATAGTACTGCACATCCACACTGACCCCACAAGCTACCTTGCTTCTAGTGTCTTTCCATTACCCATTCCTATTCTAGCATGTCACAAATCATGCTACTTTCACTTCGTTGATGTACCCCTCAACATTACCTACCCGCAACATAAACATATGCATAGTAGAAGCATATAACTTTAAAACATATCCACATGATAATGACCTCATAGATCTATCAATGCTACTCTGCCCCTTGATTCCTTATATCGATGAACCTATTCATGCCATTCACATGCATAAGTAATCATTCCTCCATAAAAATTATCCTTGAAAATCCTATCATACAGTGACATAGGTACATACATACATACATATATATAAACATTAGCATAAAATGATCATGATCCATGATGACCCTATCAAACACGACATACTTACATTCATATATATATAAACATCAACATAGTCATGATCACAACACAATTGCTATATATAATAAGGTCTAGGTTAATAGAACTTCCTTTATTCGTGCACATTATGCACAACTTTGAGAGCAACAGTTCCCAACATAGCCAAGGAATGTAACACCTCAGATCCATTCACTTTACCTTTCATGTTACCTTTCTCATGATTGTTCTACCACCGTTCATTTACACCAATGGAATCAACCAATCCAATTGGTTGTCATATTATTACCTTCCATTGCAATTACTCATGAAATGAGCTCCATTAAATTTCTTCTTTCCCAAACCAATTCCCAAGACTCTTAGACAAAAGGAAAGAACAAAAATAAACAACAAGAATACCATGAGAAACCAAAATAAATATGACAATGCAACAAAGTGGAATGGCCATGCACTAGTCACAATCAAGACCACAAATCAAGCGCAACAAATCAAAAGAGACCAAAATCATAATACTAGCAACAAACACCATGACTCAATCCCCATGGTTCCCAGTGCTTCCTAGGGAAATCTCAACCCGAGCCTTTTCAAATATTTCATGGCAGTCTATTTTTCCAGGCAATCCCCTGCATCATACTGCCATAAACACATAACTTTCAGTGCATGAATAAAGATAACAATATGCTAGTTACCTTACCTTTTCTGCCAAGCATGATGACCTATAACTGAACACACATGTTAGCCATATTTACAAAAAATAAAAACCACACATATATCAATTCAAAATAAACTCTTACCTAGACTAAAAACCATGTCATAATCAACAATCAACTCATATTCATCGTTCATCATACATAATGCTACAAGTATCACCTACTTTCACTCAAGTACATATTGGTTATCTCAACACATATGTGTTATCACAACCATCTTAAAACAAGTCCATTCTTTCATGAAATCTTACAGAAACATATACCCATATCATGCAATTAATCAAACATTCAAACAACTTGCAAACATACCATGTTAGATAAATCAACTAGAAAACATAATGGACACCAAACACTCAACACCAGATAGATATCATAATCAAACAATGAAGCATCAAGAAAATGACATAATAAATCTCATGCCTTAATGTATCTCGGGAGAGGCTATCTTATCTACACAGTAAATCTAGGTTAGCATGATATAACTTCACAACACCTCCACTCAAACCTAAATAAGGTCATGATATCCATAACAATAACTAGATAGCATGTTCACATCATAAAATCATAGACAATTGGTACTCATGCATAGCAATCACATATGTGCACTCAGTATAGATTAGTACAACACAATATCACCATATATTAACTCATACGTGAATGTAGTAACCCTAATCATATGCCTAGGCCAATCCAATTTAGCATGATACATATAACATCAAGATATTAATGTTATAACCCTAATCATCGAGTTACTAACATATAAAAAAACAAGTTAACATATAACATAATCATCAATTTAATACCATGCATGACTAACCAACTCATGTACATATGATCACACTAATCAACTAAAATCTATCATAACATCAATAGAATGAGAGGCATACACATAACCATAATGCTTATGATTACACTAATCAACCATCCGTTATCATACATGTAACCATAAGAACAATAGAATGTCAAACATATAAGTAACCCTAATGCTTACAACAACCATGAATCACATATCTGCACTCCAAGAAAGAAAAATTGTATGACGATCTGCTCTTACCCCACAGTCCATTGTTGCAACTTCAATTTAATGATTTTCGCCTCCTTCTTTATCTTAGCCAACACATTAGCATCATGACATACCAATATAATCATGATGACCAAATTTCATACAATGGCCTTATGCAAAACAACCTTGACCAAACCAATTCAAACTTTACCATATGCACCCACTTGACATGGTTAACCAATCATGAACGACCAATCCTTGTCCCACATATAGCATCACATAAGCAATAATACACATAAAACACACAAGCATGACCAATATGTAACCCTAGCATAAGAAACAAATGCATGTACAATATGTAATAATATGTAAGCAAGCATGCACGAACGATACACAAACATGAGCAACACATAACTAGTCATACACTCATGACAACATGTTGAAAACAACACCATCAACCCCTCCATGGCGATGCCACTGCCACCATGGCCCAACACAACATGGATGCAAAAATCACATACACCCTAGGTATGAGAAACACATATGCAATCAAAAAAATCATGACCAACACACCACCCATCCGGTCGAAGGGTTTAACCATGCTTTGATATCACTATACGGTATCAGATATGAACCAAAAATAACAATAACTAGACAACAACATGCATTAAAAATTAATATACAACAAGTATCAACACCATGCAAATGCAAAAAGCACACATAAAAAATAAGCATGGGGAACATATATGAAATCAACATGAATGCACGAAAAATGCATACAACCCAAGGAGAGTGTAACCTTTCTCTGATACCACTCTGTAACACCCTCTTCCCATTTTTACCCAAGTAACCATCCAACTGGGGTAAACATGTGATGAGAGGCTACTAATATGAGATTAAACCTCCTAGATGACCTTGAGGATGTGGAACCGACGGAAATAATAAAAAAACACCTTACACAACATTAAAAAAATCCCCAGTAGGTAACCCAACCTTCCAAGCCCCTAAACCATGAGGGAGATTGATTTTTTTACCAATTTGAGCCTTAGTCGTGGGCATGCCAAAGAAAGGTAGTAGCCATGGGCTGGTTTGGTCAGTTTGTTGCCTGCAACTCCAGGATTTGTGCCACCTTTTTAGCCTCAAAGCCTAGGTCACTACCCAAAAATTCATGAAAATGTAGGCCCATGATGAATAACATTAAAACAAAGGTACGAAAGTAATCACATCATCAGAAAATCATCTGGACCCCTCCTAGCCATGACACGAATTTTGTTAAACATGTCACAAACATTACACCTATAGGTATAAACAACATGTTTAAACATGGGGGTCTCAAACTTATCTGAAAATTGCTAAGAAGCATTCCTCCCTTACATCATAAACTACAATACAATCTATTTGACCATACATTGTGTATTCATTTACAAGCAAAAACATGGATAGAGCCATACATCATCACTGATAAAATACATGCTTATAACCAGCATAATCACATCAGAAATACCATGGATACATCTGAAATAGAATCCACATAATAACCAGTACATTTTCATACCAAATACCAAAGGAATGAGCTCTTCATTAATGAATGTAAAATACAACCGGAGACGAGACTTCCACATTCCACCCAACCATATATTTGTTGAGCCAATTCTCTCTTCAGCCAATCACTGCCGTGCCATATTCCAAGAATGAATGTGGGACTCATAACCAACTGAAAAGGAATGAAATAAGCATGGATGTGTTTTGAAACCAGCTCCAAAAATAGAAGAAAAGAGATATCAATTCCTTAGAAATAAGTCACTTCGAGGGGGAAACCTCTAATTCATTACATGAATGAACAATTCTTGGATGATACAAATAAAAAAACCTCATTTCTATATATAGGATTCCATGGGGCCACAATGTAATCCTAGTGGGGCCACATTGTAATCCTAGCCGACCTAACAATAATAATTTAAGGGCATAATAATAACAATATGGGGGTTACAGGGGTACAAAAATAACAATAAGGGGTTACACTAACAACAATAAGGGACTATACTAGTAATATAAGGACCTAACATGCTCCTCTCCTTCAAAAATGTGTTGTCCTCAATGCTTGAGTAGCTCAGGGTGCTTTTGTATAAAATTCTCATCCTCCCATGTCGAATCTTCTATGGGTAAGTTCTTCCATTTGATGAGATACTCTGAAATTGATCGCTTTCATAGTTGTCGATTTCTTATTTCCATGACTGCTTCAGGTTCCAATATGGTTTTTCCTTCCTCATCAAGTTCTGGTAATATTTTTTGAACTGGAAGTTTGTCCCCTATAACCTTTTTTAAGCATGAAACATGGAAAACTGGATGCACTCACGAAGAAGCAGGAAGCTCCAATTTGTATTCCATCGTACCAATCTTTTGCAAAACCTTGTAAGGACCATAGTACTTTGGTGATAATTTATTATCCTACTTAGCTTGCTTAAGGGAAATTTGTTTGTATGGTTGTAGCCATAAAAATACCCAGTCTCCCATATCAAAAATTCTCTCACTACGATGTTGATATGCCTGTTGTTTCATTCGATTTTGTGCCAAATTTAGGTTATCCTTTAAGAGTTGGAGAACTTCTTGTTGATGCTCGATGTGATCCTCCAATGCTTGAACCCTAGAATTTTCCCTTAAAGAAGATGTGATGGATGGTGGATGATATCCATAAATTGCCATAAATGGGGTCATTTTTGTAGCAGTATGGAAGGAAGTGTTATACCATCATTTAGCCAGAGGTAACCACTTGACCCATTGTGCTTGCTTATCAGATACAAAAAAATGAAGATATCCTTCCAAACATTTATTCACTATCTCTATTTGACCATCGGATTGAAGATGATAAGATGAGCTATGAGCTAGTTGAGTACCCAAACAAGAAAATAATTTCGTCCAAAAATTTCCTGTAAAAATGGCATCTTTGTCACTTACAACAATCTTCGGGTTTCCATGTAGCTTTTTAATTGTTTCCATAAATGCAGTAGAAACTGTACTCGCTTTAAATGGATGAGATAATGCACAAAAGTGTGCATACTTGGTAATTCTATCAACCACCACCATGATGACACTCCTTCCTTCGAACTTAGGTAAACCTCTGATAAAATCCATTGAAATATTCTCCCAACGTTGACTTGGAATGGATAAAGGTTGTAGAAGACTTGGGGTCTTAATTGTCTCCACTTTATTTTGTTGGAAAACCAAACATTCCGCCACAAAATTTTAAATATCAGATTTATGGCCATCGGAAAAAAAATATTTTTTCACCATGTGGTAATTTTTTAAAAATCTTGAGTGTCCTCCTAAAGGAGAAGTGTGCAATTACAAAATAATCTTTTGTTTTAGTCGGGAATTCTTGCAAATATATAAGCGATCTTTGTACCATAAGGAATCATTTTTCCAACTAAGTACTAGGATCTTGCTACAACTTTTGAATGAGAGTCCACACTTCTTCATCCTTCTTCCATTCATCCCTTGCTTCAGTTATCCAATCTAGTTGGATAATTGAAATGGCACAAAGCAATGCTTCCACCTCTTCATCCTTTCTTGAGAGTTATACAATTCCAACAACTTTTAGCTTCCCCAAGCCAGAAGATTTCAAAGCCACAGCAACATCTTTGTGACCCATTTTTGCTGCTCTTCTGAAGATAGTCTTTGTTCCAAAAAGTGTTTAAGACTATCATGATCAGTTTTTACCTTGAAGTGTCTTCCCATTAGGTAAGGTCTCCATTTCTTTAGTGCATGTAGTATTACCAACATTTCCTTCTCATAAATAGCATTTTGTAAATACTTTCCTTTGATTGAACGACTTTTAAAAGAAATGGGACTTCCTTCTTGCATTAAAACAACACCAATTCCATTTCCTGAGGCATAACATTCCACAATAAAGGTTTTTGTGAAGTCTGGCATAGCTAAGACCGGTGCTAGGCACATTGCCTCTTTAAGATGTTCAAAGGCCTTAGTTTCTTCACGAGTCCATGAAAATGCATCTTTCTTCAATAATGTTGTTAGAGGTGCTGCTATTCTCCCATAATTCTTAACAAACTTGCGATAATACCTTGTTAACCCGAGAAATCCACGCAACTACTTTATGGTTTTGGGGAATTTCCATTCCTTAATGGCTTTAATTTTTTTAGGGTCTACCTTAACACCCTCGTGAGATACAATATGACCCAGATATTCCACATCTTGTACTCCAAAGAAACATTTGGATGTTTTTGCATATAATTGTTTCTCCTGCAGTAGTTTGAGCACCCTGTCAACATGTTTAACACGATCCTTCCAAGACCTGTTGTAGATTAATATATCATCAAAAAATACTAGCACAAATTTTCTAAGGAAGGGTTTGAAAATGCAATTCATCAACCCTTGAAATGTAGAAGTTGCATTGGTAAGGCCAAAAGGCATGACCAAAAATTCATAATTACCCTCATGAGTTTGAAATGATGTTTTCAGAATATCTTCAGTCTTCATTCTAATTTGATGATATCCCAAACGAAGATCCAGCTTGGTAAAATAAATTGCTCCATGTAATTCATCCAATAATTCATCAATCACAGGAATGGGAAATTTATATTTAATAGTGATCTTATTGAGCTCCCTATAATCCAAACACATGCGCCATGATCCATATTTCTTGTGCTCCAATACTACTGGAGCAGGGAAATAACTTTGACTAGGTTGAATTATACCAGGCTCTAACATTTCTACAATCATACACTCAATTTCGCTCTTTTGGGCATAAGGATATTTGTAAGGCCTGATGTTTGGAGGAACACTTCCTGGAATCAAATGAATAGCATGATCATGATTACGAATAGATGGGAGTCCTTTGGGAGTATCAAACACCTTGGAATGATTGTCCAAGACTTTTTGGAGATGTGGAGAAATAGATGATTTTGATGTTGGAACTTCTAGTGAGCATAATCGTGCAAATATGCCCTGTTGTTCTTTCTTCAGAAGCTTTGTCATGAAATTAGAGCTTATTATCTTTCTTGGCTTCCCTGCAATACCCCGTAATTCGATTTCCTTTCCTTTCAAATTTTTTTTGAAGAAAAGTTCTTGAAAATTAAATGCTATTATCCCCAAAGATTGTAACCATTGTACTCCTAGTATGACATTAGCACCTCCCATTGGGATGGAAAGCATTGGAATATTCAATACATATACCCCCATGGATAGCCTGATATTATGGCATTTTCCAGAGTAAATTATAGTTCCTCCATTTGCGACCATCACTTGACATTCTAGTGCTGGGTATAGGAAACAATTCAATTCCTTGGCTACCTTAAAATGAATAAAATTATGGGTACTACCCGAATCAATCAACACTATTACCTTTTTCTTCTTGATATTTCCTTCCATCTTGAGAGTTTGAGTGGTAATTCATACTAATGCATTACATGATATGGTCAAACACATTTCTTCTTCTTCTAGGGTTTATTATTGGTGTATATCCTCTATTTTTGAAGTTTCTTATTCATTTTCTTCCCCCTCTTCACAATCTATGTAAAATAATTTATTCTCGGTGCACTTATGACCTTTAGTGTATTTGCTATCACAACTGTAGCAAAGCCATTTTTCTCTTTTTTCTTCCAATTGTTGTGGTGTCAACCTTGTAGGTTGTGGAAGTCTAGGAGTAGCAACACTTCCATCTTTATAGATGTGAGTGGTAGGCTTCCTTGTCGCCATAATTTTACATTCAATTTTTCTTGCCAACCCGAATGCCTTTTTCAATGAATCAGGTTCCAAAACACGAACTTCATGTTGTATGTTATCATCTAAAGTCCCTATGAAGACATCAACTCTGTATTCCTTTGGAATATTAGCTACCCTTATATTCAATTTTTGGAAGTCCTCAATGTGCTCCACCACTAAACCCTTTTGTTTGAGATTTATCAATTGGCTAAAGAAGGTGTTGCTCTTTGTATCCTCATAATGTGCTATCATTTCCTCCATAAAAATTAACTAAGTGACATTTTTTTTATGGGAGAAAAGCCATAGATACCATAAAAATGTATTTTGTTCTAAATGTAAAGTTGCAATGTGTACCTTTTGTGTGTTTTGTACATTATTGAGATCAAAATATTGCTCCATCTGTAGTATCCATGTTACGGGGTCCTTGCCATCAAACTTCCTCATATCCATCTTTGGAATATGGTGGTTCTTGCATCCAACATTAGAGTTTATGAAATCACGATTAACATTTATTTTGTTCTCATCATGAGTTTCATCTACTATCTTTTTGCCATTAGGAAACATTTCTTGTATCAAATTTTCCAAACCTTCGATGTCTACTTTTAGATCATTCTTCATGTTTTCCATGTTGTCTTTCATTTTTTCATCGATACTAGCTTCCATGTCATCCATCTTAGCTTCCATGACCACTTCCATGCCATCCATATTAGCTTCCAAACCATTCATCTTAGCTTCCACGCCTTTCTTCAAACCATCCATATTAGTTTCCATGCCTTTCTTCAAAACTTCCATTTCATTTTTTGTTTCTCTTTGCAATAGTGAAATTTGGTGAATTTGCTCTTGTAATTTTGATATCTCAAGTTGTGTTTCTTCGTCTTCATGAGTCATAGTAGAGCCTTCTGAAGGCTTAATGGGTGTTGAATTCTTTTTAGGGGGAATTTAGAACCCAATACTAATATCTATTCTTCAATATTCCCTTGGAATAAATTCAAACTATTTTTTTTTTCAAACGAGACTTATGTAATTCGAAACAAATACACACCTTTTTTCTTTCTTTTGAGGAGCTCGATATTGAAACTGAATTATCTCTATGATTTCGTATCTTCAATATCATAAATTTGGCCCTGAGGTAGCCCTCTGAATGCTCTTTCGAATGCCACAGGTCTAACCTGATTTGGATTTTTCAAGGCAAATTTATGTCCAATCTCCCACAATGACCTAATTATGGACCGGTTTAGTAGAGTGAACTTGTACGACTTACCACGTGTCACTGTTTACTCCTTTGGACCTGAAATTTATAGAAAGGAAACTACAGTCTATGTAATTCCTACCACTTTTTACAGATTTCCAATCTGATTCTTATAGAGAGAGTTATCAAGATTTTCCCACGATCACCTCTTTGAGATGAAATTCAGGAGCTTGAAAAAGACCTAACTTCGACAAATCATATCTCTGAAAATATTACGAAAAAAACTATGAAATATTGTGATGATTTTTCTTAGGAATTAGGCTTCGTGCTCTAACAATTTCAGCTTCTGAACCTTTGTAGAAAAAAATTTATAGCAAAAATTCCATGATGACTTGTTTGGTGCAGCGAAACCCTAGAATCCAAATCTTTGATACCAAATGTTGTGAAACCAGCTCCAAAAATACAAGAAAAGAGATATCAATGCCTTAGAAATAAGCCACTTCGAGGGGGAAATAAGGGACTATACACTAACAACAATAAGGGACTATACTAGTAATATAAGGACCTAACAAGATGCTACTAGAGTTCTCTGCCTACACCGTGAGGAATTTGAGTGCCTCCTAGTCTTTGAGGATTTATCGTAACCCATAATATGATCTAGAGGTCACTAGGCCCTACATTGATACCACCTCTCCAGGATTTACCATACATTCTATCCCAGGAATACTAGGGCCAAGAGAGATAAATCCACCTCTTTGATTTACCGTATATCCTTCCATTCACCAAAAAGGATTCCTGGGCCCACTGAGGTAAACAATATTGCTTTACCACAACCCATAGTCTGGTTCAGGTGTTACTAGGCTAGTAGATTTATTAAGATCCATAGTCCAGTTCAGGGACCACTAAGCCATGTGTTTGTCATTTCGGAGATCCACCCCAATCAGCTTCAAATCCATCCTGAAATTCAGCTCAACCAACGTATGAGAAACCCATCTCATCAAAGCTATATATAAATGGCAAGGCTAGGCTGAAAACACTGTCACACTTGATAAGACCCATGCCAAGACAACAAGAAACCACATACACTACCATACATTCCATATCTAGAAAGGAAAATACACATGAAAATCGATACCTGCCAAAAATCCTACTGTAGCTTCTTCATTCCTGCTCCTCCTTGATTGTCTCCTCCTTCTTCCTGCTTTCTTTCCTTTGTTGTTCAATACCAAAATTCTC
Organism: Pinus albicaulis; assembly: GCA_034641835.2. Lineage (NCBI taxonomy): Eukaryota > Viridiplantae > Streptophyta > Pinopsida > Pinales > Pinaceae > Pinus > Pinus albicaulis. Next base: position 632,833,101 of record CM076581.1, on the reverse strand, counting down.
AACAAAATCTAAGTGTCCAAGAGTGAGAGAGAGAGAGAGAGAGAGAATAATGAGCGATCTTAAAAAATTCACTAACAAAGGTAGCAAAAGCTTGCCAACTGATCCTCAAAAGCCTTTTTATAGAATAGGGTGTTCAAAATCAAAGAAAATTCTATTCGCACCGAATTGAATTTAAATGCCATGATGACTGTTCCTTTGTTAGAACAGAAACATATTCAAGCTGCTCTAAAGTCTGGTTATAAGTATGTCCATCTGGGGATGGTGAGAGTAGGCCTGAATGCTCTCCATATAAAAGGTCAAACGACATTTGTTTTCTCGGCCTTGCTTGATAATCGATGGACATCTTTCACCAAAGCCCTTATTGGTGGTATCGAGACTACTTTGTCCGATGGCCCTGTCCAATATGATGTTTTCCCAGATTTTTCTGTTGCCCTTGATGATCCAAACATTCTGAAATGTCTCACTTTGGGTGTTCAAACCCAAGGATATGAAGATTTTGACACCAAGTCCAAAAATTTGACTATTTTTTATATTACTTGTGTTCAGTTTTATAACACAACTATTCCAGCTGTGTTGCACGCTCCTGAACAAGGGTCCGGTACTGTCACACTAATTTAGTATGATTCTGCCTGCAACCTTGTTGCTCCATTATCAGTCTCCAAGAGATCACTTACTCCTCCAGATGAATGGGTAACTAATTGGAAACGTAATACCAGAAAGCCAATTTCAATTGCCCAGTCTATTATCTCTGAGTCTGATAACCAAGTTGTTACTAGATTTCCAAGAAGAAGAAAAATTGAGCATGGTGAATCCTCTACCTCTTCTTTGGTTCCGACTCTTTCACAAAATCAGTCCACATCTTCAAAGGAACCTATGGTTTTAATCGATCCAGACATTTATGCTAAATTAAAGGCATGGTTTGCTGAGCCTCCTATGATTTCTCCGAATGCATCTGTACAATATGTAAATCCTCCAGTTTTAGCATCAGTCTGTGATCACCCTCATTGCTCAAAAACACATTGCCAATTCTCCTCAGATCCTCCTCAGCCTCATGGAAATTCATCTGATCAGTCCAGGAGAATAAATATGATTAAGTTTTGTTCCTTCTTCAGATTCTTCAGAACAAACTTACAAACAAGTTACATTTTTTAATGTACATGAAGATCTCCTTGTACAGTCCGTTTCACCGACTACCTCTCGTGGTCTAGGTTTTGTTGATCCTTCAGCTATTCCTTCTTACAGACGAAATCCAATTGATAAAATTCCAAAGTCTGTTGAAATCCCTTCTGATTCAGAAATTATTGCATTTCTGAAAATATTCAAAGGCATAGGGCCTTATGATCCAGAAGATCCTTGGAAAAAGAAGATGTTCAACTGGGACATCTATACTCATGAAAAGGAACATTTGTATATACAAGAAGTGAAACTTCTGGATAAGAAGGATAGGAAAGAATTTAATTGTCAAAATGATTCTGAATGGAAAGCTTGGATGCAAGCTAATAACCAATGGATATCATTCTATGAATGGTACTATCCTTCAATAAATCAAACTGAAGACTCTTTGATCAAACAGTTCCGAAATGAAGCCAAGCAAAAAAGGATCAAACAGTCTGATGAATAAGTTGATTCTCGATTAGAACAACATCCTGTTATTATTCCATCTCCTTTACAGTTGCCAGTATTTTCTCCTAAAATACAGTCTATGTTATCTAAGCCCAATCTGCCTAAATCTTTGATAGTAGTCAGAACTAAAGGGGAAAATTTGATTAGAGAAGTTTTCTTGCGGTTTAATGTAAATATGATAAGAACTGGAACACCTAGTAAGCATAAATGGGAACTTCTTGATGGTTCTATGCTTGAAACAGATGCAGAATTTCCTCCTTGGAGAAATTTTGTAATTAGACAACAAGATGGAAAAATGTACAAGATTCTTCCATCTCATGTTGATGAATCATCATTATCTGTAAGGGAATCAATTGCTGCAACCAACTGGATGAATTTGGAAATCTCCAGTTTGGAAAAATATTTGAAGAAAGAATTCGCTTCTCTTCATGAAGCTAACTCAGAAATAAAACGGATGATTGGCAGAGTCTTGCAAAAACAAGACTATAATACTACTTGTATGAATGAGAGTATCAAGGTACTCACAGAGAATGATCAGGCTATTGCCCAAATTCTTGATAGACTTACCCTAAACACAGACAAGAAGATTCATGAAGCTGCAGTAGCTCACGGTAAGGAATTGGTCAAGGTAAACTCTAGCCTTGACATAATAAAGAAACAGGTTTATAACGTCTCCACAGGAATTGAGTCATTAAAGAAATGCCCTAGCACTGGTTCAGAGGCTTATAAATCCTCCACTTTGTTCTCAGATCCTAAGGTGTCGTTGCCCTACACTATCACATCTTCTGTTGAAAGTCTAATAAAGGCACCTAGTACTATCAGTTTTCCTCCAGCGGATGCTACTTACAACTATTCTACTTTTGCCAATCCCAGTTTCTTTGGTAAAGCACAAAAGGATATAGATACTCGTGCAGTCCGTCTATCTGAATTCCTTCAAGATTTTGATAAAACATCTGAGACACCAAAGGATGAACTAGAAACAAGTCTTCATAAGATTGATGCTCCAGAACTTGAAGAACTGGAGACATGTGTAAATAATTTTTCTGTTGAAGATAAAGCACAGTTTTGTATTGAAACATCAGTAGATCTAGATGCAACTCAAGTCCATGCTACTTCCTCTAGATCTAGATATGAAACTTCATGGAATCCTGCTCCTGACCATAGAGATGCTATGAAATCTGAATATCATAAAGATTGGTCTGCAAATTCTACTTATTCTTGGAACATAGACAACTGTACAGAAGCCGAAGTCATGTCTGTGTTACATTCCATGATAGTTTGTTATAGAACATATCTTGTTGATGATATTGGTCCCATTAATGCAACCAGAAGAATCATTGGTGGGTTTGAAGGCACCCTTGATTCCTGGTTAAAAGCAGAAACTTTGAAAGATCCTACTCTTGTCACACAATGGGAACAATCAGTCATTTTGAATGCTGATGGTAGTACTTATATGGTTCGAGTAACTCATCTGCCTGTCAATAATATGATAGGTTGTCTTCTATATGGGATTCAAGTAAATTTCATTGGATTTCCACAAATCACTAATGAAATCACTACCATCACTCTCTTGGCTATGAAGTTGCATAACATGCAACATTTTGATGAATATTTTAATGAGTTTCTACATCGGCTCCATTCTCTGACTCCAGATTTGATACTTGAGCCGAAATGGAAGGAGATTTTTGTGTCCTCTCTCCCACACTGGGTTTCTTCGGCTATAGTGAATAAACTCCCTGGTAAAATGGGAGATTATAAGTTTGGTGTTATTCGACAGGCTGCTAAAGCTGTCATTGTAGAGCTTTGCTCCCAGATGAAAATTGCCCGTGCCGCTACCAATCCTAAAAAACCTCATGGTTATCAACAACTATGTAAGCAGTGGCATCTTGGAAAAGCTAGAAATTCAAAGGGGCATAGACGGCATCACAATCACAAATAAAAGCATGCCAAAAAGAATTCCCAGCATTCCCAGAAAAAAAAATTTCAAACGAAAGCCCTATAAACATACAGAAATGTTTTCAAAAGAAAAGGAAATTATCTACGACAACTGCAATGAAAAAGGACATACCTCCAATAATTGTCCTAAGAAAAAGAAAGATAAAGGGAAGAAGAAAGTTTCATATAGAAATAAAAAAGGCAAAGTAAATTTCTTTGATCTTCCTAGCAGTTGTGATGAGCTTCTGACATCTGAATCTGATTCAGATAATGATTTGAACATTTTATATTCTGATGAGTCTTCTGATGAAGAAATTTGCAGAGATCCTCACTGTACTGAATGCAGAGAATGTGATTGCAGTGATCCAGATATTTGCAGTTGCAATACTGTAAATATGATGAAGACAGATGGAGATGAAAATGAAACAAGCAGGAACTACTTTACTCATATGATTGCTGCTACTGATCCTCAGATTAAAGAAATGTATAAAACAGTCTTGATGAATCATTTGAAGCAGTCTCCTTCAAAACCAAAGGATCAGCCAAATAAAGGGTATGTTCCTCCAGCATCTTTATTTTCAGTTGAAGCTCTAACTAGGCAATTCAGAAATGAAGATTTTGGAGAAGATTTGCCACAGAGATTGCCTAGTATTCATCAAGCAATCAAAGAGCTTAGAAAAACCGTGAAAGAAAATAAAAGGTTATGCCTAGAAAACCATAGAGAATTGAATGTCAAATTTATGGGCATAAATCAAGCTTCCACATCACAGAATCCTATTATGTCTGGTAAGGTTGAGAATTGGACATTTCATCAAAATCCAATCATAGAGGAAATAAATAGACCAGATAAAAATATTGAGAAAGAAGATTCTGATGACGACACAGAAAGAACTGGTTTGGGATGCAATATATTTAACAGAGATGTTATGTATTGTGTCAAGATGAAGGTTAAAATCGGGTCTCAGTATGAATATTGGAAAGTTTTGATGGACACTGGTTCTCGGTTGAATATTGTCAATAATACTGTTGTAAGTACTCATTTGAGAAGGCCAAAAACATGTCCAAGAGTCACTACAGCAAGCGGTGACATTACAACAGTATCAGAAGTTGAATTAGATGTATTTCTAACAGAGGAAATAGGAGTACATCTTGTTTGTCATATTGTTCCAGGTATGGATTGTGCAATGTATCTTGGAACACCATTCTTTCAGAACTTTGAGAAGCATGGCGCAAAGTTGGATCAGGCAAGTCAAAGGTATGGATATTTCGTAAACCTGCATAACAGAGAAATATTCTTTCCTTTTATTAATTCCAACTCACCTAATAGGCTGAAAAGGATTGAAAGAATGGAAAATATTCTTGCAAAAATGGAAACAAAAAAGGAGATTCTAAAAACTGAAGAATTGTTGGATAATGGAAAATATGCCAGAGAGATAGCAGAAATTACTGCTAAGTTCAAAGAATGTTGCTCAGATGATCCAAATGCATTCTGGCATATCAAGAAACAAGAAGTCGAGTTGCCACTAAATAAAGATTTTAGTGGTAAATTAAGAATATCAGCAGCAATTCCCATGAATGCAGAACAAATGAAGCTATGCAGAGAAGAGATCAAGGAATTGTTGCAAAAAGGATTGATTAGAAAAAGCAAGAGCCCTATTGCTTGCTTTTCTTTTTATGTAAATAAACATTCAGAGATTGCTAGAGGTAAACCAAGGTTAGTTGTCAATTATAAACCTCTGAATAACATACTTGATTATGATGCTTATCCTCTTCCTAAGCCCTCGATGATACTTGCTCAAATATCAAAGTCCAAGATCTTTTCAAAATTTGATCTTAAGTCAGGATTTTGGCAAGTAGGTATTAAAGAAGAAGATAAGTGGAAAACAGCTTTTTCTGTCCCACAGGGTCACTATGAATGGAATATCATGCCCTTCGGCTTGATAAATGCACCCTCTGCATTTCAGAGGATAATGGATGAAACCTTTGAAGGGATGGATGAATTTTTGAAGAAATACATAGATGATATTTTAATTCACTCAGACAATATTCCTGAACACATTAAACATCTCAGGATATTTTTGAAGAGAGTTAAAGAAATGGGCATAGTCTTGTCTGAGTCAAAAATGGAACTTTTTAGATCCGTGATTGATTTCTTGGGATATAATATTCAATATGGATCTTATGGAGTCATTCAAAGGAGTCTCAATTTTGTTGATCATTTTCCTGATGAGATTCTAGAAAAAACTCAGCTTCAGAGATTTTTGGGTAGTCTTAATTACATTTCTAAATTTCTACAACATTGTGCTTATGATAGAAAATTGTTGAATCAAAGATTGCAGAAAGACCCTATTCCTTGGAATAAGGAATGCACTGAAGCAGTTCGTAGAATCAAAGAAAGAGTTAGGAAAATCCAACCACTCTCTCCAATACAAGAAGATTGGGAGAAAGTAATAATGACTGATGCTAGCAAGATTGGTTGGGGTGCGGTTTTGTGCCAAGTCAATCCAGGGAATAAAAAAGATATTGAGATCTGTCAGTATGCATCAGGTTTGTGGTCAAAAAATCAATTAAATTGGGCAAGTCAGAAGAAAGAACTTAGGGCTGTATGCTTAGGCATAGCTAAGTTCAGAGATTTTATCATTTATACCAAATTCACAGTCAAAACAGATTGTAAAGCATTACAATATTCTATTCAGAAATGTGAATTTGAAGATGCAGCAATGGTTCGCTGGGTCATGCAGTTGAGCCAATATAATTTTGATACTGAATTTGTTGAAGGAAAGAAGAATAGCTTTGCTGACATGTTGAGCAGAGAATTCTTAACAAATAATTCCATACTTTCTCTTTCCTGCAATTTTATCAGAAGAAATGAAGAAAGTGTTCAAATTGAAACACCAAGTGGATGGATTACATATGAATTAGAAACACATCTAATGGATCATGATGAAACTTGGTTTCCTATCAAAGAAATCCGACACAGGGATGGCATTCCATATTTATGGAATGAAAGATTGCAGTCTGAAATGAATAGAGAAGCAAAGGAAGCATTGGACTATTTAGTCCATATAGGCAGTATTTCATACATTATGGAAAGTCTTGATAATGATGAGGATGAAATACAGAGCTGTGAAATCACTATCAGAATATTTGACAATTGTAATCATAGACAAAACTATGATCCAGACCGCCAAAGAGAATGCTTCTACATAGGTATGAATATGCAAAATTATGCTTCTAACCTTTTTTATTTTGTGTAGTTCTCTTTCATCTTTGATGGATGGTCCGTAGAACAAATGGAAAGAGAGGACCCCACTCCTGATTGGTTTTTAGACTGGTGGAAAATCTATGGGCTATCAGCTTTGATCACTAAGCCGTATTCTTTGAGCATGCTAAAAATCTATGGCTTTCGTGAACCTCGTGCACATCAATTAGGCATCTTCTACAAATCATTACAACATATTGCCGACATTAAGGACCTCCACTTCTATCATGGAGTTAAACGATGTGGCCATGTACGCTGGTTCGTCACAAATATCTACAAAGTAAGATTGATCAGTACAAATTATGATGATAGCCAGCCAGATTATGAAGATTTTCATGAAAGAGTAAATCTAGAACAAAATCTTTTCGAAAATCTAAACTTCCTGTCACCTCCAGACAACAATCCTTTTCATCAGTGGGAATCCGAAAAAGAAGTGTGTGTACAATACTTCTCAAATCACTTGATTGAAAGGTTTCGGTACCAGCACTACTCTCATCCACAGATAGAGCATTATGTGCTATGATTATGTGTTGTCTTTCCAACCGACGTTGGTGTTGGACAGGTTTCCGTGGGATTCCCTGACCCAAATATCTCCACTGTGTAAGATATTTTGTACAATTATGCTTCCAACTAGGCTTTCGTGGGTTCTCCTTGTTTAAAGAATCTCCACTATGTAAATTTGCTGGTACGCATTATGTTGAGTCATGAGATAACTTTGGATTCGGTCCCCATATGCCAGAAGGCTTTCCGTATGGAATAGGGACGAGATAATATGGGTTGTCCACTCATACCCGAATCCAAGGTGTACTCTCATAACTTCGTCCTTATATTTACTTTTCTTTTGTCCAGAATCTAGGACTGTGTAATAATTCACTCTTATGGATGTTTGTTCCCCTTCAGTTCTATAAGAAGGTAAGACTCATTCAAAAGAGGCATTCGGGATTGAAGAATTTAGAGTTCTTAGAATTTGATTCTTAGTAGAGTCTGAGTTACAAATCTCCTGCTCTGCATCTGCGCGGATATCCGTGATCTGCTTGCACCACGAGATAGAAACTCATGTCTGTAATTTGAGCTATGTCTGTTTTATATCTCTAAGACTGAGCCTGCTTTGTGTGCCAGGTAGCCTTCGGATTTCTTTGCCTCAGTGCAAGGTATATCTGATAAATGCCACAGTAGTCTATCTCAGTAGAGGTTGTACCCATTTGTAAGTTTCCGCTGCATAAATATGAATAAAATTTCGTGCACTTTGTTGATGATCCTGTAAATGGTATCAAAGCCAAGTTGTTGTTTGAGTGAGGTGATTTGCTGAGAAATCCTTTGTTGTTGAAAAGATATTGTTTGAGGGGAGCGCTAAATAGTTTGCTTGATGTCGTGAATAGCGTTTGTAGCCTGTGTTGCCGTGGAAGGCGTTGAAGGCATTGAAGACGTTCGACTAGAACTTGTGCGTGGAAGCCGCAATATCTCAGCTAAGTGATTTCCCAAATACTTCCTGATAATTTTCTCTCTTATTGTCTAAAATACTCTCTGTGCAATGGATTCATCTTCTCGTACTATGGGTCGTTTTGTTTCTAAACACTTTGATGATTTAGAAAATGAAGAACAGTTACACTCTGGTTTAGAGTCTCTTTGTGTTACTCCCGAAGCTCCTGCAAATTCCGCATGTTTGAATATAGAAGAAACCAATCCTTCTAAGGCATGGAAACTCCCTTCTATTTCTCTTTCTGAGGTTTATAAAGGCATTTCTCCTTTTCAATTTAAAGCTTTGAGTCAGATCAAAATCAAAGAAAATTCTATTCGCACCGAATTGAATTTAAATGCCATGATGACTGTTCCTTTGTTAGAACAGAAACATATTCAAGCTGCTCTAAAGTCTGGTTATAAGTATGTTCATATGGGGATGGTGAGAGTAGGCCTGAATGCTCTCCACAGAAAAGGTCAAACGACATTTGTTTTCTCGGCCTTGCTTGATAATCGATGGACATCTTTCACCAAAACATCATATTGGACAGGGCCATCGGACAAAGTAGTCTCGATACCACCAATAAGGGCTTTGGTGAAAGATGTCCATCGATTATCAAGTAAGGCCGAGAAAACAAATGTCGTTTCACCTTTTCTGTGGAGAGCATTCAGGCCTACTCTCTACTTTCTTCATTTTCCATTATTTTTCCTGCATTTTCCTCCTCAAATGCAACTTGTGACCTTTCATCTTCCTTTTCTCCTATTTTCCATTATTTTACTAAATAAATGTGCCAAAAATTCCATTTTTAGTTTCCAAAGCCTTAACCATTGCCTTTTCCAATTTCCTTTAGCCATAATAAATGAAATGAACACCCACTAGGATGCTTTTCCCACCATTCATCTTGGAATAAGTGTCCCATCAACCATGGTTATTATTTTTAACTTTTTTTGCATGGAATTTCACCAAGGTTTTTACATTGAGTCTTTATACAAAGTAAGTGTGGAGATGTGTAAGTTCACACAACCAGAAAATCTCTGCATAAAAGATATTAGGCTATTCAGTGTAAATACACCTCCCATATCTAACCACTTGCATCGGTCTTCCAGGGTAAACATGAGTTGAGGGCTCAACCTCCTAGATCACCTTAAGGAAATGGAGTCAACAAACCAATACTTTACTAATATCCCGCAGGTGCTACAGGACCCCCAAGGGCTAAACCACCCTTCTAGGTGCCCAAACCTTGAGTTAATTTTCTCATTCATTAATCTGGACTCCTATGCGTTGGCATAACATGACCTGAATTTGAATGTAACCCTCCAATTGCATACACAAGTATGCAAGGGAGCGTCTATTTCACCCAATTTTGTGCCTGTGACCGCGAGATTTGAGCCACCTTTTTAGGGCTAGTCTCTAGACCACTACCCAAAACTTGAAAAAAAAATACATAATGATAAATGAAATAAGGACAAAGCCTCTCACACCAACTTAATCAAGGACTTGACCTAACCAAGTCTAACCATAATAGTCATTCTATCAAACACATGGTGAATATGAAATCTACAGGTCATGAATGCATATCTGAACATGGAGATATGAAACTTATCTGAGAATCATCAAGAAGATCTAATGCCCTCTCACCATACTTGCAATAATATCTATTAGGTCATGAATTCAATAACCATTCCTTTACAAATGTATACATGATAAGATCCATAACTTGAATCTATCATAAAACCATTCTTATAACCAACATATAACTAGATACATAATAATGATAAAACAAAAATCAAAGCCATATAATAAAAATAATAATTACTCATGAAATACAAGGGTAAGGATTGTTACACTAAAATTTGTCACCATGATATTTAGCTGTCTATATGGGTTCATCATTACCTATTTATTGCTCCCTTAGAAGTCTAAAAACATAAAGTTCCCCAAATCAAGTCTTGGAACTGGAAGAAGCTCTTAGAAATCCTAAAAAGCCTATTCCCACACTTTTCCTAGTCATTCCCTGTGGTACCGCAGCTAATTACTATAAAAATTGTGGTACATCCCACACGAAAAGCTCATTAAAACTACAGACCCCCGTAAAAGGTAAAATAAAGAGAAAAGTAAGTTCTAGAAGCCCAGCTGGTCGAATATTCTCCCAGATGGGGCCTTCTAGAAGCACTATTTGCTTGAGCTTCGTCCCTTCCATTCATGAACCTTCATCCCTTCATAAATGGAGTTATCCCTTGGTTTTTGGAGCTAAAATCCCATAATGAGAGGGCTTTATCCCTTCCTTTTTGGAGCTAAAACTACCTCTCTTCAGCTATAAATTGAGACCAAGTTTCAGTCTCAAGGGTACTTTTTGATACTTAGTAGTTGATACTTACTTCTTAGCTTATAGAAGAGAATTGCTGAAAAAATTATACTCTCCACATTTGGCATCGTTGGCATGCGATAGATTACATACTCATGGCCATAGTCTCATGCTGATCTAGAGAGTTGAAGTCTTGTCAAACTGAGGAAAACGACTATTCGGGACCCCAAAAGAACCTGTACAAACATCAAGGCATTAAGGTTGTAAGGTTTCTTATTTTATTCAAAGTTAATACAAATGGATTCTATTTTCTCATTGAGTTGTTCATTTATCGCTGGAATGATTTAATTCTTAGACTCCTTGATCACTAAGATAGATTATTTCTTTCGAATTATCATATTTTGCAGATGCTTTTGATCTTGTTTTCCTGTCTTTGATTGTAGATCTTATATGTTGGATCAATAACTTCTGAAGTGACTAGATTGAAGAAGCGACTGTATTGAAGACCAAATAAGCATTGGACTTCACGTAGGAGTATTTATCCGTAGTTAATGAGAAATTATTAAGAAAATTAGTCTAGAGAAAATGGTCTACATCTGTCTGTTTGTTTCTAGATATCCTTAGGATACTAGGAGATCACTCTTGTTTGCAAGAGGGATTCATCCGTGCAACAAAATGGCGACCCCGCTAGGGATCGAACACAGGATCTCTAATTTTGCACACCAGAGCCTCAAACATCAGTACAGATTCCTCAAGATTCTATTCCGCAGTCTGGACCTGAAATTCAGACTACTATTCAGATGCCGACAAGACAACTTGGCACAAGTACAGTTATAACAAGTCAACCTCAGTTTACTTATCAATTGTATCAAGGGTTGTATCAATATGGACCTGTTCAAACTCTAGTCTACCCGCAACAACCGTACTCTGGGTATACATATCAGACACCTTTTCAACCCCAGTATGTTCTGGCTATTCCTGGTTATCCAGGGGGCACTCTGATTCCAAATGCACAACCTATTCCAAGTTATCCTGGATATCCTCCTCCTGGGACTGGTTTAGTCTCACAAGGTTATCAACAAGACCCTACCCGTTGATTTCCATTCATAGCAACTTTAGATTTACCGGATTTAGCTTGCCTTACGAATGATCCTATCTAGTATCATCCATATTGGCCACCTATGCTGCATAAGTTGCCTAGTGATATCCCAAATTTTGAAGGAAAATCAGGAGAGGATCCTTCTAACCATGTCATGACTTACCACTTTTGGTGTGCATCCAACTCATTAATTGACGATTCCATTTGACTTAGACTTTTTTAGAGAACATTAATAGGTTTAGCTGCCAAATGGTACATTGAATTACCACAAGGCTCATTTACCAATTTCAATGCTATAGTAAATGCTTTCTTAACTCATTTTTATTTGCCAGTCAGATACGATAATGGCACGGAATTATTAACTTCAATAAAACAATCTATGTCTACATACATATCACATCATATTCATGAATGGAGATGTAGAAGACGTTTGGTAAAAAAAATTATCCTGGATCAAATATTGGCAGAATGGTTTGTCAAATCATTGCTACCAAAGATCACAGAAGATGTAGCCAAAGCAGGAGTTGTCACAGAAGAACAAGATATTGCTCAAGCCCAGTATCTTGACTTGGTATATACCTAGTCTGGAACTTTGTACGAGAAAATTTCTGATTTACCTCGTCTTGGTCAGAAAACAACAACTCCTTCAAGGTCTCAAGCTGTTGATGGTGTAATTGGTTCAGTTAGTACTACTAAGAAAAAGAAGAAATATTCAAAGGTTACTTCTCCCATAATAACTTTACCTGATTCACCAAAAGGAGAATCTTCCTTGGAAACTTCTACCGATATTCACATTATAGATTCATCTACTACAAAATCGAAAGCTAGCAACAAGAAGAAAGGGAAGAAAAATAATGAATAGACTTCATCTCCCAAGGAAAAAACTGATAAAAATGAATCAACTGATGATAAATGAAAACCTCGTTATCCTTGTCTTATCTATGAAGAGGATCATTTCACCAAATAATGTTCGCATAGGGCCGAGGTATCTAAATTCGTCAAAGGTTCATCTACCCCTACTGTTTTTAAGGATCATTTTCCTATTCAAGATAGAAAAATGATTGGATCTTCTTCTAATACATCAGCAGATATTTTGATGGTTGCGAATTGATCTCAAGATTATGGTAGTAAAAACCCTGTTGCTGGTAAAGAAGTAGAAAATTCTAGTTCTGCACCAGCTACATCTCCTTCGGATTCTGATCCATTGCATATTGAAAAACCGAATCCTGATTTAGTAATCAAACCACCTAACAAAAGTGTACTTCGTAAATCAGCTTTCAATCCACATGTGAGAGTTGCTCAGAATTACAACATTGTGGAGGATTTAGCAATTTCTCCTTCCGCAATGTCGACCTTGGAAGTGTTACAATCATGTCCAGCACAAAAGAAATTACTCTTATCAGCAATGGGAGCCGTAGATATTTAGGATTCAAATCTCATGGTCTTCGATTTAGAAAATTTTACACCTCTTCTCCCTCATCAAATGGCTTTTCAGATCCTAGTACCGGTAAAAAACGGACATTTCTTTCATATTGTTATTGATGAAGGAGAATATACATGTATCATGTCATTAAACTGTTGGAAATCACTTGGTTCTCCAACCCTTAACCAGTCACCAACAATCCTCAAAGATTTTAACGGAAGAGGATTCCATCCATTCGGAATTTTACAGGATCTACCTATAGAATTTGAAGGGAAAACCGTTAATTTAGATGTGGAAGTAGTTGATGCCCCTCTAGATTACAACCTTCTTCTGGGTCGAAGTTGGTGTTATGCTATGACTGCTATTGTGTCATCCATCTTTCAGTTAATTATGTTTCCTCATCAAGGAAATATTGTGAAAGTCGATCAGCTCTCATATTATTCATCTGACCCAACTTCTACTGACAGTATTCAGCACGTAGGAGAAATGACTATCCCTTATGAGGATGTAGGAGTAGGTTTAATCAAAGATTCCTCTTTAATGGGGAACTTTTCTATTCCTCCACCTAATGTACTACATAATATTGCTAATATCAATATGATTACATCAAGCACTATTCCATTTGTTGATCCTTGGATAGTGCCTTCAGAATCAGAACTGGATTCATTCAATGGCGAGATGCCTTTGAGTCCTTTTGAGATAGCATATCAAGAAGTACAGTCATTTTCTGATTCTTTATCAATTGATAATGATCCAATGAATGTGATCAGCGAATAATCATTTTCAACATCAAGCTCGACTACAACATCAATTCCTGATCCTTTTCAACAAGTGTTTCATACTGATGAAAACATTCATGAATTCTTGTTTGTAGATGAGTTACCATGGGATGATCTCCATCATAGGTCATCATTTTTATCTGAGCTTGATAAATTTGAAAATATTTTTTCCTCTATTTTTACAGCTGATTATGTCAAGGAACCTAAGAGTCCAATATTGATCACAAATTTGGATTCTGAAGTAAATTTGGGGAATATTTCTTCTACCATTCCTATTGACATCTCAGTAAAACCTGGAATTATTAAAAACATTCATATAGGTGCCTCATGTACACCAGATGAAATTTCTACATATAAAGCCCTATTTCAAGAATTCTGCGACATATTTTCCTGGTCTTATGAAGAAATGCCAGGAATTGATCCCAACATTGTCATTCATGAAATAAAGACTTACTCGGATGCTAAACCTGTCAGACAATGATTATGTCCAATACATCCACAAAAATTTGCTGCCATGAAAGCCAAAGTTGAGAAATTACTAAGATCGGTTTTTATTTATTCGATCCCATTAACAGATTGGGTATCTAATATTGTTCCTGTTACAAAAAAACAAGATACAATACGAGTATGTGTTGACTATAGGGACATTAATAAAGCTTGTCCTAAAGACAATTATCCAACTCCTTATATCGACCAAATTATTGACAATTGTGCTGGAAATGAAATGTATTCATTCATGGATGGATTTTCCAGATACAATCAAATAAACATACTCCCTGCCGATCAACCAAAAACAACATTCATTTGTCCTTGGGGAACTTTTGCTTACTGTAAATTACCTTCCGGATTAAAGAATGTTGGGGCAACTTTTCAAAGGGAAATGTCCTATGCTTTTCATGACATTAAACACATTGTGCAACCTTATCTCAATGATTTACCTACTCATTCATTACACAAGGAAGATCATCCTATTCACTTACGAGCGTTTTTTATGAGATGTAGGTATTATAATATTCGCTTGAATCTACACAAGTGTGTCTTCTGCGTACAATATGGTAGGTGACTGGGATTTTTCATTTCGAAATAAGGCATTTGTGTCGACCCTTTGAAGGTTGAGGCCATTATCAATTTACCTCCTCCTTCCTCATTCCGTCAACTCCAAAGTTTGCAAGGGAAAGCAAACTTTCTGCGTAGATTCACCCAGAACTATGCTGAGTTAACTAAAGGTTTTACCAGGCTTTTGAAATAGAATATTCCTTTCATTTGGGATGAGATCGCTGATCGATATTTTGATGCTTTAAAACACTTGTTGACCCATGCACCATTACTGCATCGACCAAATTATACCCAGGATTACTTTTTATACTTAGCAGCCTTTGATTCCACTATTGGAATGGTCTTAGTTCAGGAAGATGAATTCCAAAACGAACATGTGATTTACTATCTCAGTCAAATCTCAATCCTACAGAGATTAAATACTCACATGTGGATAAATTGGCCTTGGCAGCAGTTCAAGCTGTCCAACATTTTCGTCATCAGATTTTGTTACGAAAAACAACTGTGATTTCTAATTGTAACCTGATGATGTACATTGTGACTAAAAAATTACTCAGGGGAAAATACTCGAAATGGATAGTTATCCTTCAAGATTTTAATTTGGAATTTGAAAAATCCAAATCAAAGAAATCAATAGTGTTCACGGAACTAATGTGTGACTTCCCAAATACTGAAACACAAACTGTGGTAGAGCATCTGATCGCTGATGAACCTCTATTTCTTATCAGTATGTTAGATCCTTGGTATGGGGATATCATCATTTATCTCCAAACGCAAAATTTTCAGCCTGAAATTTCACGTTCACACCGACGAAAGATCCGTTACCAATCCCAGCAATACAATATTGTTGGAGAAACACTTTATCATCGTGGTTTGGATTCTGTATTTCGACGCTGTTTAACTCATGAAGAGGCTGAACAAGTTTTGAATGACTGTCATTCTGGAGCATGTGGCGGTCATATGTCTGGTAATTCCACAACCCAAAAGATATTGCACGCTGGTTATTTTTTGCCTTCGTTATTTAAAGATTGTATTCTTGTAGTTCGAAAATTCCACAATTGTCAAATTTTTGATCGGAAGATGCGTGCACCACCCACTCCTCTTCACCCCATAGTTGTTGTTGTCCTTTTTCAAAAGGGGGCATTGATTTCATTACATGTAACCCTCACTCAGCCCGGGGGGCATGGGTATATTATTCTAGCAGTAGATTATTTTACCAAATGGGCCGAAGCGATGCCTACATTTGCAGAATATGGAAAAATTGCAGCTACTTTTGTATTCAATCACGTGATTTCTCGATTCGGTGTACCCCAAGCTATCAGTACCAATCATGGGAGCCATTTTCGAAACATTATGATGACTGAACTTTCTGACCATCTTGTCCTGTGCCGTGATAGTTCTAATCGATATTACTCGTAGGCTAACAGTCAAGTTGAAGCTGTAAATAAAGTTTTAACCACTATTATTAAACGGATAATCGGAATTCATAAATCAAATTTTCATACTATGCTTTTCTCAGCACTTTGGGCATATCGAACCTCAGGAAAAACAGTAACAGGTTTCATGCCTTTTCAACTAGTCTATGGTTTAGAAACTATGTTACTGATTGAATGTGAAATATCGTCACTCCAATTAGCCATAGAGTTACTACCAACTACCTCTAAGGAGGAAAAACACTTTTTGTACCTTGAAAAATTAGATGAGACTTGGCGCACCACTGCATTGGTAGCCAAAGCTCATAAAAAACGCGTTAAATCTCAGTACAATAAAAGTGTTACACCTCGTATTTTTTCAGAAGCTGACCTAGTATTGGTATATGACCAAGCTAATGATAAACTAGGAGCTGGGAAATTTGAACCTATGTGGCATGGTCCTTATATTGTCAAGCGATTTCTTGCAAAAGGGGCTAACAAATTGATTGATTATGACAGGGGTCTCTTTAGGTAAACCCAGAAATGGAATTTATCTAAAGAGATATTATGCTTGATTTTTTTTGAAGATCTTACATGCAGATTAGTTATTTTTTCTAGATTAGCTGCTTTAGATTAGATGAGTATGTCTAGTTAAAATTTTGTGTTGACTACTATTCCTGCTTATCTTGATTACTCTTGATATTGTAGATGTCGACGTCCCTTCAAGCCTACATTGGTTTTTTTTATGGTGCCTGTCGTAGTACACTGAATATTACTTCCATGGCCTGGGTCATCTATTCATCCACCGATGAGTTAGTTTCTATGCATGGGTAAGCCTCAGTCAAACAACGAATAATGTTGCAGAATATAGCACAATTATTGATTTATTATCTGATGCCATTTCATTTGGCTTTCGGCAATCGTTAGGTTAGATTCTGAACTCATTGTATTACATTTAAACAAAGTATAAGCAATTAAAAATCTAGTGTTACTAAGATTATTCTTGAAGGTTCGTCTCTTGGAAAGACAGTTTGATTACATTGAATATCAACACATTCTGAGAAATTTAAATACATTGGCTGATGCATTAGCTAATAATTTTATAAATAGACATTTGTGACATTAAAACAGTAATTTTAAACAACATTTGATAAGTGTTGAACAAGATAGCCGTAGTCATATCATAGATAGAGTTTGTATTTCAAAAAATATTACATCATTTAGGACCATAGGTTTAAAACACCTTATGATCTGAAAGGTAGTGATACAAAAAACAAAAATACAATGATCTGCGATGATCATCCACTATCCATGGTGATTATCATGATAATACACTATCACACATGCCACTCTACACAGATATCTTTGAAATTGGCCAAGAACACCAGCAACATGCCTCTGGAGGCGTAAAGGAATATCATCCATAGTAGTCTCTGGAATATCTCTGGTTAACCTCTCCAGGTTCTGCTCTAAATTAGTGAGAATCTCTGCTGCCTAATTCTCTGGCGGTGCAATAGCATCTGTTCGCTTCCTCTCGAAGCAGTAGATATTGGCTGGTCTTCATGGACCAACATGTGCATTTAGATTTTTGTCATCCGTACTAAGATGATTGAAAACAAAATAAAAATTAGAGTTAAAAACACATCAAAATGATTGATTTACCTGACTTGTCCCACTGTGTTCTTGGAGGAAGAGGCATATCAGGATCGCCGAAATCTATCCCAGCATATGGAAAATCTTCAATGGCGAAGATTTTGTTCTGTAGCCAATGAAAGTATGCAGGTGTAAATCGAACTATCTCAAAACCCTCTCCATGACGGGCCATGACTTGTACCCAGCGGGCCATCTGAGGCTCTTTGACTCTACCAGCATCAACCGAGATAAGCTAGGGGGCAAGAGAAGGAATCTTCTCCAGAGTAAAAGAAACTACAATAGCTCCATATCCAAAGTTTTTCAACTTTTCTTTCTTAGCTCTGGTCAATTGGCCTTTTACATTAGCCAATAATCCTTCACATTAGTTGAAGATGGTGCCTCTGAAACATTCAACCGCTGTCTGCATCTGGGCTTTAGTAGCCACGTGTGGAGCTGCACTCCCATACAATCTAGCCACTGTGAATGCAACCAATTTGAGTTCAATATGGATAATGGTTTTTATATCAATGCGGTTGTCTTTTGGATCAGCTTCTTCGTTACAAAATTCTTGTTGGTAGCTAGCTACAGACTGACCACCTTGCCTAGACCCAAACAAGGAAATAGGTTCTCCTCTTTTGGAAAAACTTGTAAGGAAGTATATATCCTCCAGCTCAATTTCGAGCCGATGATCACTGATAATGAAACATTGTTCTTGAACATCCCACCTGTTCACCAACCATGTCAAGAGCTCTACTTGAGCCCTCATGCCCTGCATTGCCCAATATTTGTATAATCCACAATTTTTCAAAACACGCATTGTGGGTAAAATTCCCATAGCTACCCCATCTACTGCCTCATGTTCACGTTCTCTTCATTCAAGCATTTTGGATACTCTGCAATAGACATTTTGAAATATTAGATCCAATTAGAATGGAAAATTTTGGCTTAATTTGAGAGAAAACATATTTTTATTTTTTTCATGGTGCCTCCACACTTTTTGCATGAAGACAGTGCGAGCTACTGCACGCGTTATACATGAAATGTGTGGGACCCTGATAATTTTCCTTTGGAAAATTATCGGGGTCCACAAGTACTATGTGTTTTACCTGCGGGACCCTGAGAGTGATTTTTTGAACCTATTTTTCTCTTAAAAAATGATTCTAAAGCCTAAAAAGAGAATACAAACAGACAAAAATGAAGAGAAATGAATTGTGGATTACGTGGAGTCGACGATTTTGGATTCGGACAGTCAGTTCTTCTGATATCTCCTTTAGAACTTTTTCTACCAAAAGCTCTCAACTTTCACTTTCGATGCAAATGTAAAAATGAATTGGTTAAACTACTTTTTATAAAGATTTTTTGAATAAAAAATAATATTTTATTTATTTTCTACTTTGAAAGTTTGTTTTTCAAATAATTTTTACGTATATAAAACATGTATGTTTAATTTTTTGGGTTTTTGTGAAGAATACAGGATTTTCGGGTAACATAATCATTTTGGAAAATGAATATGCTTTTTGTCACTTTTTCGAAATCGTTAAAATATACAGAAAAAAGAGACATTATATGAGTACATTTTTATCACTTTTTCGAACTTGTTAAAACTTACAGAAAAAGAGAAACCATAGAGTCCTCTTTTAAGCCCTTTTTAGACTCTCTAAATAAGAAAAGGTTGCCGAGTACTTGACTATTCGAACTCATTAAAGGAAATGAACAGTCGCCCCTTCAGTATAAGTTTACCCCTTTTCCAGAATGAAATGGACTATTTACGAAAAAGGTATATGTTGACTAATCATAGTCAATAGAGTTCTCTCCTATATTATTTTATCCTTTTTCAGGCTTCAGAGACTAAATTTATGAAAAGGTACACCCACATAGTTTTCTTAAGTTTTTCTTCTAACTCCCTAAAATTGAAAAACAGTGAGTTTCACCTATACTGGACTCGTTAAAACTTAACAGTAAAGGACCTATAAATTATAAACAGGAAAAAACCACTCCTTCTTAGGGTTCGATTTTAATACTAAGTTGGACTCATCTGAAGGATGAGCTTATATAACAAGCAAATGTTATCCTCCTCAAGCTTGTCAAAAATAAAGAGGTACTTGCTAGAAATGGTGGGGGAAAAGAGAGAAAATGAATCCAGTTGTCACACTTCGTTTCAGAAAGTTGTATACCACTCTTGAACGCGACACTTTTGTCACATTCATATTTGGGTTGGGAAAATACTTTGACCAATCAGTTAATCAAGCCACATTGAAAGTCTTCAACCAGTTTCTAGGGTATTAGCTTTAGGTAAATCGTCACCATCTGCAGTGTTTGTTCAAGAGATAAATTTAATAAACCATTCATTCCAAACATTTGTCTCCATTTGCATTGACCATCCCTAAGTCAGTCCTTGCTAAAAATTTCTTCAAAACTTGACCTAATGATTTCGTGTCATGTGGTTTCCTACGATGGATCACTTTCTATCGATGACAGCTCATCATCTAGAAAGTTGATCTAGAATCATAAATAGTACCTTGAAATCTACATGCCCTAATGGCAGGTTTCTTGTCTTCGATGATCGGTTGCATCATTGACCTTCGATCGAATGATTTTGTGAAATGTTTGACTTCAGATCAAAAATTCACATTTCATGAATTGTACTGAGTACTTTGAGAACCATTGTAATTATTGGTGGTTTCTCTCACACTTGTTAACAGTTCACATCATTGACTGGTAATCAAGTGGTTTCTACCATGTTCAACTTCAACACAATCAATCGCATGGATAGAATCATACTAGTTCGAGAAGCAGGAATCAAGACCTTGGATCTAGTTTCCACCATCCAGGTTGCGAGGAATTTTATTATTCATCATATAGTATACTACTTCTAACAGATGGCTGCGTCCATACTGTGTCTACTCTTCATGTAATTCTAAAATCATTTATGTATCAGAACATGTAGTTAGTTTTGATCTGAGTATGGGAATGCCTACCTCAGCGATGATATACATATATATATGATTGCATTGAATTTTTTTTAGGGATTCAACTGGTGTGCCTACAGCCTGATCCTCGGAATGATAAAGCACTTCACTCTTCAAAATTCTTTACAAATCCTCAAACTTCACACTTTAGGGGGAAATCTGTTACACTAAAATTTTTCACCATGATATTTAGCTGTCTATATGGGTTCATCATTACCTATTTATTGCTCCCTCAGAAGTCTAAAAACATAAAGTTCCCCAAATCAAGTCTTGGAACTGGAAGAAGCTCTTAAAAATCCTAAAAAGCCTACTCCTGAACTTTTCCTAGTCATTCCCTGTGGTACCGCGGCTAATTACTATAAAAACTGTGGTACATCCTACACGAAAATCTCATTAAATTTTCGGACCCCCGTAAAAGGTAAAATAAAGAGAAAAGTAAGTTCCAGAAGCCCAGCTGGTCAAATATTCTCCCAGCTGGGGCCTTCTAGAAGCGTTATTTGTTCGAGCTTCGTCCTTTCCATTCATAAACCTTCATCCCTTCATAAATGGAGCTATCCCTTGGTTTTTGGAGCTAAAATCCCATAATGATAGGGTTTTATCCCTTCCTTTTTGGAGCTGAAACTACCTCTCTTCAGCTATAAATTGAGACCAAGTTTCAGTCTCAAGGGTACTTTTTGATACTTAGTAGTTGATACTTACTTCTTTGCTTATAGAAGAAAATTTCTGAAAGAATTATACTCTCTACATTTGGCATCATTAGCATGAGAGAGATTACATACTCATGGCCATAGTCTCATGCGGATCTAGAGAGTTTAAGTCTTGTTAAACTGAGGAAAATGGCTGGTCGGGACCCTCGAAGAACCTGTATAAACATCAAGGTGTTAAGGTTGTAAGGTTTCTTCTTTTATTAAAAGTTAATACAAATGGATTTTATTTTCTCATTGAGTTGTTCATTTATCTCTTGAATGATTTAATTCTTAGACTCCTTGATCACTAAGATAGAGTATTGCTTTCAAATTATCATATCTTGCAGATGCTTTTGATCTTGTTTTCCTGTCTTTGATTGCAGGTCTTATATGCCGGATCAATAACTTCTGGAGCAACTGGAATGAAGAAGCGACTGTATTGAATACCAAATAAGAATTGGACTTCAGGTAGGAGTATCTATCTGTAGTGAATGATAAATTCTTAAGCAAAATATTCTAGAGAAAATGGTCTACATCTGTCTGTTTGTTTCTAGATATCCTTAGGATAATAGGGAGATCGCTCTTGTCCGCAAGAGGGATTCATCTTTGCAACAAGGATATATTATCAATCATATGCAAAATCCAACCATGTTAGTGACTTCCATGTATCACCTGACCACAGATTAGGATGAACCAAATCTCTCTTCCATCCAATCACCCCTGTGCCATATTCCAAGCAATAATGTGGGTTCCCATGGGATAAACCAATACATAAACAACCAAGGGAATCCAAAGGCTAAACCACATTCACCCTCACACTACTGTGATCTCACCTAAACTAGTCCCAAGATCACATAACCAAACCAAGCTTGGATGCCTCAAAATTCCTTCACCATCCATTGAGGAATTTTCTTGTCTCCACCCACCTGTTGGGGGCTTCCTAGAGAAAACCATCTCCACCCCCAACCCTTGGTAATTTCCTGAGACCACCTCACCCGAATCCAAAACCTTCCAAAACTCCAAATCTCAACCAATAATGAATCCCATCACACCATGACTATATGGAAATGGAAATGCAAGGAAAAACCATTTTTAAACCAAGAAAAACCCATGCCAATGACAACAAATGAACCAAATACACACATGCATATACCATGCATGCCAAAACCATCTAGGAAATCATACATGCAACCTGCTACCTGAAAGTATTCCCACTGAAGCCGCTTTATCCATCCTTTCCTTGCATGATCCTTTCTTTCTTATCCTTCATTTTTTGTCATTTTCCTTCATTTACTTTCCTTCTCCTTCTTTTTCTTGCTTTCTTACTTTCTCCTCTTAGTGCTCTTCTCCTCTCCCAAAACCAATTCAAAAACTAAAGTGAAGAAAAAGGTTGTAAATTGATCCTCATAATCCTTTTTATCATTGATGCCTCTATTTTCCTTCAATTTCATCCTCACATGCAACCTGTGACCTTTCACCTTCCTTTTCTCCAAATTCACTTTATTTTCATAAATAAAATGCCAATAGATGTCTTTTCTCCTTTTCAAATACTTTTCCATTTCCTTTTCCAATTTCCCCTTAGACATAATAAACAACAACTAATTCCCACTAGGATGTTTTTCCCAACATTCAACTTGGAATACGTGTCCCACAACCTTGGTCTTATTTTTCCTTTATTAACTTTATTACACGAAATTTTAACCCGGGGTTGTTAGAGACCCATCCCCCTTACGGGAACACCATCCTCGGTGTTCTATAACACCTACAACTAGAAAAACTGTTGAAAACCAAAACATACTACCCATGGAGCTTTATAACCCAGCTTGACATAGTATTTACAATTAACAACCTGCTCAAAATAAAAATCATTGTTACAAACATGACAAAATGAAAACGATACCACTTATTGTATATTTATAACATAGTTCATTACATTATTTACAATAAAAACCACATATAATTATGCACATTTTCTTCAACCAAAAAATAACCATACTATCTATGGATCTCTATAAATCCATCTTCATACAATATTTACAATAAAATATACATATATATAGATGCACATTTTCTCTAACTAGAAAATAAGAGGATATGATGCATGCATCCACAACAAGGGAATCTAGAAGCTCACACCTCCACCCTCAAAAGTAATAATAGGATTCACCTCCTTCCCAAGAAGTCCAGAATCCATTACCAAAGTCAAACCTACATTCAATGTCCAACGTTATGATCCTTGTGCTACGAGTTCTCTCAGTGAATAGTTACCGGCTCATTATTCTAGAGAACACTCCCAATGTGCATATGATTCCATCTGGAAATGTTAATTACCAAAAAAAATCCATCCCTCGACCTTCCCTTCTCTGCTACACAGTCCCTCACAAAATCCACCCACCCCTTTCCGTGTAGTCACTCACCTTCCAAGTTCCTTAGCATCCACTTTCCTGGGATATCCATCTCTTGGAAATGTTTCCTCACATCAGAAGGTCCAAAAACCAAGGAATATATATGCATCAAAACCATCATACCAGTGATAGCATTCTCATGGAAATCAATGGGCACTATTGGGTACCAATGTCCCACAATGGCCCTTCTCATGTATTTCTTTACCAACTTGTCGCATCACATTGTACAACACATACACTTACATAGTGTGCAACACAACACATACAACTACACCTGACGTACAACATGGCACATACACCTACACTCGGTGTACAACACCACACATACACCTACACCCAGTGTACAACAAAACACATACACCTACACCCAGTGTACAACATCACACATACACCTACACCTTGTGTACGACACCAAACATACACCTACACCCAATGTACAACACAACACATACACCTACACTCAGTGTACAACATAACACATACACCTACACCCGATGTAAAACATAATGTATATACATACACACCATACAATACAATGAATACACATGTTGCAACACAATGACTACACGATACCTGTAACATAGTATCACATATACAAAACACAACATGTGCACAATACCACATGTACAAAAACACCACATGTACAACATGTACACAGTACCACCTATAAACAACACCGCCTACACAATGTGTACACAACACCACATGTACCACATGTACATAACACCACATGCACACAACACCACACGTACAACATACACACTGCACCATACATATAAAACACCAAATATACAACATGAACAGAACGTCATATGTAAAAAGCACCACACATACAACACTATAGGTACAACATGTACAACAGATGCACAATAGTATTATTTCACATCCAGAGACTGCATTGTCTCTATGAGGAAACATTGTTTCTGATGTCTTTCCATTATCCATGCTTTTCCCAACATGTCGCAAATCACACTGCTTTCATTCGGATGATTTATCCCTCAACATTACCTACCATAGCATAACCATATACATAGTACAAGAACATAATATCAATTCATATCCCCATGATAATAACCCCATATATCTGTCAGGGCTACTCTTCCCATTTGATTCCTCATAAAATAGGAACCTCTTCATGCCATTCACCTGTATAAGAAATCATTCCTCCACAAGAATGGTCCCTGACGACCCTGTCAGACAATGACATATGTACATGCATATATATACATATAAACATTAGAATAAAACAATCATGATCTTTGACGACCTTGCCAGACAATGAAATACATGCATACATGTATACATATATAGTCATCAACATAATCATGATCACAACATAATTACCAGATATCATCAGGTCAAGATTAAGATAACTCCCTTTATATGTGCACAACATTAATAACAATAATTCCCAACCTAGCTAAAGCATATGATGCCTCAAATCCATTTACTATACCTTTCCTGTTACCTTTCTCATGACTACTCAGCCACCATCCATTTACCCCATTGGACCCAACCAACCCAAATAGTTGTCACATTGTTTCCTTTAGCTTCCCTTTACTCATGCATCAAGTTCCATCTGGGTCTTACATTAAATGTTGGGTTTCATTCAGCTCATCCCGAGCTCCATTATCCTTCCTCTTTCCCCAACCAATTCCCAAGACCCTCAAAATAAAAAAGGAAATAACAGAAAGCAAACAAGAATAAAAACCATGAAAACCAATAATAATATGACACTAGTACATAGTGGCATGGCCATTCACAAGATGCAATTAAAACCGCAAATCAAGCACAAATAAATCACAAAGCACCACAAGCACAAACGTACCAACAAACACCATGACTCAAACCCATGGCCCCCAATGCTTCCAAGGGAAATCTCAACCCAATCCTTCTTCAAGATTTCATGGAAGTCCCTTTTTCCATTCAATCCCCTGCATCATACTTCCATAACCACATAATTTTTGGTGTATAAATAAACATAACAATATACCAATTACCTTACCTTACTGTGCCAAGAATATTGGCTTGAAATTGAGAACGTACATATATCATCTCTCAAGGGACTCCAAACCTTAACAAATCCAACTATAACTAGAAGCCAGTTGTTATACCTATCAGATACATGTTCATGAATATAACACATCTCCACATAATGACAGATAAAATCAAGGTTAAGAATAATTCTTGTATTCATGCAAAGCACTCATTCATTTGTATTTTTGGTTTCGAAACATAGCCAAAGGATTTTTTACCCAATTCCTTTATTTTTCCTATTTCCTTGTTGCAACTGAGTCTTATTATGTCCTGTCACACCGCCCAGCTATTAGTTATATAAACAAATCTATTGTTACCTTGTCACGCTAATTCCAAGAATGTTTCCTTGAAATTATTCACATATGTTAGTCACATGTTCCAAAGATCAAAAAATAATGTCTATTAATTTGAAATCAACCTTTACCGGGACTAATAGTCATGTCATACTCTATAATCAACTCAAAATCATCAATCATAATACTACAACTAGCACCCACTTGCACTCAAGTACATATCAATTGTCTCATTTCATATTGCGTTAGTATAACAATATCATTCCTTCATGCAATCTTATAGACACATGCTCATATCATGAAATTAATAAAACATTCAAACAACTAGTAAACATAACCTTGTTAGCTAAACCAAATAGACGACATAATCAAACTCATACCTAAATGTACCTTAGGGTAGGCTATCACATATGCACAAGTCATTCCAGATTAGTAGAACACAATATCACAAATATATAAACTCATACCCGAATATTATAACCATAACCATCTTCATAGGTAAATCCAAATTAACATGATACATATAACATCCAGATCTTAAATGCATGACCATAATCATCATGCATATGACCACAATCCATATAACAACAAGTTACTACTATACATGACTATCTAACACATGCATATAACTACACCGATTAACTAGCATTTATCATTCATGTAACCATAACATAAATAGGATGACAGACATTTACATAACCATAATTCATATAACAACCATTAAATATCATACCTCCATGCCCAACATACAAACTTGTGTGACGATTTGTTCTTATCCCGAGGTCGGGTGCTGCGACATAGCTCTAATGATTTGCATCTCCTGATCCATCTCAACCAACACATCAGCATCATACATGATAACATAAACTATGACACTGACTATGTGCATGACAAACATAACCACCATCATGCATGCACATGACTGACATGCATGCATAACAATCACATTCCTCTCATCCAGTCCAAGTATTTAACCATGCTCTGATACTGATTTATAATTCCACCTCCCATATCTACCCACTTTCACTGGACTGCTAGAAGAAACATGAGTTGAGGGTTACTATGACATGGTTCAACCTCCTATATCACCTTAAGGAAATGGAGTCGAAAAATCAAGACTTTACTGACTTCCCTTAGGTGCTATAAGACCCTCAAGGGATAAACCACCCTTCAAGGTGCCCAAACCCTAAGTTAAATTTCTTTTTCAATAATCTGGACTCCTAGACACTAGCATAACATTGCATAAGTTTTAATTTAAATCTCCATTCATATGCATAATCCTACAAGGGAGTGACTATAGTCTTTTTCACCCAATTTTTTGCCTCCAACCACGAGATCTGTGCCAAGTTTTTAGGGTTAGTCTCTAGACCACTACCTAGAACTTGAAAAAAATTTATATAATGATAAATGACAAAAGGAAAAAACCTCTAACACCAACTTAATCAAGGACTTAACCTAACTAGTTCTAACCAGGACAGTAATTCCATTATGTTAGTCATTAGTATTTTTCACATGTTGATGATGACTGGTTTCTTAAGCCAAGTTTTCTAGAAGCTGATCTCCAAACTATCAAATCTATCATCTAGAAAACACCCCTAAACAATTTTTGTCTTCCTACCTTTTCCAGTCAGCCTATGATGAGAAAAAACCTAGTTGTCAAGTCCTATCTAGTTTCAGTCATATAATCCTGTCGATGAGCTGCTATAGCTAAAGGTTATCTACTGTCATTTACCCTCATTCCCAAGTCATTCATTATCCAAATTTTGATAAAATGTCAGCCACCCTATCTCTGGTCATATGTCATTTTGAGATCTAATCCTACCCAAAGAAAATACTCAAAATCTGTCAAGATCGCCCCTATGTTAGGTAGTGGTGCTTTAGGGAATCCCTTCCTTGGAAAAAAACATCCTAAGCCAAGAGCCTTTGTTCAGTACTAGCCAGCCCTGAATTAGCGCTTAATATGCAAAAACAAATCTTGATACATCCATAGGTCGCGCCACTAAGATGTCTTTTTGTCTCAGTCTGGAATAAATTATACAAAGATCCAGAACAAAAGAAGATAAGTATGTTCACTGTCTAAAGAACATGCTTAAGGTCAAGAAAAATCTCCATCAGACCCTAAGGAAGCTCTTCAGAGTTCAAATTTATTTTTCTATTACGTCTCTGCAAGGGTGTGATTGCATCAATGACCCATGTGTAAAGGAGCAAAAGAACAAAGTCAAAGAGGTCCTGCATGGTGAACTAGCTTGTCCTCCATAAACAAGTGAAATACAGTAAGTGAGGAGCTATTATGGTTGTAGTCTAAAAGCCAGAGTTATCCAAAGAAATAGAGCGTAGCCTCCAAGTCATATTAATTAAAAGAGCTAATGTTTGGCTGATCAGCAGTATTTTCAGCACCTCCTCCAAAGGGAAATTTCAACTTGCATCTGCAAACACAATCAAGAGAAGTCAGTCAACTATGTCTAGCAAGCAAATACTCTGCATACACAAGTCATGTGATTTCTGGTCCAAGGGTTCACAAAGATCTTTTACAAATAAAACATATCTCAGAACACATCTCATAGAGCAGATTATTGCCTATTTGACATGACACTAAGTAGAAACATGTGATTTGAAGAAAGGTAATACATTTTGGAAATAGATAAAATATCTTATCTATAGTGCTGACCTCCTTCATTAAAGAAGATGGTTAAGAGCACAGTAAAAACCTCCTCCTTTAGAAGAGAAAATGGTTAGAAGATCAGTATAACCTCCTTCATTAAAAGTAGATGGTTGGGAACAAGATGAGAAACTCTTTCATTTAAAAAGGGCAGAGAGTTAAATTGTCAAAGAGATTTCATAAATTGTCAATCACCTCCTTCCAAGAGATGGGAAAAGGATGCATCAGCAATATTTGATATGGTTTTTGAGCAACTTTCCTTTTGAAGGACAGATTTGACAAACAGTGATAAAACCATAAGGGTTCATAGGTTGAAAAACCTCTTTTACATCAACCAAAAGGATGGAATTTTTATGTTAAAAGTCTATTTTCCTTTGTTTATAGAGACCTCCTTAAAATTGTGATAAATATGAAACTTGGGCTAAGGATAGCCTCATCAACATGTCAAAGAAAACATACATTGGAAGACATGGAGAAAGGCCTCACACAAATCGGAAAGGCCATTTGTAAAGACTGCCACAATGGTTTCATGAAAAATTTCCCATTGAGGACTAATATGAGAAAAACACAGTTCTATAGTCTTTCTATATCAAATCAAAATGCTATACTCACCTCTTTGCAAGACTAGCCAAAAAAACCTATCAGTGTCAAAAGGCCTCCTCCTCAAATGAGCAGAGGGCCCACAAGTGTCTGAAAACATTCAAAGGGACAAGTGAAGAAGGATGGCCTCCACAAGAAACATTATAGGAAAAACACAGTTCACAAAAGGTAAAGGAGGTTTTCAAATTTTAAAAGGAGGTTTTCAAATTTTAAAAGGAGGAGAAGGCCGTTTAAAGGGCCCATTAGAAAATTTCAAAACTCAAAACGAACATTTCTTAGCTCCTCACAGAGAAAGAAGAGTTTTTCGAGCAAGTTGTTGAATTTTTCGAGCTTAAAGCTCTACTGGTGCGCCTGTACATTTGCGCGGCGTGCCTGTGAGTTCCCGACTGAATATTTTGAATGGAGGCACGATGTGCCTGTAGCTGTGCGCGAGACGCCTTTGCCTGCAGTCAACAGGCGCCCGAGACCGAACTGACACCTCCCTGCGCGGCGCTTTCTGTTGTAAACGGCCCGCTCATCCTCCGATCTTCAACAAAATTCTTTGAACGCTGCTCCAATGATCAACAGGGTCTACAAGCCCATTTTCAAGGTATTCCTCGCCTCTTTGCTAAGGATTGATTTCAAGGAGGGTCTCTAAGTCATAAATTATCACAGAAAGGGGTTTCTTCTCGTGCTAAAGAATAGTAAAGCTTTGTGTCAATTTAGAGAATTTTTTCTCACTGAATTTTCAGAGATAAATAGTGATTAAACAAAGGGTTTGAATATGCCAATATAGAAGTTTTGTTTGTGCTTTAAGAAGTAAAGGATGTGTGCAACTTCCACTAGAAAATAGAGTTTGTGCAAAAGGTCTCATCACCAGCTTGAAGGAGTATGTTGAAACATGTTTTTCATGAGCACCCTTTTTTCCAAATAGCCACAAAAGATCATTGATTGCTGAGAAAAACTGTAACCATTCAGGGAGACATAGTTTGTTTCAAGGGCCTTGTATTCAGTGACAAAGAGGGTTGTTTTTGTTTTAAAGAGATAACAACATCTGAGAAGGGAAAATTTTCAAAGGCAAACTACAGTATTTTTCCTCAAAGAGAAAAGTCCTTTATTTTAAATCAATCCCTTAAGATAGTGAGTTCAGAAGGCCTTTTTCCTGTTTCAAATAAACTACAGAAGAAAATGATCATTTAATAGGAGACAAAGTCTGTTAGAAATTTCACTACTCAGCAACAAAGAGCTGTCTTTTGCTGTAGAAAGACATTAATCATCACAGGAGGGCAGTCTTGTTCAAAAGGCAGAAACAATGTTTTCCTAAAAAGATACAGTCTGTGTTTATCAGTCCATTAAAATAGTGCTACCCAAAGAGGAATTGTTTTTCAAAGGGACATATTTTTCTTGTTTAAACTTCAAAACACAGTCAGTTGAAGAAAATGGGTTCATACAGTCAAAATCAGAGGAGAGCTGATGGTGTATTAACAAACTTGTGGGCTAACTAAAACAAACTTGGTTTTTCTCAAAAAGTGATATGAAATTGTGAGAACAAAGTATTTCTCATACAGAGATTGACTGTAGGGGCATTTACCAGAAATTTCACCTTTCAAAGAAAGGATGAATCCGGAGGCTACCTGGCCCTTCTACAGACTCTGCCTAAAGAAATAAAATGTAATCACTGAGATCCGATCAATGAAATTATTTGTTTTATGTGCAAAGTATTCATTGATCCAGCTTTAATGTGTGAATAGGCAAGTATACATATTCTTCAAATGAAGTATAATGGTTTGAAGATGAACTAATAAATTTTGTTCACTGTTTAAACCTACTTGGGAAAAATTTTATTATAAAAATTACTATTTAAAGGAGAAGAATCTGAAAATATGCAGCAAAATTATACAGTATGACAGCAAATAATTGTTTAAGCGGTTCACCCCTCTCTTGGGCTACCTCCGCTGGGTCCAAAAGCCTCTAATTAGGCTTTTTCCTCTTTGATTAAATGCTCAAAATGTGAATACAACTGTATAGAAGCCTCAAATGGAAAAATACACTGCAAATTAAGATTCATAAGGCTCAAATCAGTGTAAAATGACTAAACAAACACCTCCATTGGATGAAGATAGTCCAAAACAGCTCTTCTTCCCTTAGGCCTTGGTGGCTCCACGACCAAAAACGCTGGTAAATTCTATGTTAGAGTGCCCTGATGGCTCTGCAAACACTCCCAACAGCTCCAGAATGTCGAAGAGACCCAGAATCAAAAAAAAATTCATCCAAAAAGGACTTTCCTAGCCAAAGTTATGGCTAACTGAAGTTTGCCCTTCAAAAGCTCCACTAATTGTGGAGAACTAGAGTTAACTCCAGTGAAAAACGGAAATTGCACCAAATTTGGCGGGCGCGCTCCAAATTCATCAGACGATTAACTGAAATATTAAATGTGGCATATAATCTGGTCACATGCGCGTCGGAACCGTCGGGCCAAACAGTTTTCAAACCGTTGCATTAACTGACATGTAACGGTCAGTCCGCATATACATGAATAGACACATGGTTAACTGTGAAATTTAATATAAAAAGAACCGTTTGGAGTTAATTCTGCTCCACTCCACACACGTGTTTTAAACCCATGTGGCTTCACTTTAAACCATATGTTGTCATACCTTTTGACATTTCAAATGTACGTTGAATGCCATTACCATACTTATGCCATACCATATATTACACCTTTGTTACGTAGGTTGTAACCGTTAATAAACATTGCCCACGTGATTTAAATATATAACCCAAACTTTAGGCTTGTGGGTTTTAACATTTTATTATATTTCAAATTTTGTTTAATATATAGTATGGTTTAATATTTAGTTTTTAATAAGGTTTAATTAATTTTTTTTTTTAATAATTAATTAAAACATATAATTAATAATATAATATATGATTTAATAAAAACCATATAAAATATTAAAAATATATAATTTAATTAATTTATTAAACCTTAATAAAAATAAAATTATCCCAATACATAATATTAAAAAAATTTCTTTCAAAATTGAAAGTTATTGGGCGAATTCAAACTGCAATATCTCCTCCATATGGCAACGGATTTGAGTGTCGTTCGCGGATACAGGATCATTCTGGCGAGCTCTTTCCTGTCATTTTGGTTCGGACCAATTCTAAGCAACTTCATTTTTGAGCATTTTCTACAAGAGACTTGATCTCCTGATCACACCTCCCAAATGGGAAGCTTTTGGACCCTCAAAAGCTTTCTGATTACTGAAAATGATGATGTGGAGACTGATTCTCCCCTCTTCCACCTTTGAAAAACTGAAATCTGCCCGATTTCATCAAATTAAGCTTTTGAGAAAATGATAACCTGTCTCTGGAATCAACTGATCGACCATTGCTTAGATTGACGGAGTCATGATGCAAATGATTAAAATTTGCAGAATAGCAATTGGAATCTGTAGAAAATAAACTTTTTCTACATTGATCAAACTTCCAGAAAGAGTTAAAATAATTGTCACCTTGCAAATTGTTCCCATGGCGAATTCGACCATACTGAAACCAACTTTTTCCCATGCTGAATGGTGTGTCCTTCTTGCTTGCACTGCTTTGCTTTGACACTTCATTTTCTGGATTGGTTGACCCAAAAGGTAATTCGTGCAACACAACATCATCTTCTTTCAAATTTAAACTGTTATCAAACTGAGAAAAATCATTAGCTACATCATAAAAAGGCAAATGCTCAAAATCTAGTCGTTTCAACATCAACAAAGTTAGACTTTGACTTGCATTAACCAATCTTTTCAATTGACTTGCATGGAGTAAAGAAGATTCCATCTTCTTCTTGTCAGCTCTCACAATGTACTCTTTACCATGTTTAAACAAGTGATACTTGTTTTCATGGCGATGAAAGATGGCCTTCCTGTCAAACAAATAAGGACTTCCCAAAACAATACCTGAGATATCAAGCGGCACCACATCAAGTTCTACTGTGTCAATAAAGTGTGCAGTTATTGCAAAGCGCAATATGCACTTCCTTGAAACTTGCAAATTGGCATCCTTACATATCCATCCAAGTGGATAAGGCTTCGGATGCGGAATGGTCTCAAGTTTAAGCTGCTTGACCAAGTCTTCAGAAATAAGATTAGCTTGTGACCCACTATCAAATAGTGTGTCAATTTTTGTATGTTTTGAAATTACCCTCACATGGAAAAGCTCTATCCTCCTCTTTTCATCATGAGTATCTTTGTGACAATTCCAAGAGCTAGAACTGGGAATTGTGTCTTGCACCACTTCTTTCCCCTTAATGTTCTTTAAAACCATGCCTATGCATTTTGTCTCATCTCCTGAGTCTGACCCTAAGTCTTGCTCAACTGTTGCAACAGTTTTCTCCTTTTCTTTGGTCTTGTTTTTGTTCTTGTATTTTTCTGGTTTCAGTTCAGGATGAAGCTTCCAACAATGATCTTCATCATGACTTGTCTTCGAACAGTTCTTGCAAAATAACTTTCCTTTGTCTTTTCTTGAATTTGCAACTCTCTTCTTTCCTTTGTTTTTGAAATTACTATCCTCATCAAAAGTATTCTTTCCTCTAGCTTCTAAATGTGTAGCCTGCACACAGACTTCATCTAAGATGGTAGGATTGAACATTAGAATAGTATGTTGTAGATAATTGTGCAAACCTCCTATGTATTTCAACAAGGTGTCTTGACTTTGTAAGTCTACTCCAAGTAGAAGTGCTCTCCTTCTAAACTCTTGGGTATAATCTTGCACATTTTGACCTTTAAGTTGCCTAAAATTTTGCCAATTCATGATTGCTTTCTAAATACGAGCAAGAGGATAAAAATGTTTCTTAATAGCAGTAATAAACTCATTCCAAGTTAGAGTTATCTTACCATGCTTTTTAATTTCCTCCCTGGTCTTGGCTTCCCACCAAACCAAAGCTGCTCCATCCATTCTCAAAGAGGCTAATTGGATTTTTTTGTCATCATCATGCAAATTCTGAATTCTTAGATAGACTTCCAGCTGTCTAATCCAGTTATCCAATTTTTCTGCATTCACATCACCATTAAACATCGGCAACTCAAACTTCACATCAAGCTTTAACAAAGGATTTTTAAGAGATGGTTTTGTTTTGTGTGACTGATTAACAGAAGTAGAAGAGGATGATGTGGAGGATGAGGATGACGATGGAGATGGTGGATCACCATTTCCTCCATTCCCTTTCTTAGACTCATCTTTGTCTTTCTTTCCTCCTGAAGAATCTCCTTCTTCTCTTTGGTTTCTAGACCCTTCTCCAGCAATCCTATCATTTCTCTCCTGGTATAGGATCCTAACCATCTCATTCAAGTCCAAGAAAGCTTTTCTAAAGACTCTTTCTTCTTCCTTGGGATCCATTTCCTCATGTACTTCTCCTTCTCTGGATGACATGCTTGTGGCTGATTCTAAGGCTATTGAGGATGAAATGGAAGGTGGATGTAATGGCACTCTAGCCCTCCTTGGTTGAGGATTAACTTGTTCTCTAACCAATTGACCTTTCCCTCTTTGCAATTTCAGCCTAGTAAGCATCAAATTTTGCAGAATAATACAATTTACTTGCACAAATTTCACAAACTCTTAAGCAAAACCTTGAGCTCTGATACCAACCTGATCTGAAATTGTGAGAACAAAGTATTTCTCATACAGAGATTGAATGTAGGGGCATTTACCGGAAATTTCACCTTTCAAAGAAAGGATGAATCCGGAGGCTACCTGGCCCTTCTACAGACTCTGCCTAAAGAAATAAAATGTAATCACTGAGATCCGATCAATGAAAGTATTTGTTTTATGTGCAAAGTATTCATTGATCTAGCTTTAATGTGTGAATAGGCAAGTATACATATTCTGCAAATCAAGTATAATGGTTTGAAGATGAACTAATAAATTTTGTTCACTGTTTAAACCTGCTTGGGAAAAGTTTTCTTATAAAAATTTACTATTTAAAGGAGCAGAATCTGAAAATATGCAGTAAAATTATACAGTATGATAACAAATAATTTTTTAAGCGGTTCACTCCCTCTCTTGGGCTACCTCCGCTGGGTCCAAAAGCCTCTAATTAGGCTTTTTCCTCTTTGATTAAATGCTCAAAATCTGAATACAACTGTATAGAAGCCTCAAATGGAAAAATACACTGCAAATTAAGATTCAGAAGGCTCAAATCAGTATAAAATGACTAAACAAACACCTCCATTAGATGAAGATAGTCCAAAATAACTCTTCTTCCCTTAGGCCCTGGTGGCTCCACGACCAAAAACGCTGGTAAATTCTCTGTTAGAGTGCCCGTATGGCTCTAAAAACACTCCCAACAGCTCCATAATGTCGAAGAGACCCAGAATAAAAAAAACATTCGTCCAAAAAGGACTTTCCTAGCCAAAGTTATGGCTAACTAAAGTTTGCCCTTCAAAAGCTCCACTAATTGTGGACAACTGGAGTTAACTCCAGTTAAAAACGGAAACTGCACCAAATTTGGCGGGCGCGCTCCAAATTCATTGGACGGTTAACTGAAATATTAAATTTGGCATATAATCTGGTCACATGCGCGTCGGAACCATCGGGCCAAACGGTTTTCAAACTGTTGCATTAACTGACATGTAACGGTCAGTCCGCATATACATGAATGGACACATGGTTAACCGTGACATTTAATATAAAAAGAACCATTAGAAGTTAATTCCGCTCCACTCCACACACGTGTTTTAAACCCACGTGGCTTCACTTTAAACCATATGTTGTCATACCTTTTGACATTTCAAATGTACGTTGAATGCCATTACCATACTTATGCCATACCATATATTACACCTTTGTTACGTAGGTTGTAACCGTTCATAAACGTTGTCCACGTGATTTAAATATATAACCCAAACTTTAGGCTTGTGGGTTTTAACATTTTATTATATTTCAAATTTTGTTTAATATATAGTATGGTTTAATATTTAGTTTTCAATAAGGTTTAATTAATTTTTTTTTTAATAATTAATTAAAACATATAATTAATAATATAATATATGATTTAATAAAAACCATATAAAATATTAAAACTATATAATTTAATTAATTTATTAAACCTTAATAAAAATAAAATTATCCCAATACATAATATTAAAAAAATTTCTTTCAAAATTGAAAGTTATTGGGAAAATTCAAACTGCAATTTCTCCTCCATATGGCAACGGATTTGAGTGCCGTTTGTGGCTACAGGATCGTTTTGGTGAGCTTTTTCCTATCATTTTGGTTCGGACCAATTCTGAGAAACTTCATTTTTGAGCATTTTTCTACAAGAGACTTGATCTCCTGATCAAAAAGTAAAGAGTGTGTTGATTGAAGATTTATCACAGTAAACATTTCAGACAGTTGCCTTAGTAACTCAGCCAAGAATATCAGAAGCAAAATACCTCCCAGGAAAGATAGCAGAAGTGGTCCTCAAAAAAGGTATGAACCTTTTTCAACTAAGGAAGTGAATGCCTATCCTTCAGTAATTTTTAACTTTCATGAAGTAGGATGTTTTGAGTTTTGTCAAAAGGTTCAGGGGGTAAAAAGTTATTTTCCCTTGACACATCTATTTGCTTTAAGGCTGCAAGGGAAACATGTTCATCTAGCATGCTTAGACTTCAAGCTCTCTCCTAGATATATTTCCAGAGCTACCAAAATTACATATGTCGGAGAAAAATGGTTTAAGCAGAGCTACCTAGATTCAGATCAATATAAACCCTTATTGAAACCAGAACATCGGGATGCATGCCCATCTATTTTTCCTTTTTCATATTTTTTGAACAACTATGTTCCTCTCATGAAGATAATCATGAAATATTTCACATGTGAAGGGAGTTTTTCCCGGGTTTATGCTTACCATATCAGGCTACTCATGCACTTCACAAGAACCCAATTGCTAAACTTACCCTTTTTCCTCTATAGAAGTGTTGAAAAGATGGCTTCTACTATTTAAAAGAAGTTTTCCTCTCAGCAGCAAGCTTGTCTTTTCCATCATTCCCTTATCAAGATTGTCATTCTCCATCAACTTGAGAAAAAGGGAATTTCTTGGGAAACTTTCCTTTCACATCCCGATTTCGCCACTATTTCTTCATCCCATGCATCTCCTTCACCATCCACTCATCATATTTATCCTTCTTCTAGTAAACCCACTCCTAAGAAGCAAAAATCTCCTATGATTGATTAAGAAGAAGAGAAAATTGAAGAAAATCACAGTGATGAAGAAGAGCACAGTGATAAAGAGCAAAACAGTGAAGAGGATCAAAATGAAAGGAAGCAAAGTGAAGAAGAGCACAATGAAGAAGAGGACAGTGATAAAGAGAAAAGCAATGAAGAGGGAAA
This sequence comes from Pinus albicaulis, assembly GCA_034641835.2. NCBI lineage: Eukaryota > Viridiplantae > Streptophyta > Pinopsida > Pinales > Pinaceae > Pinus > Pinus albicaulis. The sequence continues at coordinate 632,795,124 of CM076581.1, read as the reverse complement.
TGATGAAGAAAAGGAACAGTTTGATGAGGAACACAACAGTCACAAAGAGGAAAATATTGGTAGCCCACACAACAACAAACATGATGAGGATGAAGCACAAAACATTGAGGATACAGAGCCTAAAATTCCTGAAGAAAGCAGGGACAAAAGTGAACAAGGCAGCCCTCAAGGAGACATGCAAGGTGACAGTTAAGGCATTCATAAGGAGGGTCAAAACAATTCTCAAAGGGAGAATTTTGATGACAGAAAGGAAAGCCCACCAGCCAGCAAGGATGATGATGGAAGTAGCAAAGGAAAATACCAAAAAGAGCATGTGCTAGCTGCCTCTCCTAGCAAGGGGCCATGCTTTCTTCTCCAAAGGTAACAAAGCCCAGAACATCAAGAAAGAAAGTGGCTCAAATTGTAACTCCAAATGTTACTAGTGCACTCTGAAGTAAAGGAAAGTTGCCCAAGAAATCCATTATTGAATTACCAAAGAGGAGGAGGACCAAGAAGGCCACCCAAAGCAAGGGAAAAGAGAAAGAGGAAAGTAGCCATGAGAAAAAGAGGTATTTTGACATAATTTAGATAAAAAATGATGACAGTGAAAATGAGGCCAGAATCCTAGAGTCTCTCTTGCAAAATAGAGAAGAACAAATTCATGATCTAAGAGCGGATCTAGAGAGGTCTAAAAACCTCATTCATTTTCTGCAAACACAAAACAAGCAAATGAGTGTCCACATGGAAGTTTATGAGACATGGGCTATTAAGTATCAAAAATAAGCCTCCAAAGTGCAAATTAAGTTGGAAGAACTCATGGGTGAATTCAATGATAGTGAAGAATAATATCAGCCAAGGAGGAAGAGGCCAAGGACTATGGGACTCAAAAGAGCTTTGGAGAAGCAAAAAGAGGAAGAGGCTGCCCTTTTCCAATCTTTTCCTCTTACTACTTTATTCACCCAAGAGATAGAAAACAATAGAGAAGCATGGATTGAAAGGGTGAATGAACACTTAGAGAATAAGTTGGAAAAGGAAAATAGATACTTGAACCTTCAAAGAAAAATGACTGGGCACTATAAGAAGCTTAATCAATTCACCTGAAGGAAATTGAAGGCTACACAAGAAAAGCTCAAGGAGGCTCAAAAGAGGCACCTGGCACAAAAAGTGAAGAAAGGCATATCAAGGCTTGAAATTTTGGCCTCCGCTTCTTAGCATGATTCTGAAAACCCATGAGGGTCATGCTCGCCAAAATTGGGCATAATTAGAAAAGTTTTCGTTTTTTGACATTTTTGGGCTTTTTGCAAAAAATCATGAGCATCGCCATTTTTTTTTGAAGCATCCTCAAAGGATGAAAATGGTATCATTGGATGCCATAATTTCAGGGGCATCTAGTCAAAAAAATTCAGATCAATTGAAGATGTTTTGGTCCCCCAAAGTGGCAAAAAATAGTCACTTTTTCAACACTCTGCCCCACATATCAGCAAAGGCTAATTTCTGGGTTTTTACACACAGGTCAGATTTTCATAGGCTTCTAGTGATCATTTTGGGGAAAAAAAATCATTTTCAGAAACTAGACATCTAGGGCTTTCCAACGAGCCATCACAGGCCTCGTTTTGACATCGGGAAGTCCTCCAAAGGTTGCCTGCAAAACAGGGAATTGTCTGCTACTATATTTCTGAAGTTTTTTTGTAAAAATGCAGTTTTCTGAAGTGGCTTTTCCAAATGTGCGTTTATCCTTTTTTTGCCATTGTCAGTTGGGAAAAGTCAATATAGTTTCCTTTTTTAGCATTTTTAGGATATTTTTATAGATATTTTGTGCCTTGGGCTTTGCAAAGCCTCAAGGACAAAATCAGATATTTTTGATGGGCCAATGAGCTTGCTAGTTGCACTAGGAGGTTCTCCTTCATCTTGGCCTATATATTTCAAGAGAATTCATTGTAAACAAGGCTGAACTTGATGATATAGAGAAATATAGGGTTATACAAGCTTGGAATAAATACTTGTCTCATGCATTGGATATTTTCTTGAATGTTTTGGATGATGAAAGAGAACTGTATTTGAATTCCTTGACTTGGTAAAATGGTATAGTGTCCCTCTCTGTTATGTTTCCTTAATTTTCATACATATTTCATGTTCTTGCTTGTTGTAAGACAGTAGAGAATAGATTTGAGACATGCCCTTGGAGGCACCTCAGATTTCCTGTTTCATTATAGCTTCTATGTTTTCTTCCTTCTTAGTCATATCAAAGAATTCTTAATTGCTCTTTGATCACTAAAGAAATTGTTTGCTTGTTTCATTTATGGTTTTATGCATGCTAAGTATGATTGATGGTACGCCCTGCTTACTCATGGCTAGTCATAGCTCCACCTCTGAAACCTTTCTTTTAATTTTTTATTGTCCTAGTTGAACCAAAGAGGACTTGTATCGATCTTGCCCTTTGCCTAAAGCTCTAAAATCTTAGTTCAAAGTGCCCGATAACCCAAAATACTATGTCTAGGATTTCCCTCTTAGGAGCTTGAGTTATTTGTTTGTCTTAATTGTTTTTCCCCAAAGTCTGATAGAAATTTCCTAAAGTTAGAGAGTCATATATCTCTATGTATTGCTTGGATGTTTATTTCTGTGCATTTATCAGTTTGAAGTTACATTTATCATGATTAATGGTTAGCCCTGCCATATAAACGTCTGCTATTGAACTATTTATGTTTGAAAGTCTTTGTCCTTCACAAAATTAGTGTCCATCCCACTTCATTTTACCCAAAGATCCATTTTACCTTGATCAAATCGGCCCTTCAACATACCTTGTATAACCATCTGAGGCTGTCTCGACCTTTTTAACCCCATAGCCTAGTTGATCTAACAATATTTTTATCTATTTTAGTCTTTGATCAGTTCTTCCCTCAAAAACCTAAAAACAAAACCAAAAACCTACTTCACAACTAGCCTAAAATCAGAAACATAAGAAGCAAAACACATAGATATACCTTACACAAATAGAGAGAGTCCTCTCTGAGTCCAGGAAGGCTAGGGCCTTGAGCTCCAAAGATTGGTTTGATGTTACCCTGTCACTTGGCTTGCCAATCAGCCAAATCACGGGACCCTAACATAATGGCGATCACGGTGGGACTTTGAGTCAAAACATCCTTGGTATCCCTTAGGATCTCTCAAAATATTAGTCAAAATTAGAAAGCTTAGCTATTGTCTGAAGAGTAGAAACTAGCTCCTTCACCATCTTAGGAAAATGATGATTTAGTTATAGAAAACTCTTCCAAACCTCAGGGCTACATATAGGATCTTAGAAAACCCCAAAATATCTCTAGATTGGTTTTTCATCAGTTGTTGGTGGTGGACCATTAACACCTATCTCTAAAAAAACAACAAAAATAGCATCCACCTGGTGACTCCACTAGCCTCCAGTAGGCCTAACACTCCACTAAATTCTCAAAGACTCCCATAGGAATTCTATCCAGTTGTTTTATCCCACCGCTCACTAACATAATGGAGATCACGGTGGGACTTTGAGTCAAAACATCCTTGGTATCCCTTATGATCTCTCAAAATTTCAATCAAAATTAGAAAGCTTAACTATCGTCTAAAGAGTAGAAATTAACTCCTTCACCATCTTAGCAAAATGATGATTCAATTATAGGAAACTCTTCCAAACCTTAGGGCTACATATAGGAACTCAGAAAACCCCAAAATATCTCTAGATTGGTTTTTCATCAGTTATTGGTGGTGGACCATTAACACGTATCTCTAAAAAAACAACAAAAAAAAAACATCCACCTAGCGACTCCACTAGCCTTCAGTAGGCCTAACACTCCACTAAATTCTCAAAGACTCCCATAGGAATTCTATCCAGTTGATTTATCCCACCACTCACTCACATAATGGCGATCACGGTGGGAATCTGAGTTAGTGACAATCTAAGTACACCTTAGGACTCTAGAAATCCCTTGTCTTCAAGAATATCTAAGTGACTCGGCCACCTCATCGCCACACTAACATAATGGCGATCATGGTGGGACTAACTGAGTAAATAACAGTCTAGCAAAATCTTGTAGATTCATTAGTCTTTCAAAATTTAAAACAGGCAAGCAGTCCATAGAATCATTTAGAGTAAACTCTTTTTGCTTCACCACCCTAGCAAAGTGATGAATCAGGTTTAGCACACTCTAATAAACCATAGGCTACACATAAAAACTCAGAAAACCCCAAAAAACATCCACAGATTGGCTTTCCCTATTTATTGCTGGTGGACCATAAGTACATCTCTATAAAAACAACCAAAATCCACCTGACGACTCCACTAGCCTCCAGTAGGCCTAAAAATCCATAAAAACCAAAAATTTCATAAACCATATTATTCTGTTGACTCATATTTTCCAAAACTCAAAATTCATGGTGCAACCTCTGTAATCAGTGACAAACTAAGTATAACTTAGCGATTCAGAAAACTCCACCTAAACATAGGAGATAAACAGAACAAACTTGCAAATAGAACCATAGCTTTCCCAATAGTCTAGCAAACTGTTGAAACCAAGTGTTAAGTCTTTCTTGCAAGTCTCCACCTCAAATTTTGCTAGAAAAATTTTTCTTGAAAGAATTTTTGACAGTATTGGTGGTGGACCATAGATCTCAAAGAAATCCACCTAGCGACTCCACTAGCCTTAATTTTTGTTTTGACCATTCTTCACATTAGAGAAACCCCTAGAGAGGTCATCCGTCCAAAACAATCAAAACTATCATCCTCTCTAAACTTTTATTTTGAAATCTAGCTTCACGAAGAATCAATACCAGATCTCATCCAGACCCAAATCTCCCTATCATAGTTGATAACCCAGAGAAGATTTTGTGGAAAAATTCTGAAACTAGTGACTTAACTACTGATAGGTCCATCCGTAAAGCAAGCTCTATACCTGAACACCTTACATCCTTGCAAGATTCCCAGTTTGACTTGAAATCAGCAAAAACCCTTTTTAGAAGCAAGTCATAAAGTAAAATCAACTTTGACGATCTTGAGCCCTTAGATTTTCAATAGAGTCCTAGTAGAGAAGCCTCACCTACTACACCTCTTGACTTTCAGCTTCTCCACCACTTTGGCTCTTACCACCCCAGATCTTCTCAAAACCAGTTCACAAGTTCGAGTATCTTCGCCACACCCATTCAGACCACCACTGTTCAAATCCCCTCATCTCATCCCAAAAACCCTCATACTGTAAATCAACCATTAGCTCCTGCCATGGCATCTTGGTATGCACCCCTGGTATTACCACAACCTTTAGCACCTTTACAACATTACTACCAATCCAAAATCTCGCACTTCACCGGAGTTGAGGCTACTACCGCCCAACAACATGTAGATAGAATTAGTGATGCCTTTGAATATATGGAAATAGAAGACGAGACCATAAGAATGAGGATGTTCACCCAAATCCTGGGCAAAGAAAGCAAGAAATGGTTTAAGAGCTTAACTCCTAACAGTATACATGATCTACCAGCACTCTACCAAACATTCATAAATAGGTGGGAAATTAGAAAAAACCCCATTCAAATCCTTTCTGAGTATAACAATCTAAAAAGGGACAATGGGGAAAGTGTCTGAGACTACTGCACTAGGTTCAACAGTGTTTATAACGCCCTCCCACCTCACTTCAAACCTCCACTTGGCTCAGCATTAGCAAATTTTCTCGAAGGTTTCGACCCAGACATGACTTATCAACTAAGAGACAAGGACCCCGCAACCTTAGAGGAAATGAAAAAGGTGGCTATGAGTGCAAAAGCCAACTTAGCTGAAAAGAGAGCTAGGACCAGATCAGAGAAGAAAGTCACATACTGGGATGAGGTCGCCCCTTCAGTCTCTTCCTTAGATCCTAGAATAGATGACCTGGTTAGATCTATGGCGAAAATATGGGAAAAGATAAGTGAAAAGGAACCTCTTAGGGACAACTAGCCAAACCCTCAAAACAAGAACTGAAACCAAAACTTTAGGAGAGACCAACCTCAAAATAAACCAAGGGAAAATGACCAACAAATCAGGCCACCCTTCAATGAAAAATATGTTGACGAGGAAGAGAGAGATACAAAACCAATTGATAAAAGTCATCTAAACCTAATAGGTTCTGATAATGAGGGTGAGGTTTTCCTCACGGAAGAAGAACAAGTTTTCTTCTCCCCGAATCAAAATGAAACCAACTATGAGGACCTCGAAGATCCTGCTATAGGATTTCAGAACGCCATAATAGAAGCTCACAGGCAGTATGATCTTAGGAGTAGGAAAAACCAAGACAACTCCAAGAAATGTAGCTCAGACACTGCTATTACTAAAACCCCTGATACTATCCTTAAAAGAGCAGTGGATAGCAACAAAATCATGGTTAAAAAAACTGACCAAAACAAAGATAAAGCTATTCAAACAAGCCTTGGCCCAAATTGTCCTAGTACCTCTACCAAGATTCCCGAGATGGTTGTGTTGAACAAAATCCTGAACCAAATTCAGCAAATTAAGAACATAGAGAAAGTCATGGCTGTAAAAACTGAAGCAAATCTATCTAAACTACAAGCACCCTTCAGTTTTGAAGGGGAAATTGCAAAAATAAAAATCACTGTGCCTCTCACTAAACTTCTCGCCCAAAACTCTTACAAATCCCAAGTGCTAAAGGTCATGAACATAGGAAATGATGCAGACACCCTACATCTAGCTGATGATACCCCTGAAGTGTTGTTTGGTCCAAAAATAGAAGGGAAATTCCAAGAAGGAACCACTCTTCCCTTTTACATCAGTCTGAATATACATGACCAAATCCTACACAATGCCATGCTAGATTCCGGGGCCTCGCAAAATCTCATGCCAAAAGTTGTGATGGAAAGATTAGGCCTAGAAATAACAAAACCTTATATTCATTTGATTCAAGTAGAGTCAAGTGTCTAGGCTTAATCAAAGATATTTGTTTCAGTTTGGCCCAAATACTTGCAAAACACTTGATCATGGACATAGTGGTAGCAGACATACCTCCCAAGTACGAAATGCTTTTATCCAGAACTTGGGGGGCCAAGCTTCAGGGAAATATTCAACTTGATATGTCCTATGCCACTATTCCTGTGTTTACCCAAACTAGAATACTCTGTCAGGAATCGCACATGAAATATATGGTTAGCAGCCAAGAAAGGCCAGATAACATCCCGATGTACTCCTTGCATTCAGATCTAAATTCCTTCATTTTACACACTGATGAAGACATTGAGGAACAGTTAGGAGAATTTGAAGCAAATTTAGGTGCACCACATCAGCCACCCCAGGTTCCCTATGATGAGCTGGACACTCAAAATTATCATGACCCTGAGCAGTTATGTCTTGAGGAAAGAGAATTCGATTCTCTTGAAAAAGAAATAGAGCAGTAAGCACAAAACATTATATACCATCAAGAAAATTTCTCAAACCATAGAAAAACATCAGCAGGAACATCAGGATACTTTTTCAGAACAGAGGCATTAGAAGACTTGCATATTACGAACCTCTTTGGAAATCATGGGCAGGGGAGCTTAATGTTCTTACCATACCTAAAATATTTACCATCCCATAACTCTACCTCCTAAATTGAAACCTTGACTATAGCCACAACAGCTAAAGATCCAGGAAAAATGCCTAATAAAATTAATATGAAGGGATATGATGACTGCAGTCCAAATATACCTGAGCTGTTTGAACTAGCTAACATTTTACCACTCCAACAAAGACTTAGAACTGCTAGAATTTACAAGATTGTTCAAGATACTACTACATGTAGGGAAAATAGTGAGAAGCACTATGACACTGCCATCACTTCAAGAAATAGCTTCGACAAAGGAAAATAAAAAAATCTTGACCAAACATTAATAATCAAAGACAAGACAGCTGGACATAGTATCTGTGTTGATTTTAGAAACACAAATACACACCCTTGGGACAGAAATTATATCATTCCTACCCAAGACCATTTTATACAAATGACAAGTGCTTCTAATCATGTGTCTTTACAAAATGATGTTTCAGGGTATAATCGAATAATTCCTTTGCAAAGCGAACAGCTCAAATAATTTTTCAAGTATGCTGGAAGTAGTTCCATCTTCAAACCCAGAATTGCAAAACCACCAGACACCAAAGGCAAGCTCCTGAAAGCCATGTTTCCAGTTCTAAATTTCTACATTCTGATGTACCCTGATGATGTCATCATATACTTTAAAAATGACAAAGAATATCTGCATTATTGAAAAAGATGTACAACAAAAGGAGAAGTGGAGATCAAAGGTATAAAGAAGTATAGCGGGAAGACACAGGGTTGTTTAGAGATTCATGCATGAATCCTTATGTTATGCTTGAAAGAGAAAATTTTCCAAACTTTTCTTTTCAAGAGCTGAGTGGACCAAGAGTGTTAGGAGATCCTTATGAAGATAAGATGCTCAAATTTCACCATTTTTAGGATTTCTAGTTCCAGATTTTTCAATCATTGTATATATCATTGTTTGAAGAAATAAATCAAAAAATAGAAAATTAAAAAACTATAGAAAAAGTAGAAAAAGATGGCAATTTGGAAAATAGCAAGAAAGCCCCATGTTCAAAAAACATTCATTCAGAAAGCACGCAAGTCTAAATGCCGCTACTAGTGCTCAAAAATATCTTGTTTAGTTATCTAGCCTAATCATAACTGAACATGTTTTAAATTTATTTGCTGATAAGTTAGTGAGAGAAAAGATAGTAAAATTGTGTAAGCTTGACTTGTCAAAGAAAATAGATTAGGAAAAGATACTGGTTCCACATGCTCAAAACAGAACCAAAGAGGAAAACAGGGAAGAAAAACAAACTGTGTATCCTAGCCCTGATTTTTCTAAATTTCATTTTCATGCAAAATAATACTTGTGTGCAGCTTGTCTTTCATGCCACGAGTACATGAAAAATCAGACTGTCTAATCCTGATTTGGTCATTTTTCAATTTCATGTTTTAGTTTAGAGAATGAAATCCTGTCAAACAACTTAATCTTGACAGTCAATCTAGCATAGGTACAGAAACAAAGGAGTTCATCAGTTTAATCTAAACTCCCAGCGGATATAAGTGTAGAATTAGATAGTGTCATTTTTCAAAAATATTATGCCAAAGGGTTGCTAGTCCAAATGCACCCGAAAGAAGAAAAAATGTTAGGAAATGTAGCTGGGTAGGTAGAAATGACTTTGATGCTAATCATGATGTCAATTTTCAGAAATAGCATCAAGAAAGAAAGAAATTTGAGCCAATGGATAAAGGCACTGGTCTTCAAAAGCTAGAGATCTGAAATTATGGGCACCTCCTAAAAAGGAGCTACCCTCCCCAAATGGAGCCACTATTAGTCATTAGTATTTTTCACCTGTTGATGATGACTAGTTTCTTAAGCCAAGTTTTCTAGAAGCTGATCTCCAAACTATCAAATCTGTCATCTAGAAAACACCCCTAAACAATTTTTGTCCTCCTACCTTTTCCAGTCAGCCTATGATGAGAAAAAACCTAGTTGTCAAGTCCTATATAGTTTCGGTCATATAATCTTGTCAATGAGTTGTTATAGCTAAAGGTTATCTGTTGTCATTTACCCTCATTCCCAAGTCATTTATTATCCAAATGTTGATAAAATGTTAGCCACCCTATCTCTGGTCATATGTCAATTTGAGATCTAATCCTACCCAAAGAAAATACTCAAAATTTGTCAAGATCGCCCCTAAGTTAGGTAGCGGTGCTTTAGGGAATCCCTTCCTTGGAAAAAAACATCCTGAGCCAAGAGCCTTTGTTCAGAACCAGCCAGCCATGAATTAGTGCTTAATCTGCAAAAAAAAATCTTGATACATCCACAGGTCACACCACTAAGATGTCTTTTTGTCTCAGTCCAGAAGAAATTCTACAAGGATCCAGAATAGAAGAAGATAAGTATGTTCACTGTCTAAATAACATGCTTAAGGTCAAGCAAAATCTCCATCAGACCCCAAGGAAGCTCTTTAGAGTTCAAAGTCAATTTTCTATTACATCTCTGCAGGGGTGTGATTACATCAATGACCCATGTGTAAAGGAGCAAAAGAACAAAGTCAAAGAGGTCCTGCATGGTGAACTAGCTTGTCCTCATTAAACAAGTGAAATACAGTAAGTGAGGAGCTACTATGGTTTTAGTCTAAAAGCCAGAGTTATCTAAAGAAACATAACGCAGCCTCCAAGTCCTATTAATGAAAAGAGCTAATGTTTGGCTGATCAACAGTATTCTCAGCACCTCCTCCAAAGGGAAATTTCAACTTGCATCTACAAACACAATCAAGAGAAGTCAGTCAACTATGTCTAGCAAGAAAATACTCTACGTACACAAGTCATGTGATTTCTGGTCTAAGGGTTCACAAAGATCTTTTACAAAGAAAACATATCTCAGAACACATCTCATAGAGCAGATTATTGCCTATTTGACATGACACTAAGCAGAAACATGTGATTTGAAGAAAGGTAATACATTTTGGAAATAGATAAAATATCTTATCTATAGTGCTGACCTCCTTCATTAAAGCAGATGGTTAAGAGCACAGTAAAAACCTCCTCCTTTAGAAGAGCATATGGTTAGAATATCAGTATAACCTCCTTCATTAAAAGTAGATGGTTGGGAACAAGATGAGAAACTCTTTCATTTAAAAAGGGCAGAGAGTTAAATTGTCAAAGAGATTTCATAAATTGTCAATCACCTCCTTCCAAGAGATGGGCAAAGGATGCGTTAGCAGTCTTTGATATGGTTTTTGAGCAACTTCCTTTTGAAGGACAGATTTGACAAACGGTGATAAAACCATAAGGGTTCATACGTTGAAAAACCTCTTTTACATCAACCAAAAGGATGGCATTTTTATGTTAAAAGTCTCTTTTCCTCTGTTTATAGAGACCTCCTCCAAACTGTGATAAAGATGAAACTTGGGCTAAGGATAGCCTCATCAAAATGTCAAAGAAAACCTACATTGGAAGACGTGGAGAAAGGCCTCACACAAATCGGAAAGGCCATTTGTAAAGCCTGCCACAATGGTTTCATGACAAATTTCCCATTGAGGACTAATATGAGAAAAACACAGCTCTATAGTCTTTCTATATAAAATAAAAATTCTATACTCACCTCTTTGCAAGACTAGCCAAAAAAAACTATTGGTGTCAAAAGGCCTCCTCCTCAAATGAGCAGAGGGCCCACCAGTGTCTGAAAAAATTCAAAGGGACAAGTGAAGAAGGAGGGCCTCCACAAGAAACATTATAGGAAAAACACATTTCACAAAAGATAAAGGGGGTTTTAAAATTTTAAAAGGAGGAGAAGGTCGTTTAAAGGGCCCATTAGCAAATTTCAAAACTCAAAATGAAAATTACTTAGCTCCTCACAGAGAAAGAAGAGTTTTTCGGGCAAGTTGTTGAATTTTTTGTTGGGAAAAATACTGAGAGGGGGGGGTGAATCAGTATTTACAGCATATTCAAACTTTTTACTTTTTCATGCTCTAAAACCCATACGCTACTTTGCTGAAGCCAACTAGCGTATACACGCGGATATCCTTCATAAAACTCGCGTATACACAAAGATCTAATTATGCCATTAGTTCTTCACTTATATCATTCCATCATTCATTCATTAGATGTTCTATAAACAGTAAACATGTGCAGTAAGAACAGAATAAACCATCACACAAAGCATCACACATGAACACCAGGATTTTTGGGTGGAAACCCAAGTCGGGAGAAAACCACCGCTGCAGTTGCTCAGCCTTCAATATTTTATTATAGAGAAAACATCTTACAACATATGTGCTGGTGCAGACTCCTACCAGCACGCAGGCACCCACCTGTGCTCGTTTACCAGCCTCTCCTGGAAGGGAGCTCCAACCCCCTGACTCGTTTACCGGCCTCTCCTGGAAGGGAGCTACGACCCCCTGATCTCGTTTACCAGCCTCACCTGGAAGGGAGCTACAACCCCCTGACTGAAGGCTACAACCCTCAGCACCACCTTGGACCACGTTTCATCAATTTTCACACTGGATCCAACCACTTCAATAGAACAACACTTGCGGGCCACATTTCATCATATTTTCATACTGGACCCTTTCCATACTTTTAAGAACAGACATACATCACCAATAGATACTTATCAACACAGATCAGATAGCAGAAACATAGCAGAACAGATCAGATATTTCATACCCTTTGTTTCAGCAAACCCTGGACCTCCGCTTTCCTTTGCGAAGTAGCGTATAGATCTTCAATCATTACAGAGCAGCATACTTCATCAGATCAGACATTCAGCTCAGATTCAACCCTTTACTTCAGACAGATGTTCGCCTAGATGTTCGCCTCATCACGGATCTAATCACTCCATAAACAGATCTAGCAAATACAAATACATTTCAGATCTAGATATCCCGCTTCATCATTTCTTCATAGGTGCATCATAGATTCAGATCTATCATCAAACCTTTACCCTTTCCATACAGAAATACTTCATAGAGAAGTATACATTCAAGCTCAGACATCTTGCACCCTCTCTTATAATTTTCACAATGAATTTCTTCTCCTTATATAGGTTTATCCTTTTTCAATACCACGGGCCAAAGCAATACCATGAGCCTTCAATACCACGGGCCCAAGCAATACCATGAGCCTTCAATACCACGGGCCCCTTTTTCAATACCATGAGCCAAAACAATACCATGAGCCCAAAACTACATTACTTCCGATGTTATTCCTGGACGGGGTCATTTAGACGAATCATTACCCAATACAATGGGTCCATACCATGGTGGTTACCCCTGGATTTGCACTTTATGAGCGCTTTTGCCCATACGCGACTTGGCACGTTGTTTCTCGCGTGCATACGCGACTTCCCCTAGACATATCCGCGTATGCCTTGAGACATACTCTTTTCACCATAGATTTAGCACAAGATGAATTCCTTTCTTCATTGCCTTCTGTACTCACTGTAGATACATCAGATTTAGTTCACCAAGTCATATTCTATCAAGCACAACTTCATCAAGTAAGTTGCCATCATCTTCATCAAGTGGGTTGTCTTTCAAGGACAACACTCAGCATCAGATTGCTTAACAAACATCATTTCATATCAGAGTTACATCATTTACCAAGTCCAACAAGTCACGAATAACTTCATCAGGTGGTTTGCCATCAAGGACAACACATGTCAATAGTCGCATGTCTTTATCTTCATTCAGTGGGTTGCCATCAAGGACAACACTCTGCATCATATTTCCAACATTTTTCAATCTTAAAGCTCTGTGCGGCGTGCCTGTACATCTGTGCATTGCACCTGTGAGCACCTGACTAAAGATTTTGAATGGAGGCGAGGCATGCCTGTAACTGCACGCGACATGCCTGTGCCTGTGGTCACTGGGCACCCAAGACCGACCCGACACCTCCCTGTACAACGCTTTTTGCTGTAAACGGCCTGCTCATCCTCCAGTGTTCAACAAACTTCTTTGAACACTGATCCAATGATCAACAGGGTTGACAAGCCCATTTTCAAAGTATTCCTTACCTCTTTGCTGAAGATTGATTTCAAGGAGGGTCTCTAAGTCATAAATTATCCCAGAAAAGGGTTTCTTCTTGTGATGGAGAATAGTAAAGCTTTGTGTCAATTTACAAAAGTTTTTCGCACTGAATTTTCAGAGATAAATAGTGATTAAACAAAGGGTTTGAGTATGCCAATATAGAAGTTCTATTTGTGCTTTAAGAAGCAAAGGATGTCTGCAATTTCCGCTAGAAAACAGAGTTTGTGCAATAGGTCTCATCACCAGCTTGAAGGAGTATGTTGAAACATGTTTTTCATAAGCACCCTTCTTTCCAAATAGCCACAAAAGATCATTGATTATTGAGAAAAAATGTAACCATTCAGGGAGACATAGTTTGTTTCAAGGGCCTAGTATTCAGTGACAAAGAGGGCTGTTTTTGTTTTAGAGAGATAACAACATCTGAGAAGGGCAATTTTTCAAAGGCAAACTACACTATTTTTCCTCAAAGAGAAGAGTCCTTTGTTTTAAATCAATCCCTTAAGATAGTGAGTTCAGAAGGCCTTTTTCTTGTTTCAAATAAACTACAGAAGATAGTGATCATTTAATAGGAGACAAAGTCTGTTAGAAAGTTCATTACTCAGCAACAAAGAGCTATCTTTTGCTATAGAAAGACATTAATCATCACAGGAGGGAAGTCTTGTTCAAAAGGCAGAAATAGTGTTTTCCTAAAAAGATACAGTCTGTGTTTATCAGTCCATTAGAATAGTGCTACCCAAAGAGGCATTGTTTTTCAAAGGGACATATTTTTCTTGTTTAAACTTCAAAACACAGTCAGTTGAAGAAAAGGGGTTCATACAGTCAAAATCAAAGGAGAGCTGATGGTGTATTAACAGAGTTGTGGGCTAACTAAAACAAACTTGGTTTTTCTCAAAAATTAAAGAGTGTGTTGATTGAAGATTTATCACAGTAAACATTTGAGACAGTTGCCTTAGTGACTCAGCCAAGAATCTCAGAAGAAAAATGCCTCCCAGGCAAGATAGCAGAAGTGGTCCTCACAAAAGGTATGAACCTTTTTCAACGGAGGAAGTGAATGCCTATCCTTCAGTGATTTTTAACCTTCATGAAGTAGGATGTTTGGAGTTTTGTCAAAAGGTTCAGGAGGTAAAAATTTATTTTCCCTTGACACATCTATTTGCTTTAAGGCTACAAGGGAAAAATGTTCATCTAGTAGGCTTAGACTTCAAGCTCTCTCCTAGATCTATTTCTAGAGCTACCAAAATTCCATATGTCGGAGAAAAATGGTTTAAGCAGAACTACCTAGATTCAGATCAATATAAACCCTTCTTGAAACCAGAACACCGGGATGCATGCCCATCTATTTTTCCTTTTTCATATTTTTTGAACAACTATGCTCCTCTCATGAAGATAATCATGAAATATTTCACATGCGAAGGGAGGTTTTCCCGGGTTTATGCTTACCATATCAGGCTACTCATGCACTTCACAAGAACCCAATTGCTAAACTTACCCTTTTTCCTCTATAGAAGTGTTGAAAAGATGGCTTATACTATTCAAAAGAAGTTTTCCTCTCAGCAGCAAGCTTTTCTTTTCCATCATTCCCTTATCAAGATTTTCATTCTCCATCAACTTGAGAAAAAGGGAATTTCGTGGGACACTTTCATTTCACATCCCAATTTTGCCACTATTTCTTCATCCCATCCATCTCCTTCACCATCCACTCATCATATTTCTCCTTCTTCTAGTAAACCCACTCCTAAGAAGCAACAATCTCCTATGATTGATCAAGAAGAAGAGCAAAGTGAAGAAAATCACAGTGATTAAAAGCAGCATAGTGATTAAGAAGAGCACGGTGATAAAGAGCAAAATAGTGAAGAGGATCAAAGTGAAAGGAAGCAAAGTGAAGAAGAGCACAATGAAGAAGAGCACAGTGATAAAGATCAAAGCAGTGAAGAGGGAAATGATGAAGAAAAGGAATAGTTTGATGAGGAACGCAACAGTCACAAAGAGGAAAATATTGGTAGCCCACACAACAGAAAACATGATGAGGATGAAGCACAAAACATTGAGGATACAGAGGCTAAAAATCCTGAAGAAAGCAGGGACAAAAGTGAACAAGGCAGCCCTCAAGGAGACATGCAAGGTGACAGTCAAGGCATTCATGAGGAGGGTCAAAACAGTCCTCAAAGGGACACTTTTGATGAAAGAAAGGAAATCCCACCAGCCAGCAAGGATGATGATGGAAGTAGCAAAGGCAAAGACCAAATAGAGCATGTGCTAGCTGCATCTCCTAGGCAAGGGGCCATGCTTTCTTCTCCAAAGGTAACAAAGCCCCAAACATCAAGAAAGAAATTGGCTCAAATTGTAACTCCAAATGTTACTAGAGCACTACGAAGCAAAGGTAAGTTTCCCAAGCAATCCATTATTGAATTACCAAAGAAGAGGAGGACCAAGAAGGCCACCCAAAGCAAGGGAAAAGAGAAGGAGGAAAGTAGCCATGAGAAAGAGAGGGATTTTGACATAATTTAGATAAACAGTGATGGCAGTGACAATGAGGCCAGAATCCTAGAGTCTCTCTTGCTAAATAGAGAAGAAAAAATTCATGATCTAAGAGTGGATCTAGAGAGTTCTAAGAACCTCATTCATTTTCTGCAAACACAAAACAAGCAAATGAGTGTCCACGTGGCAGTTTATGAGACACGGGTTATCAAGTATCAAAAAGAAGCCTCCAAAGTGAAAATTAAGTTGGAAGAACTCATGGGAAAATTCAATGACAGTGAAGAAGAATATCAGCCAAGGAACAAGAGGCCAAGGACTATGGGACTCAAAAGACCTTTGGAGAAGCAAAAAGAGGAAGAGGCTGCCCTTTTCCAATCTTTTCTTCTTACTACTTTATTCACCCAAGAGATAGAAAACAATAGAGAAGCATGGCTTGAAAGGGTGAATGAACACTTGAAGAATATTTGGAAAATGCCAATAGAGACTTGAACCTTCAAAGAAAAATGACCGGGCACTATAAAAAGCTTAATCAATTCGCCCGAAGGAAATTGAAGGCTACACAAGAAAAGCTCAAGGAGGCTCGAAAGAGGCGCCTGGCACAAAAAGTGAAGAAAGTCATATAAAGTCTTGAAATTTTGGCCTCCTCTTCTCAGCATGCTTCTGAAAATCCATGAAGGTCATGCTCACCAAAATTGGGCACAATTTGACAAGTTTTGGTTTTTTCACATTTTTGCGCTTTTTGCAAAAAATCATGAGCATCGCCATTTTTTTTTTAAGCATCCTAAAAGGATTAAAATGGTATCATTGGATGCCATAATTTTAGGGGCATCTACTCAGCAAATTTCAGATCAATTGAATATGTTTTGGTCCCAAAAATGGTGAAAAACAGTCACTTTTTCAACACTCTGCCCCGCATATCAGCAAAGGCTAAGTTCTTGGTTTTTCCACACAGGTCAGATTTTCATAGGCTTCCATTGATCAGTTTGGGGAAAAAAAACATTTTCAGAAACTAGACATCCAGGGCTTTCCAACAAGCCATCACGGGCCTCGTTTCAACATCGGGAAGTCTTCCAAAGGTTGCCGGAAAAACAAGAAATTTTCTACTGCTATATTTCTGAAGTTTTTTTGTAAAAATGCAGTTTTCTGAAGTGGCTTTTCCAAATGTGCATTTAGCCTTTTTTGGCCATTTTCAATTGGAAAAAGTCAATTTAATTTCCTTTTTTAGAATTTTTAGGATATTTTTATAGATATTTTGTGCCTTGGGCTTTGCAAAGCCTCAAGGACAAAATCAGATATTTTTGATGGGCCAATGAGCTTGCTAGTTGCACTAGGAGGTTTTCCTTCATCTTGGCCTATATATTCCAAGAGAATTCATTGTAAAAAAGGCTGAACTTGATGATATAGAGAAATATATGGTTATACAAGCTTGGAAGAAATACCTGTCTCATGCACTGAATATTTTCTTAAATGTTTTGGATGATGAAAGAGGACTGTTGTTGGATTCCTTGACTTGGTAAAATGGTATAGTGTCCCTCTTTGTTATCTTTCCTTAGTTTTCATACATATTTCATGTTCTTGCTCACTATAAGACAATAGAGAATATATTTGAGACATGCCCTTGGAGGCACCTCAAATTTCCTGTTTCATTATAGCTTCTATGTTTTCTTCCTTCTTAATCATATCAAAGAATTCGTAATTGCTCTTTGATCACTAAAGAAATTGTTTTCTTGTTTCATTTATGGTTTTATGCATGCTAAGTATGATTCACAGTACACCTTGCTTACTCATGGCTAGTCATAGCTCCACCTCTGAAACCTTTCCTTTAATGTTTGATTGTCCTAGTTGAACCAAAGAGGTCTTGTATCGATCTTTCCCTTTGCCTAAAGCTTTGAAATCTTAGTTCAAAGTGCCCAATAACCCAAAATACTATGTCTAGTAGTTCCCTCTTAGTATCTTGAGTTATTTGTTTGTCTTAATTATTTTTCCCCAAAGTCTGATAGCAATTTCCTAAAGTTAAAGAGTCATATATATCTATGTATTGCTTGAATGTTTATTTCTATGCATTTATCAATTTGAAGTTACATTTATCATGATTAATGGTTAGCCCTACCATATAAATTTATTCTATTGAACTATTTATGTTTTAAAGCCTTTGTCCTTCACAAAATTAGTGTCCATCCCATTTCATTTTACCCAAAGATCCATTTTACCTTGATCAAATCGGCCCTTCAACATACCTTGTATCACCAGCTGAGGCTTTCTCGACCTTTTCGACCCCATAGCCTAGTTGATCTAAAAATATTTTTATCTATTTTAGTCTTTGATAAGTTCCTCCCTCAAAAACCTAAAAACAAAACCAAAAACCTACTTCACAACTAGCCTAAAATCAAAAACATAAGAAGCAAAACACATAGATATCCCTTACACAGATAAAGAGAGCCCTCTCTGAGTCCAGGAAGGCTAGGTCCTTGAGCTCAAAAGATTGGTTTGATGTTACCCTGTCACTTGGCTTGCCAATCAGCCAAATCATGAGACCCTAACACATCAAACACTTCGTGAACGTGAAATCTATAGGTTATGAGTGGATATCTCAACATAGAGATCTGAAACTTATATTAGAATCATCAAGAAGGTATAATTCCCTCTCACCATAACTGCAATAAGATCTATTAGTTCATGCATTCAATAACCATTCCTTTACAAATTAAAACATGATAAGATCCATAACTTGAATCTGTTATAAAAATATGCTTATAACCAACATATAACCAGATAAATAACAATGGTAGAATAGCCATAAAATACACATAATAAAAAGTATAATTACTCTTGAAATACAAGGGTAAATATCCCTTATCAGTCATATGAAAATCCAACCAAGTCAAGCACTTCCACGTACCACCCGACTATAGATTGGGCAGAACCAAATATCTCTTTCATCTAATGACCTTTGTGCCATAATCCAAGCATGAATGTGGGATCTCATCGGATAAACCAATACATAGGCAACCAAGGGAATCTAGATGCTAAACCATCTCCACTCTCACACTACCACGATATTACCGAAACTGGTCCTGAGATCACAAAACCAAACCAAGCTTGGATCCCTCAGAATTCCTTCTCCATCCCTTGAGGAATTTTTTTGTCTCCGCCCACTTATTAAGGTATACCTGGAGAAAACCATCTCCACCCCCAACCATTGGGATTTTCCCGAGGCCACCTCACTCGGATCCAAAACCTTCTAACAATCCAAAGCTTAACCAAGAATTAATCCCATCATGCCATGTTTATTTGGAAATGGGAAGGTAAGGTTGAAAACCATTGTTAAACTAGGAGAAACCCACGTCAATTATATAAAATGAACCAAATACGCACATTCATATACCATGCATGCCAAAACTAGCTAGGAAATCATAAATGTAGCCTGATACCTACAAGTATTCCCACTGAAGCTGCTTGATCCAACCTTTCCTTTCTTGATCCTTTCTTTCTTTTCCTTCCTTTGCTTTCATTTTTTTTCCTTTGCTTTCCTTGTACGTCATTTTCTTGCTTGTTTGATTCTCGTCTTGGTTCTCTTCTCCTCTCTAAAAAAATTCAAAAACTAAACTAAAAAAAAGGTTTTGAACTTATCCTCAAAATCCTTTCTATCATTAATGCCTCTATTTTCTTAAATTTCTTATATTTTCCTTTTCCTCCTCACGTGCAACCTATCACATTTCACCTTCCTTTTCTCCTAATTTTCTTTATTTTCATAAATAAAATGCCAATAAATGTCTTTTCTCCTTTTCAAATGCTTTTCCATTGCCTTTGTTAATTTTCCCATAATCACAATAAATAATAAGTGATTCCCAATAGGAAGCTTTTCCCAACATTCAGCTTGGAAAACGTGTCCCGATGACCTTTGTAATATTTTAATTTTATTAACTTTGTTAAATGAAATTTTTACCCGGGGTTGCTACAGTTAGCTCCACACAATGAAAATGTCCATTTCCCCTTTTCACTATGCACTTTTGGACAACCATTTTTCCTTCCTCTACATTGCGCTTTTCTCCTATATTCATGTTACAAATATTGAAAGCTTTTTTCACACCTGTACAGAGAGATAGTGTGGAAAAATTTGTAAATGATATATAATATTTGTCAGTATTTTCTCAATATTAGTTTTCTAATTCCACACAATGAAATAATAAGACATATTGTTGGATGACTACATGTGTGGAGGTGCGTAGAAAGGGTAGTCATGTGTGAAAAGGTGCGAAAAAAGGCTTTCAGAAATTTTAACTCCCCTCCACCTTGACACTCCACACAATGAAAATGTTGATACTAGTAACAATATTCATTTCATATCGTTAATGATTTCTTCGTTTGACATGATTTAAAAATTGATATCAGCATACTATTTTATTAATATCCTAAATATCATTCTAGATTGGTTAACTAAATCTCTCCTGCTAATAAATACAAGTCTTTTTGACATTTATTCAAGGAACCAATGCGTATTCATGACATTTACTCTGTTAGCTTTTTTTTCGATTAGTCAATTTTTCCCTACCAAAATAGAGTCAACGAAATTTTTTATTTACTTTTTCCGAATACTAAGTGCATTAGTGATTTTACATTTTTCAATTGAACTTGTATTCTCCAATATTAAATGATTTGTTTTCAATCCGTGTGAGGAATATTTTTTCTGCAATAAAACAAATATGTGGACCATACTATGGATAAGTCAATTAAGTAGCAGTTTGTGACATGAAAAGTTTAGTTTATGCGTCCATTAGATGATGAATATTATATAAAATCAAATCTATTAGCTAAACTATATGCAAAAGTAGGAAATCTATACAGGTAAAATCACAAAGCATATCCTCGAAAATTTTTGCAAAAAATATCATTTCAGAGCATTTCACGAAATTGCTAAACAAATTCAGAATTAGAACAAAGTGATCATTCTTTTTTATTGACAAATATTTAACAGTAATGAAGAACAAAAAGTTTAGAAACTTTTGCAAAAACATCATTTCAGAGATCAAGTTCATAAAATTGGTAAACAATTTCAAAGTTAGAATAGAGTGACCATTGTTTATGCATGAAAGTATTTAACAGTAATGAAAACAGTTACAGTGACAAGAATTGTACCAAGATTCAAATGTCAATTAGCATAACTATGATTAAAAAAACATCAAAGATGTAATAGATTTCTGACAACCAAATTTTTTATTAAAAATTCATTTTTATTCTGATCAACAAAATAATATTAGATATAATATAAAATCTAAAAGTATAAAATCAACAACTTATGCAAAACATCATCTCATAATTGTCCACAAAATTGGCAAACACTTTTAGAATTTGCACAAAATAATCAGTGTTGAATAGTAAAAAAACACAATTGCAGTAATAGGAATTCTATGTAGTTATTCATCATAGTTATGATTGATATATATATATATATATATATATATATATATATATATATATATATATATATATATATATTATTGAGTGTTTATTTTTTGATTCCGTAGGTTTCCTATATCCATAATGAGACTTTTCTGATATCCCATCTCACGAGCTTATTCACTATGACCATTTTTACTCTTTTCTCTTTAAATTTCCACACCTATTTTTTGAAAAATAGCAATAATTATTCCATAATGAATTAATTACATGTAATAAATGATAATTTAACTCTAAAATAGAGTTATCATGAAAAAAAAAGCATTTGCAAGTGAAAGTGATTATGTAACTAAATTTACATTTTTCGATATGAAACCACTTCAAAAGTTTTTGGTGCAAAGAATAACACTTGATTCTTAAAGCACTTAACAAATTTTTTATATTTAAATGCAAAAATAAATGAATGTTGAAATTTGCAACAAGAAACAATGAAATTGGGAACCAGAAAAGACAAAAATTGCACACACACTAGTGTGGAATTTCAGTCACACATTTGTGAGAAATTCAGTTACACATTGGCGCAAAGTGTCTAATTTATTTTTCCCTTAAATAAATTGGACAACAAATTGTAATTTCATCTCATAACAACTTGTATCAGTTAACTAAGTCATGATGACTAAGTTAGCTCAAGAAATTCAAGTTGAGGGTCTAAGATGAGGCATGTATAATGATTCTAATATTTTGGGGGTCGAGTTGCAGGTGTAGCACTAGTGTGGTGTGATTGTAATTAGTTAACTCAAATTAATTGAGTTAAAATCATTTTAACTAGTTTTAACTGAATGAAGAATTAGTGAGAGGTCAAGTGAATTAAATTAGAATTAATTTACAAGTAGTGATCAATCAAATAACTAATGATTCACAATTAAAATCTGCACGCATGTCAGTTCTGTTGAAGACCCAGTTGAGACAGAGGTTTAAGGGAACATAAATATTAGTTGTATTATTAGCAAACTGCCTGGGTGCGATTATAAAGTCATGAGAAGGCCATGATGGATTGCATAATCAAGGAAGGTTAATTTTCCTATTTAATAGGGGCCTAATTATTTACGGATTTGTGACCAAGACTGGGCTTAGCAGAGGCTGAGAATTGGAAAAGTGTTTGTCAATTTTTCCTGAGCATTGCAAGCCAGTTTTGAGCAGGGTCAGAGTGAGACAATCAAGAGACTACAAGATTTTCTCGATGTGAGAAAGAATTGTATTGTTTCATGATTCCTTGACTTTGTACAATATATGATGGTGGGGTTTTGAGCAGTTTCTTTCTCCAGGAAAATATTTTGTTGTGTGATTGATTTACTTCTTTCTCTTACTTGCATGTGATTGAGCAATCGTGTTTTATATTCTGCAAATATTATAGAAGGATTCAATATCTTGTTTTAGTACAACACAAGATCAGATTGAATCCATTGGTATAGAACTTCTATATAAGTTTCTACATGGTATTGGAGAGCCAAGAATCAGAATAGAAGAGAAGAAATTGATTTTTTCTTGAACAGGTTCAAATTTGCAGATTTATTCTTCAAGATCCAACAACAAATCAAGATATCTTTCAATGGCTTGAGAATTGAATATGCACTTGAGGGAAATTTGAATTATATTGCATGGAAGGACAGGATGGAGGAAATTTTGCAGGACAATGGGTTGAAGGAATTCATAGATATTGATATTCTCACGCCCGCAGCAGTAGATGCCAAACTTCTTGATCCATGGTAGAAGAAGGTAGCAAAGGCGAGAAGGAGCTTGTTAGAGAGAGCTCGAGATCATATTGTCTCGAATCTCCATGGGAAGGAAACTCCATATGCTATGTGGAAGGCCTTGATAGATCTGTTTCAGAATAGTAGTGACCATTGGAATTTTCTGCTCAGTGAAAAGCTTAGAAATATCAATATGGAGGAGGGTGAGAGAGTACCGACATACTTGGCGAAGTTAAATCAATGTCAAAATGAGCTTGGAAGTGTTGGTGTGACAGTAGCCTAGGATGATTTGGTGAGCCTAGAACTTCTAGGCCTTCCCAACAGATGGCATAGTTGCCAGGACTCTTTGAATGGGGGGGAGAAGTTACCAAACTAGGATAATATTGTGGTCCAACTTGGTGATAGAAGAGATAAGGTGGAGCACTAGAGATGGGACCTCCAACACCAACAAAGAAGAAGGTTGTACAGTATTCAAAAAAGGAAATAAATCTAAGGGAAATAAGTCCCAAGGTGAAAAGGGAAAGGGGGACATGTCCAAGATTAGGTGTTTTCACTATCACGAAAATGGGTATTATGCCTCGAATTGTCCACAGAAGAAGGAAAGCAAGAAGGAGCCTGTATTTGTAGTGGGTGAAGAGTTGGATTCACAGTT
The DNA here is from genome assembly GCA_034641835.2 of Pinus albicaulis. NCBI lineage: Eukaryota > Viridiplantae > Streptophyta > Pinopsida > Pinales > Pinaceae > Pinus > Pinus albicaulis. The sequence goes on along the minus strand of CM076581.1, from coordinate 632,771,309 downwards.
AGAGCTTGATTTTACTCTCATTGCATGCATCGACAACACTGTAATGGGATGCATGTGGTATCTAGACAACAGTGCCTCATTCCATATGACGAGGAATAGATATCTCTTGAGTGACTTGGAGGAGAAAGACCTCCAGCAAAACATATATTTTTGATATTACAGGAGGTATAGTGCGACCGAAATAGGTACAGTTAACTTTAAGAGGGATTCTAGCTCCCCTCTCAGACTTGCAGATATTTTGTATGTTCCAGGCCTAAGGAATAATATTGTCTCCGTAGCGGTATTGGAAGGGTATGGTTATGATGTGATGTTTAGAAAATGAAAGGTTTTCCTTAAACACATAGCCACGGGACAGGTGAAACATATCGGTGTAAGAGTCAAGAACCTGTATGCTCTCGAGGTCAAGGATGGATGCAAAGCTTTGAGGAGAAAATCAACGGTTAATGGCTTGATGGTTGAGAGGGAGAAATTATCTCTCAACATGTAACCTCAGAAGCAGTCTCAGAAGTTTGTGGAGTAGCCACAATTGGAGAAGTGGAGAGGAGGCTGAGTGGAAGAGTCCACTCAAGAAGAGACCTCTTGGAAGGGGAAATTTCAAGCCATATGGGCAAAGCGAGTACATGCAACTATACCTCCAGGTAAGAGGTGTGGCGATGTGCAGATATAATCCCAAGAATAAATTTGGGCAACGTCAATTGAGATGGTGTGTCTCATGGATCGAACCTGGCTACGAGGATCCCATAGTACAACAATATTAGGAATGATAGGTTAGATTGATGCAATCAGATTTCAAGAAAATAGAAATCAGAGTGACAAATGTCGGATAGTGGAGCACAAATCAGAGTTGGGAGCAGTGCAGAGTGCATGGATGTAGATGTTAGCAACAACACAGAGATTTTAGTAGAAATGCAATAACTAGTAGCATTCAGAGACTCTAATGATAGATGCATCATAGTGATTCAGTTTTTTGGAGGCTATTCAGTTTCAGGAGTTGCAGTGAAAACAACATTAGAGAAGTGTTACATGTAGAAAATTCCAAAGGTATTAGATCGGGATAGATTGAATTCCTTTCTTGTTGAGAGGGAGTGTTGAAATTTGCAACAAAAAAAAGTGAAATTGGCAACCAAAAAAGTCAAAAATTGCACACACATTGGTGTGGAATTTCAGTCACACATTGGTGAGAAATTTAGTTGCACATTGGTGCAAAATGTGTATGTCTAATTTAATTTTCCCTTAAATAAACTGGACAATAAATTTTAATTTCATCTCATAACAACTTGTATCAGTTAACTAAGTCATGATGACTGAGTTAGCTCAAGAAATTCGAGTTGAGGGTCTAATATGAGGCATGTAGAGTGATTCTAATATTTTTGGGGTCTGGTTGCAGTTGTAGCACTAGTGTGGTGTGAGTGTAATTAGTTAACTCAAATTAATTGAGTTAAAATAAGTTTAAATTGTTCTAACTGAATGAAGAATTATTGAGAGGTCTACTGAATTAAATTAGAATTAATTCACAAGTAGTGATCAATCAGATAATTGATGATTCACTATTAGTAGTTGCATGTAGGTCAATTCTAATGGAGATCCAGTTGAGAAAGAGGTTAAAGGGAACATAGCTATCAGTTGTATTATTAGAAAATTTCCCGAGTGCAATTATAAAGTCTTGAGAAGGCCATGATGAATTGTGTAATCAAGGAAGGTTTATTTTCCTATTTAATAGGGGCCTAATTCTTTAGGGATTGTGTGAGAAAGGCTAGGCTTAGCAGAGGCTAAGAATTGGCTAAGTTTTTGTCAAATTTTCCTGAGAATTACAAGCCAATTTTGAGAAGGATAAGAGTGAGATAGTTAGGAGAGTGCAGGATTTTATCGATGTGAGAAAGAATTGTATTGTTTCATGATTCCTTGACATTGTACAGTATATGATAGCGGGTTTTTGAGCATTTTTTTTCCCCAGGAAAATATTGTGTTGTGTGATTGACTTACTTATTTATCTTACTTGCATGTGATTGAGTGATCGTGTTTTATATTCCACAAATATTGTAGAAGGATTCAATATCTTGTTTTAGTACATCACAAGGTTGGATTGAATCCATTGTTATAGAATTTCTATATGAATTTATACAATGAATTTTTCTCAGTGAAGACTGGAATTGGACTCTCGTGAGCCACAATATGAATAAGGAACCTGGAAATAAAAGCAAGAAACGACATCCATAAATTGGCTTAGTTCATGATAATATATCTAAAAAATTGAACATTTAGTCACTATTAAATAAGAAATCAAATGTTCCAAGATTTAAGAATACTCACAATATGTAAAAACATCAATCCTAATTGTTTAACTATCAATTGTTTTTTGGATTTTCGATTTGTTCAAGAAATTTCTTTAGTCTGGCTTGGATGTAATATTTCATAGGACCAACTGTAATTTCCTATTTGACATGTTCATTAAATATCTCATTCTCAATTTCATTGACTTCTTCTTTCAACTGCACAACTAAAGCAGAGTTATGTTTATTAAAATTAACAAAAGTAAATTTCATTCGCTAATTTCCTTTGTACTAAAATCTACTATACTACCAAATTATGTTTCCTTTGACTATTTTAGCTTATCCAATTTAACTGTCAATGTTTCTCTCAAAATTAATCCAGAGTCACATATGATGCATGGACAGTTTAGATCCTTCACAATTTGTACAAATTTGGCGTAGACATTTTCTCTTTGATTCTCTATGTTTTCACATTTATAAATAATTTTCTCCAATCTTTTCATTCTATGAGACCATGCAACTTTGATATTCTTCCTCCGATTAGCATTCCATAGTTTCTATTTTTTTTCTCTAGATCAGAAAAGTAAATCAGGTCTCTAGATCAAAGCAGATAAGTTATTGTTTACGAAATATCTCTCTCCTTCGAGATCACGTTCAATGCACTCAACAAATGAATTATTTCTTTGTACTAATTACTCCAAATCAAAATATCATTGCCATGTATGTTTAATTATTTTCAATATTACGCATATATTATTGATAATATATGTTTTCTTTCCATTAAAAAAATTGATAGGTTACCAGATCTATGTGATATGTTGGGAGTAGAAATTCCCAACGATGTTGTACTTATTGCCAATGGAGTCATCAACAAAGGACCCTGATATAGAGTGTATTTTAGGTCTTTTATTCTTGTTTTCAGACTCAAGTTTTATGCTTCTTGTTGGCTAACAGACCATACAAGTACATCATTGGTAGCTTTAACTTCATGAGACACATGATTCCAATTAGAGAGATATCAACATGCATTTTTGTTTGATCAATAACCTTTTTGTTACGATCCTTTACTTGCTCAATATTCAATTTTTTACTACCCCTTTCATACTTTTCATTTTGCAATGTGACTGAAAGCTCATCAAAAGTAATACATTATTTAGAAATTTTCTTCTTTGTTTTCTAATTTTATGTTATGAAAACACTAACCAAATGAGGTGGCCCAACATTTTCAACTGCTACGTCTATAGCTCCTTCAATGCTTCATGTTTTTAAGGAAATTTTGTATCTAGATGAGGTAGTCATATACATTCTTTCTAGAGTGAAACTTTGATCAGGCTATTTGTCATTTCCATTACTTGATAGCCCACTGTGAACTAGTTTTATATTTGCAGTATGTCTTCTCTTTTTTTGACTTCGAGATGAATTTCATCAGCATGATTTTTGGAAGGTGCAAATTTCTCTACATAAGTACCGATACTTGGTTCTTCAACCATTTATTCAGCATCTATGACTAGCCCTTTATTTTTTGTTGATGCATTTTGAATTTCCTTGCTTTGCTCTCTAACTTGTGGAAACAAGTTCCCGTGCCCAAGAATTTCCAAATGTGTTCTAAATAGACCCTCCTTATCAAATTATTTAATAGATTCAACTTCACTTAAGTTAAAAGGATGCAAATTCTCCCTGAGCTCTGCAACATGAGTCGCATTCTTCGTCATGATTTCTCTAATAATACATGGAAAAGAAATAAATTGTCTTATATTTTTTCTTTCAAATATAATTAGTTGGTCACAGTATTTTCTATATACTTCAGTAAAAAAATACCTATCCATAATTTTTTTTGGAAATAATAACGAATCACCTTGAAATCCATAATTTTAATTAGTGTATTACTTTCTCTTTCTTCATGCATACCTTTTCCCCATAGGGTGTAATATTCCAAAATTTGCATGTAGCAAATTGGAATATTAATTTTTTTTTATTTCACTTAGGAGATGAATAAATGGGTAAGGATGCCCATGCATAATAAAAATCCAAATAAAATTCCTCATAATGTGAAAAGGGATCAACATAAAGGCTAGATTTCACACCTTCATGTGTGAACAGGGACTTTTGCATGTGGACAAGGTCAAGTTTGACCAAGTCAACAGCACTGGAATATGAGGTGGAGAGCATCTTGTGAGACATCGCAGAGATAGTGGGAGGAAGATTCCTTGGTGGAGGAAACCCTAATTGAGTGGGGCCCAAGGCAAGAAGGCTCACACATGTATAAAAGGAGGGCAAGGCAGCCATAGCAAGACATCTTATGAATGATATTTGATTTGTTTGCTTAGACTATTTTGCATTCTCTTGCTATTTAGCAAAGTTACTGTGCTGCTTAGCATAAGGATTTCATGTTTAGGAATCCTTCTCCTTTCTTGAGAGGCCTCTTGAAGGAGTTTGTACTAATTTGCCTCACATCCAGGCTTGAGGCCAAGCATCCTCCTTCAACTACAACGTTATTTCTGCAACAGTATAACATTTTTTTGCAAGGTGTTGCAATGAGGATTCACAACACCACTTCCTGCACTCATTTTTCAAAGGAGGGAGTCTCCATTCCTTTGGGAGATTAGTAAGGAAGATCATGTAGCATATTCTCATATCTTGGAATTTTTCCAAAGAACTTCCATCAGCTACAGCGCAGTCCCTTGCAGGAACTACATCCTTTTTTGCAGAGTTGCAGTGTGAGGGTCAATCCCCTCAATCTTGAGTTTCTTTCTCAGGGAAAAGGCCAACCTTTCTCCTGAAAAGTTTGTAAGAAGGATCCTCCTTAATTTCTTGTATCATTCAGTTGTATCTATATAAAGCTTTAGTTAGACTACGTTTTTTAGATCCAGATCTGTAGATCTAGCATTTTGTACATTGTGCTCTCATGAAACCCTTGCTGGGTTGTCTTTCTGATGTATAAAAGGAGCTAGATCTCCATTTTTATCCATGCTTTGAGTAAATAAACTCTATATCTGATGTTTTTACTATATTTGATCTAAAACCCTCATAAAATCATGATGTGCATGCTTCATAAAATTCTGCATATATCGTCATGGGATTTGGGCCTTTCTGAGCCATACTGAGACCGGGACATCTGTTTAAGTAAGAAAAAGCGATTTATTTTTGGATATTTTCTGGGTTTTAGTCCCAAATTACATATAATATGGGATACAAGCATTATTTTCCCCTATTATAATGCAATTTTCTGAAAATAACGTTTTTAGGGTCTAAATGCTACATTTTCCCCACTTGGAATGATGTAAAGGAGTTCATTTTTGTTGATGTTGCATTCCATTGATGGCCATGTGTTTTTCAACAAATTTTATGAGACAATTGCTCACTACTACTCCAGTATTGTGCTTATGCATTGTTGCAGTCCCATTTTGGGATATTACATAGGAAAACTTGTGCTTTGTGGATATTTGATGAGGTTTTTGTTTAGTTATCTTGAAATTGACTTTATTTACAAAGACGTCTTGAATTAAACAAAAATTTAAAGAATATTTATGCTTCCACAATATTGGATACTAGAATTGCATTAGTTCTTGATTTGCATTAAATTTAGGATTATATGGCAAGCCGCAAAATACATGGATGGAAATGAAAGTTGTTATCAGATATGCTATCATGAAGAACCTATTAGTCTTGGATAAATTGAAAAACTAAAAATATAATTCGTTAGAAATGATATTAGCCAAGTGGAATATACAATATTTTTTGTATGTGTGATAAAGAATATAGAGGATGCATTTTGGAACATTTGTTATAGTTTCTCGGCCCATCACATGTGCACAAAGCCAAAAAAGGTTCCTAAATGACTGTTCAAACAAAGAAATATCTAGAACAAAAAGATTATAAGGAACCTGTCAATTTGGAAAAATGAAATATACAACAATTTTATCCTCGCATGCCTCTAACTTTGAGAAACTATTATATTTCAACAAATTTAAATGCATATTAGGTTATGGTAGCTTGAATGTCCATATGAATGCCTTTGGATTCAGAGGAATCATTTTTGTTGGTTGAAAATTCTTGTTCTTAAATCAAAATTGTTTGTGCACAAATCAAAAACTCTTGGCACACACGCAACATTCTTCAATCAACTAGTTTAAATCTTGTTGTTTTTCTTCTCTTTCATCGCTACATTCACATAACACTCATATGAAATTGACCAGTGAAAGTTCTCATTGATACAAGAAAGTGAGTTAATCATACTAGTACAAATATCTTCTTTGCTTCCTCTGTCATCCATGTTCATTTGTACTTAAAAACACTTTCTCAATCAATAACTCTCTCAATGTTGGTTAACTACACAATTTTTCACTTTTTTAAACAATCACTAGTTGTTACTACTACAAGCACAAAATTAGTTGTTACTATTGCAAGTGTGAAATATGTCATACAAAACATTTTTCAATAAATATAAATTGAAGATATAAAAGGCAAAATTTATGGAAAATAGTACAAATAAATCTTGAAATTCCAAAACCATCTCGTCCATTTATTATGCATATTGCTTCTCCATTGGTATGAATTATTTGTGATGATAACAATTATCTTGCAGGTTATTGATAATAACTCTCATTGTGAAATACATGCTTAGTTATCCCTACTACAAAGTGGTTTGTTCACTTGGATGGTCCCCACTACTATGTCGTTGTCGACTTTTATTTATGAATATCTTGACACACAAATTTGAATAAGTTCAGAGATGCATGCAACTTTGGAAAATCATTAAAACTTAATTTTCTCTCTTATTTGTTAACCATATCTTGTTTTTGTTCGTAAAAACATAATATGCTTCCGAAATAAAGTTTATTTAAAAAACTAATCGCATTTAAAATGAGTTCATGAATGTATGGAAAAATTTGCATGTGAGATGGAAGTATGCGAAGAAAATGTATGAACCAAAAAGTATGTACAGGGGAGGAACATGAAAAAAAGGCCGAAACAATTCCACACATTCACACACTATACACAACACTTGTGCAACCAGAAACTAGCTTAAATTATGATAATATAATTAACAAATCTGAGTTATCAAACATCCAATAAAAATTTAAGAAAATAATGCTTAAATATTTAAGAATACTCATACCTTGAAATTATATACGATTCCTACAATCTACAGTCCTTATCATCTTGTAACTATTAAATTAATTACTTATCCATTTTGGACTCTACATCACAAAGAAATTACAAATGTATCATTTCAACTTATATGAGATAGCTAAGATTTACAAAAATATGTTGTATTGAATTTATATTTGTTAGTGAACTTTACTCATTTAGAAGAAAATTCATAGCTTATGCGAGATTATAATCACACAAAGTTTAGCCAAGCATGAACTGCATTATGATAACTCCAGTATGAATGTGAAATATGAACACAACATTTTTTAACGAGAAACTTTTTCCAAATGTGATCAATAATCATCTTATTCCCGGAAATAAGATTTCCTGTTACTCATTGTAATTGTTTGCACTGAACATACTCTAATAATTTTGTACTTTTTTTTCTATTTGAATTGATGTCAATATTGAAATCTCCAATAAGTATAAAATGTAATCACCGGGCATTAATTGTGCCCTTTATATTGCTATTTATTCAATGATTTTTGAAACAGAGATAATTGAGGTAACATATACATTCATTATGCATATGTGAAATTGGAAGTATATGTTTGATAAAACAAGTTTGATTTTGTTATTGAAAATGTTTTTTGTTGATATGATTTCTATGTTTTCTTGTATGAAAGTAAGTAGTCCATGAAGACAATCTGATATGTTGAAATTGAATTTGTGAAAGTCTTTATTTGACAATGGAAACTTCAGATGTGTTTCCTAGATACAAAGAATCATAGCATTCATTATATCTTCATCACACACAATGTCATTCACATGAGCATGTAGACTTCATGTATTCAAAGTTACAATCATTAAAGTATTTTCACTTGCTATCCACTTGTATATGTATCCTGAATTCCATGACACTTCAGTTATTAAGTGTTTCATTTCTTCTAATTTTTTCTTATTCACAGAAAAGTTATTTTTTGTTAGTTTTCAAAGAAGATACAATTATTCCATAATTATAACATGTGACAATGTTGTGTAAACTAGTCCATGTGTCAATATACCACTAAGAACAAATGCAAGTTTATTTAACATTAAACCATACGATCGATGAATTGTTCGAGCACAAACTAGTATCATAAAATTGTTTCTACAGTATAGTTATAAATCTCTTGCTATGACATGTAAATGGTTTTCTAACACGAAATATTTGAGTCCAATTCGATGAAATGTTTTCTTCATATAGTTCATAATACTTGTTTGTTTGTAGTTTACCAATTTTTGGATTTACAAAATCTATCCATAACACATCAACATTTTTCCTATTTCTCGTATATTTTTTACTTATGCTATTTGATGAGCTCCATCATTAGACATATTTGGAGGGGTTAATGGTTACCTTTTTTCCTTCTTACACCTATTTTTCTTTCATTTTTATATTTATTTGGTTTTATGATACTATTATAGGTGGTGATTAAGGCTAACATACTCTGAGTGCCTAATATGAGGTTGAGTGCAGAAAATCAAGAATTATTAGCATTTTTATAAGGACTTATCATAAATACTTGGAGGAGATAGCAAGGAGAAATTATTAGAGGATTTTCCACCCTCCTTAACTCTCAAAGGCAGCCAAAGGATCCCAAAGATTCTCTCTAGAAATTCGAATTCCAAAGGCAGCCAAAGGATCCCCAAGGATTCTCTCCAGCAATTCAAATTCCAGAGGTAACCAAGCAACTCAAAGAGGAGTGCACTCAATATTTGTTTACTTGGAGTCAAGTGGAATGAATCACTATTTTCTAGGGAGTTGTTGGTAGCTGCCCTGTAGAATAAATAGAGTAGAGCTAGAGCTAGGAAGAGTTAGTCGATTCTAGTAAGAACTTTCTTGCAAGCTATTGGGCTTTTTATTATTTTACTCAGTGATCAAAATTTCAAAAATGTATGAGGCTATTCCTTTATGAAATGAGAAAACTGATTTAATTTTACTAATTTAAGTTTCAGAGAGCTAGGCTCGTGGGTTAGGGCCCAATCCATGTGCTACAACTTCTCTACTGTTACCATCCTTTCCTTTCTGTCATTCAATTAGTTCTACTTCTGATGGTTTCATTATTGATTAATATTTTCTTTTAGTTTGCTACTGTAGTTTTTCATTTGCTTGTGAGTAATATAATTGAGGAGAAAAGCAATTAAGGTAGTGGATCAAGACCCCCTTCTCATCTTTTTCAATAGAGCTCGAGGAGGGTAAACCTTCCCACAGACCCAAAAATTGATTTCTGTTCACTACTTCTGAGATTAGAGTACAGTTCCAATACTAGTTTCAGTCGTTCTGTTCACTATTATTATCACGAAATTCATCTATTTTTCGTGCATGGATCAGTACAGTTGTTTGTAGGAATGATCCAGGTGGATATTGGTGGCCACCCGCCTATTCCACTTGGGCCCCCACCATTGTCTCTTTCAGTTTTTCAGTTTTGGCATAACTTACTATTTTTAGCAGTTTTTCGGGTCCTGAACTTCCGGAGCCGTTTTGAGGCCCTAAACGACGTTTTTTGGTATGAAAATTTGATCATCAAAATCGTCACAAAAGTTGTAGTCCTCGGATAGAGCTTTCTAATGATGTATCATGTGCGTCAAACGGAGATAGTATGCCAAAGTTACTTCCCTGGGAAGTTGAAACACCAATTTACCCAAACGGGGCCCATAGTTTTGGCGCTTCATCTCCTAGGGTTAGGTTTTTGGGATGTTGAGGGCTCTCCATTGTTTCTCAATAATAAATAGGCCCTCGAGCCTCATTGTAACTCAGTTCAGAGGTCCGTAGCCACCACATCTCTTCTCAGAGATTCGCTACCAGCACCCTAGCTATTTTATTTCCATTATGTCTGTAAGCATCTTTCTGTTATTTTGATATTAATGAAATGAAGTGTTATTTCCACTGCATATCTGTATTTATGGTTATGTGTTTATTCTCATGCTCCCGCATAACCGACTGGGCAAGACTGGGCAGACGTAGGGTTCACCCGGTACTTGGTGATACCTGCATTTCCGTGATCTTCTTGAAATATTTGCACCTTGGAGTTGGTCCGAGAAGGTCATCAATCCGTGGGATTGGGTACTATTCAATCAGTGCGTTCGAGCGCCGAATAGTCAATCTCGAGAGTCTCCCGTCCCATACTTCTTAATTTGTACCAACACGATCGGGCTCCAGAGCGATGAACTGCAGTGCAGTCTTGACCTTTATATGACTCTGAGATACGCACTCTTGATTTCATCATTTTCCCGAACAGAGCGTCGATAGATCGGTCCATTGGGTAGTGGCGCACCTGGGGTCAGATCAATCGGGTGCTTGACCTGGCAGTGCAGAGGAACCCCTGTGGGTGAGGTGAAGATGTCCCCATACTCCTCCACGACCTTATCCATTTGTTGTTGTCGTGCAGAGGGGCCCTGTCTGGAGGTCGTGGCCACGGTCTTCTTCTTGCCCTGGGGGCGGATCATCAGGAAAACGAATTTCCTGGTTTGGGAAATGAGCTTACTACATTGTTTTGCAGTAACCAAAGAGATAGTCGTAGGAGGTGGTACCTATGGTATCCTGTACAACTTATTTCCCAAAGTAATAATAACAGCACGAGGTCGAGACTCATACACAGCATGACGCTTCCACAAGTATGGTTGTCCTAATAATACATCAGAAACATCAATAGGAGCAGCGTCACATAATACCTCATCCGTGAAGGGCTTGATGCTATAGGGAAGGCGACACTGCCGGCTGACGCGGAGATCTCGTCCTTGGTGAAGCCACCCGATGGGGTATGGATGTGGGTGAGCTGTGGTCGGCAAGCCCAGCCGCTTCACGGCGTCTGCTGAAATGAGGTTCTTTTGGCTCCCATTGTCGACAATGAACTGTACAGGGGAGCCCTTTACCCACATCTGGGAGTGGAAGAGACGTTCCTCCTCCTCTGGATCTTCCGGTTCCTCCTTCTGGACCTTTGTAGTGGCAACAGTGGCGTTGGGCTCCGCATCAATAATCTGTTTCACTTTTTCATTCCCCTTTTCAGGTTCTGATTCGGAGTCAGAGCATGCATCTGACTCAGAAGCCCTCATCTCGGCCACTAGCGACTGCTTGGCCCGACACTCACTTGTGTTGTGAGTGGAGCTCTTATGGAACTCACACCACTTTTCCGTGTCCTTCTTTGGCTTTACGGTGTTGTTCTTGTCTTGTGGCTTTGATGGGTTGTCTTTAGCCGCCATGCTCTGTCCTTTGTTTTGCGGTTTGGAAGCACCTTTTCCTTGCTTTTTATTCGCAGATCCAAAGTCTCGCTTCTTCTGTTTGAATTTCTGCTCAATCTTGGCAGCATACCGGTATGCCGTACCAAGCGAGGAGATGTCGAGGAACTCCATTTCCTCCTGAATGTATCTGTGCAGACAACTGCGATACTTTAGCAACAAATGTTTCTCTGAATCTTTGATACCCAACTTTGTGCGCAGGGTATGGAACAGATTCGTCAGCTCGTGCACATCTTGATCCCTTTGTTGTCGCAGCGTGGTCCATTGTATGTACTTGTCCTCATAGCTCCCCACGGGATAGTACTGTTCCTTGACGGCGTCTGGGAAAGAATTCCAAGTTGGTACAGCCGAGAACAGAGAGGGTTCTGTCTGGTCCTTGTTCTCACAGTAGGTTTCCCACCAGTCCTTAACATGGGGGGTAGCTTTGAGGAGTGCAAAAATAATCTTCTCCCGGTCTGAAAAGTCATGAACAGAGAAATATCCTTCTAATAGATTCAACCATCTATCTACGGCATCTGCGTCTATCTGACCCTCAAATATGGGAATGTCAAAATTTACTTGTACCTTAAAGGGAGTCGCAACTCCAGAGTGGCTACTGGATGCAGATGCGCCGCCGGTGGGCAGCCGTTGAAGGATCAGAGCAAAGCTATCCATCATCGCGTTCCTTTGTTTTTCGAGGGCCTCCTCGAGCAATATTTTGATAGGATCTCCTGCTCCCTCTTCTTTCTTTTCGTCCCCCATGGGCGTCCGTCGAGGTTTGCGAGGCTGATCTTGCAAAGGTTCCACCAGATCAAGCCCTAGCTCCTTATACCCCGACCTCGTTGGGGACATGCAAAGAAGGATCGAGAAAAAGCAGACCGCTCTGATACCACTGATCCGGATTTATGCAGGAACGCAACAGAACAAACACATAACCATAAATACAGAGATGCAGCGGAAATAACACTTCATTTCATTAATATCAAAGAACTGAAATTTGCTTACAGACAGAATGGAAATAAAACTAGCTAGGGCACTGGTAGCTATCTCTGAGAAGAGATGTGGCGGCTACAGGCCTCTGAATTGAGTTACAATGAGGCTCGAGGGCCTATTTATTATTGAGAAACAATGGAGAACCCTAAACATCCCAAAAACCTAACCCTAGGAGATGAAACGCCAAAACTATGGGCCCCGTTTGGGTAAATTGGTGTTTCAACTTCCCAGGGACGTAACTTTGGCATACTATCTCCGTTTGACGCACATGATACATCATTAGAAAGCTCTATCCGAGGACTACAACTTTTGTGGCGATTTTGATGATCAAAATCGCAACAAATTTCATACCCAAAAAACGTCGTTTAGGGCCTCAAAACGGCTCCGGAAGTTCAGGACCCGAAAAACTGCTAAAAATAGTAAGTTATGCCAAAACTGAAAAACTGAAAGAGACAATGGTGGGGGCCCAAGTGGAATAGGCGGGTGGCCACCAATATCCACCTGGATCAAGGAATAGGCATCAAAAGCATCAACAAAATTATTAACGCATCTTGCTCCATTTTCCAGTCCCTATCCATCTCTATGTTACGCTTCTAAACCTTGCCTTTACGCCTCCATTCCCCTCCTTTTCCTCTTGTTTGCATCTTTCGTGCCTTTTTGTTCACAAAATTCTTGAAAAACCATCAAAGTTTTAACTCTGCCTTTCCTCCTCAAAATCCGCTATCATACTTCTCTCATCGCAGATCTCGGTTTTCATTTGGTTCCTATTAAGACTTACCACTCTTTTTTTCGATTGTGATATTGTGATCATGCTTTGCCACCGGTCCCACTACCAAATCACCCATCGTAATCGCACTTCGTAACCTTTTCCCTTTTCTTTTAAGACTTACCACTACTATCTTCCAATTGCAATATTGTGATCACGCTCCATTGCCTGTCCCACTGCCACATCACGCAGCGCATTTCGCACTTTCCAACTTCTCCTGGACAAGTCTTCTGCTACCCCTCAAACTTTGTGATATTGCAAATGGCGATATCGTATTTTTCACGTCGCAACTTTTGCCACATCGCAAATCACAGTTTTTTACACCATCACACTTCGCACTTTGTAGTTCTTACCTCATCGCATTTCACATTTTTCTCCCGCTCCCGAACAACACTTCCTCTATCCCCCTAACATTGTGATATTGCGATTGCAATATCACATATCACACTTCCATCCTCCATCGCAACTCCAGCGTCGCACTTTTTAAATCATTCCACTCCAAAGCCTTGTTGCACTATAATGAAGTTTTAATAAGGTTTAAGCCCCCTCTTTCCACTTCTAAGACGTCTTTCATGTGTTAAGCCCTCTATTAGCCTCTTTATCCCTTTTTTCCCTCCAAGCTGCAAATCAACTCTTTTTCAATTAGAATTAAGCCATGGATAGCTTCATTGCATGGATAGAAGCATGGTAGATATACCATAAGATAAGTAGATTACATTTAGCCATTTGGCTAATTTAAGTGTGGTTTAGAATTAGTTTCCTTTCTGCCATTTATTTTCAGAAATTTAGTTTAGTTTTTTTTTATTCATTTCCTTTTATAGATGAAATTGGTTTCCTTTCTTTCATTTCCTTCTAACAATTTACTTTTCAGTTTTTATGATAGTTTAGGAAATAGCACCATTTCGTAAAGCAGAAGAGGATGACATGAACAAAATGCATCTACTGTGTATATAGCACTATCACCTCCAAGTTTGTACGAACCCCGGGTTAACAAATTAAATTAGGGCAACCCCTGGGAGTTGCAGCACTCTTGGTGCAATATGAAGGCTCACCACTTTTTGACATTGTTTCTGGGAAGGTGTCTAGTATATGCTTTGATTTTGTTTTAGAATTATTTTATGCTTTATTTTCTTTTCATGTCATTTGAGAAATATTTAAAAAAATTACAAAAATATATTTTCATGCCTCATAGGACTATGAATAATCAAATAAGAATCTTACCTAAAACCCCCACATCACCTCCTATCCACCCTTCACTCTTCTTTAGTGGTAGTGAGAGTGAACCCCCTATAGGAGAGCCTTCAGATTATTTTGAGGATCCTATTGCGGAAGAAGAAGAATACCTTGTTTCAATTGAGGGACCTTATTAACCTATCTTAACCATGGTTGGGATCCAAAGAGCCTTTCCCATAAGAGAGGAATATGGGGAAACTAAGATGAAAAACATTATCCCCTCATCTCTTCCACACTTTCATGGAATTACCTTTGAGGACCCTGACACACTCATGTTTGAATTTTTTGTTTTTTGTAGGACTTATGACTACACCTCTAATGATCAGAAGTTGAAGCTATTCCCATTCACCCTTAAGGATGCAGCCTTATGATGGTTCATCGCTCTACCTGGGGATAGCATCACTACTTGGGCACAACTGGAAGAGGCCTTCAGCAACAAATACAAAGACTACTGTAGGTCCAAGGAAAATAAGGATGAGCTCTTTAGGATGACTCTAGGGATGGATGAATCCTTAGAGGACTATGAAGAGAGGTTTCAATTGAACTATAAGAGAGCCAACTATACTCTTGATCCCAACTCGCTTAAACTTGTACTTATTCAAGGGATTAGAGAAGAGATGATAGAACCCTTGGATATGCTATCAGGATAAGATATCTACCAACAACCCTATGAAACAATCAAAATTGTCTTCTAGAACCATTCTAGGGAATTTAGGAAGAAGGGCAGAGCTAGCCAGAGTACATCCAATACCCCTTCCTCTTCCACCTCCATCAAACATGAGATTGGAAACAAGCTAGAGGACTACTGGAGTGACATGTTGCACACCTTTGCTTTGCAAATGGACATAATGCAGGTCAAAGGGAAGAAAGAGGAAGCAGAGAGAGCCCTGGCCATATTTTTTCCTAGATGTACCCAGAAGCACCCAAGAAATGAATGTCCACTGAATTTCATAGAGGTTTTCTCAGTCTATGAAGAGAATCATGCCACAAAAAAGTGTCCCTCCTTACCTGGACTTAAGGCTGTATATCAAGGTTGGGAAGAAATGCCAGAGCAACTCTGTTTCATCAACCAGAGAAGTCCTCAAGGCCCTTAGCCATATCAACAAGGTATGCAAGGTGCACCTTACTCTTATTATCACAACAATTAGAGCACACCCATGCAACCTTGGTACACCCCCACTCCCCCATCTTGGTATATACCTCGTACTTTGCCTTGAAACCCTTCATATCATCCTCATCCAGTCAACCAACCATTCCAGTAGTGTGTTCCACAACAACCTCAGTGGAACATTCCATCCCAATGGTGGAGGCCTCAACAAAATCAACCACCTACTCTAATGCCTCCACCCCAACCTCAACCTCAGCTTACTCATGTCACTCCACCTAGGCTACCACAAATACCTGCACAACCCAATCCGAACTCGAACAAAAAATAGGCACAATAGGCTCCCAGTGGAGAAACATCCTATCTAGCTTATGTTGTGGAGATACAGGAGGTTAATCTCAGGTTGGGAAGAGTACTCCCAGACAACCATCCTCCATCTCCAACAGTGGAGGTTGAGGAGGAAAAGGAAGAAGGTAACTCAAAGATCCAACAACCTCCTTTACCTGAGCATTTCATCCACCCTAATCATCACAACCCAGAGGATACTGGACTCCTGAGAGAATTGGAAAATTTGTGTGTAAATATGCCACTTCTGCAGGCCATGAAGGATGTCCCTATCTACAATAGGCTCATCAAAGAAAAGTTCTTCAAGAAACCTAGGAGAAGGAAGGGAGATACCCCCACCATCAATGTGGTAGGACAACTGTCTAACCTAATGCTGGGAAGGGTGATATTTCCAAAGTACCTGGACCCTAGTAGTCTAGTTGTTGATGTTCATATAAATGGTGTCATCATCCCCAACACTCTGATTGATCTAGGGGCTTCCATAAATGTCATGCCCAAGGAAACTATGTTGAAACTTAATCTCCAATGGACTTTGAGGAAAACCACAACAGTTATACAACTTGCAGATTGGTCCATGGTAACTCTGAAAGGAATTTTTGAGGATGTTATGGTTGTCATTGACTCTTGGGAGTATCCTACAGAATTCCTGGTCCTAGAACCAAAAACCAAGTTTAATGGTTATCCACTCATCTTAGGGAGACCTTGGTTAGCCACTGCAGATGCTTATATTAGTTGTCGAGCCGGAAACATGACTATAAAAAATGGGCCTTTGTCTAAACAACTAGTGTTATATCCTCCAACCCAGCCTTCCATTGATCATGATCTCCCTATATGGTTGGAGGATGAAGAAGATGAGTTATATAGCACTACCCCTATGTGTACCGTAGATTCAATTCTTAGAGGGGGGAAGCTTGATGAAGATGAACTCATCGACCATGGTATTCAAAACCAGTCCTCCACTAGCATTCTTCTCGAAACCTTAGTTAAAGAGTCTGAAAGCCAAATTTGGATGGAAGTGCACTCGATTGAGTCAACCACTAAAATCACTGAGGATATTGAGTTTGGACCATCCAGATCTCTGAAAATCAACCCAAGCCTCTCGAATGAAGAAGAGAAAAAGCTATTCCATATTAACATTTTCTTTGGATTACAAGGAAATGAAAGGGGTGCATCTTTCAGTATGCAGGCATCACATTTACATCAAATATGGATGAAAGCCTGTGAGACAACCCCAAAGAAGGATGAACCTATCTCTGTAGGACATAGTCAAATAAGAGTTGTAGAAACTATTGGATGCAGGGTTCATATATCCTATATCCGATAGTGAGTCGGTATATCCTCTTGTCCTAGTCGCGAAGAAGAATGGGAAGTGGCGAATTTGTGTTGATTATCAAGAAATTAACAAAGCCACCAAGAAAGACCATTTCCATTTTCCCTTTATATACCAAGTTCTGGATGGCCTTGAGAGGAAGAAGTTCTTTTCCTTCTTAGATGGGTTTGGTGGGTACAATCAGATTCAAATCAGCCCTGAAGACTAGGATAAGACTACTTTCACCTTCCCTTGGGGTAAATTTTCTTATAGAGTCCTACCCTTTGGGTTGTACAATGCCCTAGCTACCTTCCAAAGAGTTGTCCTAAAAATATTTTATGAGTTAGTCCATGACTCTGTTGAAATCTACATGGATGATTTCACACCATATGGGGATGACTTCCATGAAGCTCTCTAAAATTTGGGTAAAGTACTAAGGAGGTGCATTGAGATGCATCTCTCCTTGAGCCCAGAAAAGTGTGAATTCCTTAAGAAAGTAGAGGTTGTATTAGGACACTCCATATCCCAAGTAGGAATACAGGTAGACCCGCACAAAATCACTATCATCAAAAGGGTACCTGCTCCTCAAAATTAGAAAGATGTCAGGAGTTTCTTAGTGTTAACCCCCTAATTTTCTCTCTTTTTCCATTTTCCCCTTCCTAAATCATAACCATTTATTGTTGTTTTACCTCTTTTATGCACCCTCATCTTGCACCAGTCTAAGCACGGTGACATATTTTGTATAAAATTTATTTTTCATATTTTTAATTCAACTTAGAATTAATTAATTATTCATTACATGATTTCTTACTTTTAATCACTCTTTGTAACTTATCGATATCTCCAATTTTTATTTGGTAGTTAGAGTACTTACCGTGACCATTGATCCTAGTGCAGGATCGGATCTTGCACCGTTCCTAGCACATAAAATCCTTGCAACAGATCCGAACCTCCTTGATCACCACCTCATTTTGAGCAAAGCTTTTACCTATGACAAGAAGGACGAAAGCTGGAGATTGGTTATGGCTAGTTTTTCTAACTGTCTAATTTTGAAGGTCAAAAAGCTAAATTCTGCGTTTGGTTATGTAATCGATTGAATGATATATTTTGGCCTTTGGCCAAAGATCTATATAATGTAGAATGTAAATAGGACTAAGAAAGAAGTTTTGATAGCAGAAGAGAACAGAGATATAGCCGGAGAGGCGGTAATAGGTTGCTTTATTTTGTTATCGCCCGAATCTGGGTTGGACGATGTATTAATGTATGTAATTTCCTTAGTGAATTAATAAAAGGGAGCTACGCCTCATGTTTCACAAATTTCGTTTCTGTATTTGAGCTTATGAATTGATTAAGGTACTGAGTAGTGTTTTTATTTAAAAGGGAAACGCGATGGTTGGCTAGGGCCCAGCCAACCCATCATGTTTACCCCATTTCCCATTTAACTGTAATTTGTGTTTACAATGTCAAGTGTGATTTAATTTTAAGCACATGCATTCCTGTCTGAGTGAAATCAGATCCATTGTGTTAAGTAGATAAATTTCCTTTTCTTGCAATTTCCTTTCCTACACTTGATTTCAGATTGGTTTTCCTCTACCTGGTCCAAGCAGGAGAAATAAACCTGCACCAGTGCACGTTGGTGTTATATCTCCTTTTCTGAAATTATGTTTGATTGGTTTTCCCCATCTAGTCCAAGCAAGATAAATGAACCTGCACCAGTACACGTTGGTGTGATGCAGCAAGCCTTCTTAGTCTACTTCCCGAAATCTTCTTTCTTTCATTAAATGCTTATGACAGGATAAATGTATATTGATTGTTTCTTTATTCCTGCACTCTATTAAGATCAGAAACATTCACTTTTTATGTGTGCAATTTGATTTAACAGTATAATATCACTTGCAATAATTAATCACTCATTTTAAGAATTAAATGCTAAGTGCAAGAAGCTCTGATCCAATGCAAGAACTAGTTTCTTGCCACAAGATTTGAGTGCTTTGAACCTGGAAAAGTTCAAGCCCTTGCAAGAAGTAAAAATCCTTTAGTAAAGACACCATTTATACCTTCTACATAAATCTTTGTTCCTGCACTAGTGCAAGAAGACTGTGAAAGTGCAGGACAGATTAGGGCAAGAAGGAAATCTCTAAAGGAGCAGGTTAAAGGGCCCATCTAATGAGACTGCTAGTGTCTCTGCTAAAGAAAAACACACATTCAGTAGTTAAAAAATAATTAGATAGAGTGATTTCCTTTTATCTTTAATTCCCTCTTGCATATGAATTCTTCCTTGTTCCAGTATTATATTATTTTGATGGTTCAAGTTGCCTTTTTTTCTCTTTTTAATTTGATTTTGCAATCTTTCATTAAAAGAAAGTAACGATTTATATTATGAAGATTCATACCATCTCTGGAATTTCTTGTGCTTCGTCTCTAAGTTTACGGATCCCCCGAGTTGACAAATTAAGTGTTGAGGAGTTTGATTAAGTGTAATTCCTGCACCCAACATTTTGGCGTCATTGTCGGGGAAGCGATTTGATTTGGTAAGAATTTTCTGATTATACAATAGAGGTAATTTTTCCTTTATTTTTTTAGTATTGTTTGGAAAAGCTTCTTTGAATGAATTTTATTGGTGTTAATTGATTTATGATAGCATTTTTTACTAGAAGTTGTTTGTTATTTTTCTTTCTTTTTTTGAAATGAATTCCTAGAAAAGGTAAGGGTTCGAAGCCCACTAAGGGCCAAAATAATTCTGAAAAAAATTCTCATATTGGGTCTCCTTCTGTAAGTAGGAAGCCCAATCCAATTCAAACTCATCATGCAAGAAAAATCCACCTGGATTCCGGTGACAACAACTCAGCCATGGTTCAGCCTATTAAGAGTGGTACAAGTAAAAGGGAAACAATGGTGGACCATGAAGATCATTTGGAAAGGACTAGTGAAAACTAGGTAAGTGAATAATAATCCACTTTTGTGTTTCTAATTGTGGATCCTGATACTGTGGCGCAAATGAAGAATATTCCACCATCAACTCTCCCTCATTTCCATGGTAAAGTTCATGAAGATCTTGACTCTTTTCTATTCGAGTTTGATATTCTGTGTAGAAGTTATGATTATTCAACTAATTCTCAGAAGTTAAGATTATTTCCTGTTACTCTCAAGGACTCAACTATATGCTGGTTTATGGGGTTAGGAGGAAACACGATAACCTCTTGGGATCAGATGAAGAGAGTGTTTTTGTCTAAATATCAAGAATATTGCAAAACTCGAGACATGCAGGATGGGATTTTTACAATCATACTGGATGATGATGAAACTCTTGAAGATTTCCTAGAAAGATTTCTGTAAATTTTACAAAGGTCGAGACTTAAGTTTGATCCCAGTACTATTAGAACCTTGTTCTTAAGAGGACTTACTGATAATGCTAGAAATAATTTAAATCTGTTAGGACAAGGTGATATTTCTCAGCAAACTTTTGAACAAATTTGTGAATTATGCAGGAAATTTTCAATAAATCAATATAGATCCGGTAGAGGAACTCGAAATAGAAATAGAAAAACTGAATCTATTGATGCTATGATTATTGTACTAGAAAATAAAATGGAAAACATGAAAATTGATATAATCAATAATGTTACCAAATAGTTAGACTCTTTAAAATTTCAGCAAAAACTCATGAAGGAACAAGAGTCATTATGTATTTTCTGTCCTAAATTTAGAGACAAGCATCCTCTTAAAGTGTGTCCTCTTAATTTGAAAGAAACTAATAAGTGTGCTATTTGTGCAGAAGACCATGTCACCAAAAAATGTCCCTCTATACTAGGACTTAAAGCTGTATTTACGAGGGAACAGCCTGAAGCTGAATACTTGTATGCTTTGGGAGCAAGAAGGAATTGGCCTCAGGTAGGTGCAGGTATGGCTCATGAATTTTCTCCACACTATTTTGGTTATAATTCACATGGATATTCTTATCCTAACACTACTCAGCAGTGGCCGTATGGGAATTAATATCAGGATGGGCGACCTTCTCAACCATGGAAACAAGGTTGGAGAGGGCCTACTCATTCTCCATACTCCTACCAGCCACTGATGCAGTCATATCCATCTACGCATACACCTTATTCAATGCCTCAACTTTCGAGTCAGTCTACTCCACTGTTGCCTTTACCTCCACCCTTTCGACCTCTTCAGTTGCCTGCTCAACCTATGCCCAATCCTAACAATAATAAAGCAGTGAAAATGATCTATGTAACAAACCCACCTTTACCATTCGAGTACCAGTCTATTCTAGTTGGGGTTCATGATATTCAATTAATATTGGGAAGGACTGTAACATCGGAAAATCAGAAGCAACCTATAGTGATTGTTGAAGAGAAAGGAGAAGAGGAAACTCTTAGCCATTCTCTGAAAGCTGTCGCTAAGCAGCCCTTACCCTCTGAATCCTTGCCATATTCTTCCAACCGGCCTCCCTTCCCAGAGAGGCTAGTAATGGAAAGAAGTGAGCCTATTTCTGAGACTAGTTTGGCATCTGAGCTTCAGAATATTTTCATTAAGATACCTTTTCTTCAAGCCATTAAAGAGATCCCCATTTGTACCAATATTATTAAGGAACTCTGTCTCAAGAAACCCGAGAGGAAGATATTGGAACCCAAAACCATTCAATTTGTTGGTAGGGCAGTAGATATGATGACGGGATGTGTGTCTATGGAAAAATATACTGATCCCGGAAACCCTATTGTCTCAGTTCTGATTGGTAATGTCCTTGTCTCTAATTTTCTTATAGACGTAGGGGTAGCCATTAATGTCATGACTAAGAAAACCATGGATCAACTTCGGTTATCTCATCTTCTCCCTACTCCCACTGTGCTTGAATTAGCAGATAGATCTAAAATTAAGCCAGAAGGAGTATTGGATGATGTGATAATCTCATTATATTCTTGGGAATATCCTACAGATTTCATTATGCTTCAACCAAAGAACCCAGTAGGAGGACATCCCTTGATCTTGGGTTGACCATGGTTTGCTACGGCCAATGCATATATTGAATGTCGTTCCGGTGATATGTATATTTCGCATGGAGATTCTAGGAAGAAAGTTAACATATACCCCCCTGCCAGATCCATTCAGTACCTTCGAGATACTTTATGGTTGGATCAAAACAGTGATGAGGAGACTCAACCAATTTCCCTTATCCATAATTATACAAGTTCTTCACAAGAAGATGAGATTCAAGATTTCCTGAATAATCTAGACACTATCCCTAATTTTGAGCCTTTGAGCTAGATTTTCAGCCTATATTTTCAAGATAATCATGATTTTCATTCTTCTATACCGCTGCATTTGACCACTCCCTTGATTACTCCTGAGCCTAATACTACTCTTGTTGTGATTAGCCCTGGTAAATGCTTGCATATTAGTTTAGATTTAGACTCATCTCAACAGGAACACGTTGTGAATTTGTTGCAAAACCATCTTAGTGCCTTTGCTTGGGGCTATGAAGATATGAAGGGTATTCCTCCTGAAACTTGTACACATCATATCTATATTCAGGAAGGAACCCGACCTGTCTGACAACCCCAAAGGCGAATTAATCCATCTCTAAGAGATATTGTGAAGGAAGAAGTACATAAACTCTTGGATGTTGGTTTTATCTATCCTATTTCCGACAGTTAGTGGGTCTCTCCATCAGTGCTAGTACCTAAGAAATATGGAAGATGGCATATTTGTATTGATTATCGAGAATTAAAAAAAGCCACTCTCAAATATTACTTCCCTCTCCCTTTCATTGACCAAGTGCTTGATACCCTTGCAAGAAAGAAATATTTTTCCTTTTTGGACGGCTTCAGTTGCTATAACCAAATACAGATTGCACCCAAAGATAAGGATAAAACTAATTTTACATGTCAATGGGGTACATTTTCTTATAAAGTTCTTCCCTTTGGTTTATGTGATGCCTCAGATACCTTTCAAAGGGAAATCCTAGCCATTTTTGCTGATCTAGAATTTGTAGAAATTTATATGGATGACTTTTCTTTGTTTGGTGATTCTTTTCAGGAAGCTCTCAAAAATCTGGAGAAAGTACTTCTCTATTTTCAAGAAGCCCATATCACCTTGAGTGACAATAAATGTAGATTAATGTGCAAAGCGAGAGTGGTACTTGGCCATTTGATTTATGGTAAAGGTATCCAGGTTGATCCAGCAAAGATTGAAATCATTCTGCATCTTCCTGCACCCAAAACTAAAAGGGAAGTAAGAGGTTTTTTAGGACATGCTAGTTACTATAGAAGATTCATTGAAAATTTTTCTAAGATAGCTGCCCCTCTTTTCCAACTTCTAGCTAAGGATAGTGAATTTTCTTGGTCCACAGCTTGCCAACAGTCTTTCGAAACATTGAAGGAAAAGTTAGTATAGGCACCAGTTTTGAGAGGTCCTAACTGGTCCCTGCCTTTTCACATTTCCTCTGATGCTTCAGATTTTGCTATTGGCACAACTTTAGGACAAGAGGAAAATAAGAAATCCTATGCTATTTAATATATTAGTAAGAATTTGTCTTCCGCTGAATTAAATTATACAGTTACAGAGAAAGAGTTTTTAGCTGTAATTTTTTCAATTAATAAGTTTAGGCACTATATTATAGGATATGAAGTATTTGTACATACTGATCATTCTACGATTAAATATTTGATGAAAAAACCATTGACTGGCAGTAGAGTGACTAGGTGGTTGCTATTGTTGCGGGAATTTAATGTTACTATTGTTGATAGACCAGGAAAATCTAATGTTGTAGCAGATTTTCTTTCTAGATTAGATAATCCTGGTGAAGCAACTCCTGTTAATCATGATTTTCCAGATGAACATATTTTTTCTATGTCAACAGATTATCCGTGGTTTGCTGACATTGCTAATTAATTAGTTACTGGGAAAACACCACCCCACTTGGCCGCTCGTGAAAAGTGGAGTATTATTCAGAAAAGTGCTGCAAACTCGTGGATTCAAGGAGATCCCTTTTACACTAGTCCAGATCTGATTATCTGTAGATGTGTAAGAGAGGAGGAAGTGTTTGACATATTGAAATCTACTCATGATGAACCTTGTGGAGGCCTTCCTTGTTTAAGGATGCCAAATAGTATGTTAGGCAATGTGATAGCTGCCAACGAGTGGGCCAGCCTAATCAAACCAATGAAATGCCTTTATGCCCCCAAGTTATGATTGAGTCATTTGAAAAATGGGCTATTGATTTTATAGGGCCAATAAATCCAACGTCATTAAGTAAAAAGAATATTTTGGTTTGTACAGATTTTGTTACAAAATGGGTAGAAGCTAAAGCTGTTTCCTTTGCTACAGAAAAAGTTTTTGTTGATTTTATTTTTACTGAAATATTTACTATATTTGGTGTGCCCAGAGAAATTGTTTCTGACAATGGTCCACAGTTTATTTCTAATCTGGTACAGGGTGTGATGGAGCAATACAAGATCCAGCACAGGAAATCCACGTTGTATCACCCACAAGCAAATGGCCAGGTGGAATCCACAAAAAAAGTGATCGAGTCCATTCTTACAAAGACAATAAATGTTAAACACCATGTTAGACACACACATGGTGTATGATAAAGATAAACACACACAACAAGAAACTCAACACACAATGAAGGATAAGCATGCAGCTCTCTTATTTTTTCCATTATACATGATGTACATTTATAGTACAATGGTGTGACTCTTGGTTTCACATTCCAAGGTCACTTGGACTCCATTGTGACTTTTCACATTCCACACCTACCCATGGAGGATTAGGTGTTCCAATATTCCCCCCCCCCCCCGCCCCTTAATCCGAAGGGGTATGTGTGAGTCCAAGAAGAGAGTTGTAATACAAATATGCAAAGTATACATGGCAGCACTTGGGCTAAATCAAATCTCTGAAATGTTGGAAAAAAGAGGTGGTTTAAGGATGACCACCAACATTGGAATGAAAAACTTGTTGCAGTTCCCAGAACTCTTCCAAAACTTCCAAGAAGCTGAAAGCTTCTACTAGAGGAATTTTCCCTCATAAAAAAGGGAGACCTTCAACCTAAAAGAAGGGAGGTCTACTACTTGTGATGGTTTAAGGATGACCAACAACTCTGGAATGCTTGAAGCATTTCCTAGAACTCAACCAAAACTATCAAGAAGCTGAAGGCTTCTGCTAGAGGAAGTGTCCCTCATATATGAAAGGAAGACCTTCAACCTAAAAGAAGGGAGGTCTACTACCTGTGATGGTTTTAGAATTAACAACAACCAAAGATGATGGTTTAAGGTTTTCCACCAACCAAAGGCATGCTCATGGGCATCTGTATCTCTGGCTACATCTCTGAATCTGGAATGAAAAATTGTGGCTCAGGCTCGCTTGAACTGCTGTGTCTCTGGCTACAACTCTGAACATGGAATGAGAGATTGTGGCTTAGGCTCGCTTGATCTGACGTCGAAGCTTGTACATGACCACCATTTTCCCCCCCTGTTAGGGACAAGGTGAGATGATGGCGAAAACTCAACTGCAAGTTTGTTCAATATCCGTGAACATTCTGACAACGGTGCCATTCTAACATGTGACTTAAACATCTTCTTGGCTGCTGATGCCCATTTCCAAGAAGCGATCCATCCAAGATGAATCTTTGTTCTTGCAGGAGGCTTGTTTCTGAAGCATCTATCTAAAGAATGGGTGTGCCGACCACAGTGCTTGCATGGATGAAGATAAAAACAGTGATCTTTCATATGGCCAACTCGATCACAGTGTTGGAATTTTACAATCTGTTTTTGTTGTTGTGGAGCAAGATCTGGAACAGCTGCAGGTGAACTGTCATACAAGAATCCGACACTCTGAAATATGATGGGCTTGGTGTAGTCTAGAATATGAAAGGACACATCCTTTTCATATCTAAGACCAGTTCTGTGCTTATTGTGGACAAGCTCTTCCCAAGGTCTGATGATGGGCTTGAGAAGTGCAAGCTGAGCTGCTGCATCTGCACGTAAATCTACTCTAGTATAGGGAACTGAATGTGGATCAACTGCAACTTTATCTTCTTGCTGTTGATGGGAGTCCTTCTCAATCTTTTGAACAGAAACAGGTTCAGAATGGTGACTCTTTTGCTGAAGTTCGTCTTGTTGAAGCTGAGATTCCAACTGCAAAAACTCAATCTTTTCTTGTGCATCTAGCAAACAACTTTGAATATTACAAAGAGCATTCTTGCTCATTTTTATCATATCATCAACATTGGAATGAATGAGGTTATTCAACAACTCTAATGCCTCATTTATTTTAGCCATTTCAACAACTTAGGCTCAAAAAAATGAAAGGGTGTCGGCTTCAACCGAAAATGCACCCAGTTACAATGTGATTCAACTTTATTTCAACAAATACAAATGACTCAAGAGAACTTCCAACTATGGTATTCTCAAAGTACAAAATCCGCTCCTCAAATGATGGAGGACAATCAACAATTTTTCCAACAACTCAAATATTGATTGCAACTATGAAGAAGAAATATTCACTCACAATACAATGTCAGTTCAATACAATACAATATCTCTGCAAAAATATTTTGTAAATGTGCAGCTGAAAATACTATGCAAGAAGCCCTTAAGGCCGCTAAATTTTCTTCTTGAAGGAGTTGTTTTTTTTCACCAATAACAACTTGTCTTCACATGTCAATATTTTTTAGAGAAAAACACCCTTCTATGCCACAAACAATTCAATGTAAATCTCACTTTTCTGTTATGTAGAAAATCCATTTTCTTCATATGCCATTTCTGGTGTTTACTTTCTCTCTTCCTCTCTCTCTGCTGTTTTTTTTTTTTAATTAATTTAATTTAATTTAATTAAAAAGGTGAAGGATAAAAATAGGGAAGGGAAGGAATTTTAATTGGGGGGGAGGTATTATATGGGGGGGGGTGGATATTAAAAAAATATAAAATTAAATTTTAAAAAGACTGATATTAAAAATTTGTGGGAGGGAGGAGTTCTGTAATAAAAATCACGAAAATCAAAATTAAAATCCTAAATGGGATAGACGTGCAAGGAGGGAGGCCGAGCGGTCGTGTGGGAAGGCCAAGCGCTATAGGGGAAGGGAGGGTGGTGTAGCGTGTGAGAGCAGCCATGAGGGAGGGGGTTGCAGGTAGCTTAGAGAGAGGAGATAACAGTGAATGAAGTGAGGTGGGTAGCGTTTGTGTAGATGGAGGGGAGTAAGGAAAAGCGACAGGGAGAGTGGAGTGCGTAAGGGGGTGGGTGAGTGAAGTGCGTAAGGGGAAGAAATAGCAGTGAGGGCAGATAGGGGAGGGAAGTGGATGTGCTAGAGAGGGGGTCGGGTTTATGCAGTGAGTGGAGATGACCGGGAGGGCAAGAGATGGCTGCGGAGTTGTGGGGAGAGGGGAAGCTGTGGGGGTTAAGGGGTATGGCTGCGTGTGAGGGAGGGAGCGAGGTTTGCGTAGGAGTGTGGGGTGTAGCACGGTGGTTAGATGGAGATGGGGGGAGTGCGTTAGGTGAGAGTGCAAGGGAGGCTACATGTTGTAGGTGAGAGGGGCAGTATAAAGTGTGAGTAATAATGTAGGGGAGGGGGTAGGGAAGAGTAGATAAGTTAGGGGAGTGTTGTATTGGATTTCAAAGGGAGCATAAGCGGGGTTGGGGAGCGCTGTAAGGGGGATGGGTTTGAGGCGTAGGGAGGGCACGGTCGAGTTGTGAGAGGCCACAAAGGGGAGGACCGTAGGCCACGGTGAGGGGGAGTAGGGTAGCGATGCGAGGGGGCATGGGTTGGAGAGCGTAGCTTAGGGAGCGGAGGGCATTGTTTGCAGGTGGTCGAGTGGGGGGTGGAGTGATAAGGAGGGGGGGTAGGATAGCAGGGAGGCAGGGTAGCGGGTAGGATAGCAGGGAGTGACGTAGGTAATGCAGGTGGGAGGGGTTCGTGTTAGGCCGAGAGGGAGGTAGGTAGGGGGATGGGAGAGCGTAGGTAGAGGGTTGGGCGTTGAAGCCGTGAGGGAGAGATAGGTCGAGGGGCGTCTGGGTAAGGGGTGAGGGTAGAGATGGGCAGTTTGGGTTTGGGTTGGGGGCCGAGTTGCAGGCCGTGAGGGCCAAGGGTTGAAAGGCCTGAAATTTTATTTATTTTTTATTTTTATTTTTTTTAATGTTAAAATAGTAGAGGAGTGAAATCTGAAACTCGAGATTTTAAAACAGCAGCAGGAAATTTTGCCAGAAATGCAGGATTTTAAGCAGTAATACACAACAGCAGATTGTATAAATTTTTAAAATAGGAGAATAATTTGCAGAAAACTCAGAAATTTTCCTTTCAGAAACTCACTTTGAACAATTTTTCAACAGCTCTTCAAAATTCAGAAATTTAAAAGTGGGCTGCAGAAATTGTATGGAAATTGCAGAATGAAAACCTGTAGAAATCTCTGAGTGCTGCAGAATGCACAATGCTGCTCTTCTCCAAAACCAATGCTGCTCTTCTTCAAAACCAATGCTGCTCTTCTTCAAAACAAATTTCTGAATGCTGCCAATAATTTCAAAATGCTACAAAAAAGACCTAAATTTTGCAGATCTGCACAGGCCATAAACACAAATGGATCACTCAATGTTGAGCTGGTTATGAATGTATCAACTCTGATACCATGTTAAACACACACATGGTGTATGAGAAAGATAAACGCACACAACAAGAAAATCAACACAAAATGAAGGATAAGCGTGCAACTCCCTTATTTTTTCCATTATACATGATGTACATTTATAGTACAATGGTGTGACTCTTGGTTTCACATTCCAAGGTCACTTGGACTCCATTGTGACTTTTTTCATTCCACACGTACCCATGGAGGATTAGTTGTTCCAATAGTAAATATGCATCGGAAAGACTGGGATAAAAGATTACCAGAAGCTTTGTGGGCATACAGAACCACTTGGAGAAATAGCACGTGACATACACCATATGAGCTGGTATATGGAAAACAAGTTCTGCTACCAATTGAATTCCAGATCAAAACTTGCAGAATTGCAGTTCAATTAGGACTAGATCTCTTTGAAGCACAACAACAACGTCTTCTCCAATTAAATGAGTTAGATGAATTTCATAGGGATTATGTTCAGAAGAACATACTAATTTAGCAACAATGCAAAAGGTGGCATGACAAGTCTATTCAAAAAAAGTAATTCCAACCAAGTGATTGGGTGCTCCTTTATGATTTTAGATTTAAAATTTTTAAAGGGAAATTCCATACACGTTGGATGGGACCTTATGAAGTGATCTGAGTATTTGAGAATGGAGCAGCAGAAGTTAAAACTATTGATGGACAAAATTCAATATTCTTAGTAAATGGACACAGATTAAAGAAGTATTTTCAGCCACTTTCTAGGAAAGATTTTACACAGCAAGTCCAACAACAATTTGGGATGGTAGTGGTGAATGGTAATACCAACCTTTTGAAAACATGAATTCTTCTTGTTATTAAAAAAAATAGAAAATAAAAAAATAAAATACAAAAAAAATACAAAAAAAAATTTAAATAAAAGGTAAAGAAAAATATTTTCTTGTAATTATGAAAATCAATTCGCTGACATGATTGCAGAAGGATCAACCTGAAAACTAGCTTGCTGGTAGGAAGATCAAACATTTCTAATAAAAAGAGAATGTTGCTTGATCTTTAGATATGCTAGCGACCACCAAGTAAAAGCAGGTTCAACAGAACTAACCTTTATACAATTGGGGTAATTAGCATGGATATTTTTATTCAAGTAACGCTTAATTCTCGCTACACTTATTTTTCTTGCACCAGTGCAGGAAAACCTTCCAGAAAAATTTTCTTCCTTTATTCATATTCCACTTTCGTAATATTCCCTCAGTTTTCTTCTTCAATCCCAGAATGATTAACTTTCCCATATTCTTCTGAATTTACCCTGTCTGTTTCGTAAAAACCACACTTTACCCTTGAATTTTTTTCCCTATCCCATTTATGTTTATCCCTTCTTGTGGTACTATTCTTGGAATCCCTGTAAAAGAATTCCTTCCCATTCTAAAATTTCCCTTTTCCCACTTCGTTATTCCCTCATGAATTCATTATAGAATCTCGCGCACAAAGAGAAAAAGGATATGCTCTAAAGCATCAAGAAAGGGCGAAGCAAATTTCCAGTATAAGTTGAGGAAGCCATGTTGGAATTCCAGCCTATATTTTACTTAAATTATCTGTTCTTTTTTTAGATATTATGTTTACACTAGTGCAAGCATGTCATCCTATATAATAAGTGCAAGCAGAATGGTACCAGTAGAATAGCATAGTTTAAGCGGTGCAAGCATACTGGTGTAAGCATGCACCCTGTAAAAAACATAGTACAATTTGTTCTTTAGAATACGTCATAGGAAAGTGGTCATCATGAAAGTCTATAACAAGTCCTTTCACTTAGCCGATGAGTACTTGTGCTATCATATTAACTAGGAGAAAATTATTTAAAGTACAAGGTGTTTTTAAGTTAAGAATCATGATCATTTTTTAATGAATGCTAAAGTTCTTTTTTGAATTATGAAGGAGTGCAGAAGTGTTTAACCATTTCTTGGATATAATTTCCCCTTTCCGCCATAATCCTAGATGTCCTTCACTCGTAATGATTACCTCACCTAGCCATTAAAATGCTGCCGCAAGTACCAGTCCAGCACAATCTCAAAGATTTCACACATCCACGACTATTTCAGTGGAATGAATGGGTGATAAGATGGAAGGGATGGTGGACGGTTGGATCCCTATCTATAAGAACAAATTTTCCCAGTGTTGCATGAAAATTATAGACTGTTCATAACCGTTAAGCAGCGATGCTGCCTATTTGAAGCGAACCTTCGTCTCTCAGTAGGGTAGAAAATACTACTGAGTATCGCAATATTCTTGCACTATTGCAAGACTTGGGCTTTCTTCAATTCTTGCAAAAGTTTGACGGTGTTGGAACACCTAATCCTACATGGGTAGGTGTGGAATGAAAAAAGTCACAATGGAGTCCAAGTGACCTTGGAATATGAAACCAAGAGTCACACCATTGTACTATAAATGTACATCTTTGTATAATGGAAAATAAGAAAGCGTCACGCTTATCCTTCATTGTGTGTTTAGTCTCTTGTGTGTGTGTTCTTCTTCTCTCATACACCATGTGTGTGCTTCAACATGGTTTTTAACATGGTATCAGAGCGGGCGATTGCTGGCCCTGCTCCACTTTGAATGAGCCATTTGTGTTTATGGCCTATACATATCTGCAAAAATTCTGGACATTTTTTGCAGCACTCAAAGTTTTTGCAGCAATCAGAGTTTTTGCCGTCATTCAGAAGTGTTTTGGAGAAGGAGCTGCATTCAGAAATTGGCAGCATTCAACATTTGTTTTGAAGAAGAGCAGCAAGCAGCACTGCACATCTGAAGGTTTATTTCTTCCTGCAATCTCTGCATTTTGAAGAGCTGCTGGATACGATTTATATTGGGTTTTTGAACAAGTTTCTGGGTTTTCACTGGAAATATTTCTGAGTTTTCATTGGAAGATTTCTGAGAATTCTGAGTTTGTTTGCTGCTGGGCTATTAGATAAATTAATTTTTCCTCCAAGTCTACAAGATTCTGAAAACTCTCCAATCCTGCTGCTATACATTTAAAAATTCTGCTATTATTATAATAATGGATTTCTTACTTCTATTCTCTGCTGTTTAACATTAAAAAAAATAAAAAATAAAATAAAAATAAAAATTTCTGGGCAACTTGGCCCCTCGGCCCTCACGGCCTCCCTATTCTCACTGCAATATGCCCTCAAATATTTTAACTCAACCTACCCCTCTTCTATCATACATCCTCACATCTCATACTATCCCCACACGCTCCTCTCTCCCTCAGTCGACCCACACTACCTTCCGCTCACAATACTCCCTATCACTCTACATACAACACGCCATATCTGGCCTGCTCCACTCCCAACGTTCCTCCCTCACCAACGCTCCTCCCCAACCACAACTTACAAACTCTCAACACTCCCAATCCCTACGCCTCTCTGTAATACATCACCTCACAGCTCACGCTCTCCCTACGCTACCCATTCCAACTCGCAATCGACTCCCCAACTCCTGCAATCAACCCTCATCCCTTATCCCTCCGGCCTCACATTCCAAACCCCCATACTCCCGCTCCACCCATTCCCTACCTATCCCCACTACATGACTCCCGCCTACAGCATTCCACTTATCACTCCAACGCCCTTCCCTCTTAGCTCTACGATCTCTCACATAGCACTCTCTCTGCGCAATCCCTTATCCCCTTGTGCGCAATCCCTTCTCAACGCTCCCCTCGGCCAACACTTCACACAGCTTCACCGTTTGCTCTCACACTCGACTGCTCACGACATCTACCCGCCCCCTCACAGCGTTTCACTGCTCTCCCATTCCTCTCACGAGCTCCCTCACTCTGCGCTCACGCACCAGTCTTACACCCAACGCTCCCTCTCCCGCTCGGGCCTTACAGCTCTGCGTCAACACAAAAAAATTTCATTTTTTTTTACATTAACAACTCGTCCCCCTTTTAAACCACCGCCCCTCCATTTTACAATACCGCCTCTACGCAGACTCTTCATATTTCGTTTTTTAATTTTTTAATATCTGCTGCCCTCCCCCATATAATACTTACCCCCCCCATTATAATTAAAAATACCACCCTCTCCAATTTAACAATACCTCCCATGTTAAGCAATACCGCCCTTGTTTTTTAAAATCGACTTTTATATTTTTAATTTTTTAATACCCCCCCTCCCCTCTCATTAATTTCCCTCCCCTTCCATTAAATTAAATTCCCTCCATTTTTAATTATTCTCATTTTTTTTAATTAATTTTTAATTAATTAATAATAATAATAATAATTAAAAAAAAAAAAAAACAACAGAGAGAGAGGAAGAGCTGAAAGAGAGAAGACATGAACAGCAGAGAAAAAGAAGAGCAGATGGATTGAATACATAGACAAAAATTTGCAGATTTACATTTTATGATTTGTGGCATTGACATGAAGGTGATTTTTTGAAGAAATAAACATTTGAAGACAAGTTTTCCATCATTGCAAAACAACTATTTGAAGAAATTTCAGCTGCTTTAAAGGCCCCTTGCACTAGTGTTTCAGCTGCACATATTTTGCAGAGATATGTATTGAGCTAACATTGTATTTTGAGCTGGATTTGCCTCTTCATTCATAGTTGGAATCAGTGAATTTGAGTTATTGGATTGTTGATTTCCCTCCATCATTTGAGGAGCAGATTTTGTGCTTTGAGAGTTCTCTTGAGTCATTTGTATTTGTTGCATCACATTGTAAACGGGTGCATTTTCAGTTGAAGCCGACACCCTTTCACTTTTTAAGCCTAAGTTGTTGAAAATGGCTAAAATCAATGAGGCATTAGTGTTGTTGAATAACCTCATTCATTCAAATGTTGATGATGTGATAAAAATGAGCAAGGATGCTCTTTGTAAAATTCACAGTTTTTTGCTAGATGCACATGAGAAGATTGAGTTTTTGCAGTTGGAATCTCAGCTTCAGCAAGAAGAACTTCAGCAGAAGAGTCACCATTCTGAACCTGTTTCTGTTCAGAACATTGAGAAGGACTCCCATCAGCAGCAAGTCAATAAAGTTGCAGTTGATCCTCATTCAGTTCATTGCACTAGAGCAGATGTACATGCAGATGCAGCAGTTCAACCTGCACTTCTCAAGCCCATCATCAGACCTTGGGAAGAGCCCTTCTGTGTGCCGGCCCAGTGTGAGACCTTCAATGAGATGTGTCCTTTCCTTATTCGAGGACTACACAAAAGCCCATCATATTTCGAGTGCCGGTTCAATGACAATTCCACTGTAATTTGACTCGGATCTGCTCACTTCTGTGACACAGGATGCCAACAGCATGATCGAGCTGGCCATATGAAAGATCATTGTTTTGATCTTCATCCATGCAAGCACTGTGGTCGCCACACTCATTCTTCAGACAGATGCTTCAGAAACAAGCCTCCTGCAAGAACCAAGATTCATCTTGGATGGATCACTTCTTGGCAATGGGCATCAGCAGCCAAGAATATGTTTAAGTCACATGTCAGAACATGTTCACAAATATTGAGCAAACTTGCAGTTGAGTTTTCGCCATCATCTCACCTTGTCCCTGACAGGGGGGGAAATGGTGGTCATGTACAAGCTTCGACGTCAGATCAAGCGAGCCTGAGCCACAATCTCTCATTCCATGTTCAGAGTTGTAGCCAGCAGTGTAGCCATCAATTCAAGCGAGCCTCAAGCGAGCTTGAGCCACAATTCGTCATTCCGGAGTCAGAGATGTAGCCAGAGATACGGATGCCCATGAGCATACCTTCGGTTGGTGGATAACCTAAAACCATCATCTTTGGTTGGTGGATAACCTAAAACCATCATTTTAGGTTGATGGATAACTAAAACCATGTTTCGGTTGGTGGATAACCTAAAACCATCATCTTTGGTTGGTGGATAACCTGAAACCATCATTTTCGGTTGGTGGATAACCTAAAACCATCATCTTTAGTTGGTGGACAACCTAAAACCACCATAGGTAGTAGACCTCCCTTCTTTTAGGTCAAAGGTCTCCCTTTTTATGAGGGACAATTCCTCTAGTAGAATTTTAGCTTATTGCAGTTTGGAAAGTTAGAAGCGCAACAGTTTTACGTTCAGTGTTGTGGTCATCCAAAATCACATCTTTTTTTCAACTTGTTAGAGATTGATTCCAATGCAAGTGCCACCAAGCATGCTTTGCGATTTGTATTACAACTTTTTTCTTAGACTCTGCCACCTATTCGGATTAAGGGGGGATGTTGGAACATCAAATCCTACATGTAGGTAGGTTATGAATGCGAAAAGTCACAATGGAGTCCAAGTGACCTTGGAATATGAAACCAAGAGTCACACCATTGTACTATAAATGTACATCTTTGTATAATGGAAAATAAGAAAGCCTCACGCTTATCCTTCATTGTGTGTTTAGTCTCTTGTGTGTGTGTTCTTCTTCTCTCATACACCATGTGTGTGCTTCAACATGGTGTTTAACAGACGGGAACAATATTGAAGTGGCCCTATAGTTTTCCAGAAGTTTCAAAAATGGCCGAGTAAAAATTGGGCCTCTAAAATTTGAGGTTATGGAAGAGTTTATAGCAGCAGCGACAAGCTTGGAAAATACTGGTGAGCAGTAGTTTAAAAATTAAAAACTAGAAAGGAAGCGATGGCAGCATTTTTTCATCGACAAGAAGATGAAGGTAGATTGGGAGAAAGGAATTTCACGTAGTGCCCTACTGGGACAGTGGCAGGACCTCCTTTTCATCCTAGAGAAATTTGTAACCTATGAGGGAAGGTACTCCCTCACTTTTGTGTACCATTTTAGGATGTTGCAGCATTTCGAAGCCGACCGACACGCCCGGTGAAGGATTAATTTCCCACATTTTTTGCTTAAGAGCTTGGAAAAAATAGCCAAGGGTGTGTGGGATGGATGGGCAGACCAAGGTGACAAGAAGTTATATCACCACGGCCTGATAAATATTTTGGTCTAGAAATAATTAGAATTTAAAGGCATGACATGGGAGGCGCTATTAAAAGAGCTACATAAAAAGACAGCTGTTGGAAAGGAGACAGAGGACCTTGATAGCACAAGCAAGGGTCCGAGTAAGAATGTAAAGGGGAGTCTTTCTTGCACCGGTGCAAAAAGGAAACAACCTGAAAAATAAATAGAAGAAAGGGCCCCATCTCCAAATAAGAAGACAGCTAGTGCACGTGTTGAAGAGACTCCTTCTACGCCACCAGTATAGGCACAGACCCCCGAAGAAGACAACTTGTCAGTCCTTGCAGATGCAGCAAAATTTGTAGAGGTCAAAGATGACACTCTGTTGGCCGATTTCATTAAAAGGCCCCAGAAAAATAATGAAGGATTTGGTGCAGGAAAAGAACCACAGTCCCCACAAGACGTTGAATCCCCTTCTACACCAGTGCAAGAAGAAGAACCAGAAGAAGAAGAAGAAGAAGAAGAAGAAGAGGAAGAAGTGTTTGTTGAAACCATGAGGGATACTGAGGTCCCTGAGGTAGACACAATCCTTATCGAGACAAAATAAGAATAATATCTGGTAACTCTTGTTGCTCGAATAGTTGAACTAGAGCTTCAAGTGTATAACTTAGAATAGCTCATAGCTAAAGCGCAGCAGGATAAAGAACAGAGTAAAGAAGAATTAGCTGTTGAGAGCCAGAAAAAGAAAGGAGAAGTTAGAGTTTGGAAGTATCGAGCTGCGCGATGTTTCAAGCGACTTAAAAAGGTGACAAAGAAACTAAAGAACATTAGAAAGAAGAAATATGAAACATTGCAGGCTGATTTTGGTATGTCAGAGCAGGATTGAGCTGGAATGCTCAAATTTTTGAAGGTTTTTTGAAAAATTAAATATTTGTGTGAGGACACACAACAACTTAGGGATGGGAGGATGTTAGCCCCCTAATTTTCTCTCTTTTTTCCATTTTCCCCTTCCTAAATCATAACCATTAACCGTTGTTTTACCTCTTTTATGCACCCTCATCTTGCACCAGTCCAAGCACGGTGACATATTTCGTATAAAATTTATTTTTCATATTTTTAATTCAACTTAGCATTAATTAATTATTAATTACATGATTTCTTACTTTTAATCACTCTTTGTAACTTATCGATATATCCAATGTTTATTTGGTAGTTAGAGTACTTACCGTGACCGTTGATCCTAGTGCAGGATTAGATCTTGCACTGTTGCCAGCAAAAAAAATCCTTGCAACAGATCCGAACCTCCTTTATCACCGCCTCATTTTGAGTACCTTTAGCCATGACAACCAAATCGATCCAAAGGCAACCGAGACCGAATATGTGAAGGACAAAAGCTAGAGATTGGCTACGACTAGTTTTGCTAACTATCTAATTTTGAAGGCCGAAAAGCTAAATTCTGCGTTTGGTTATGTAATCAGTTGAATGATCTATTTTGGCCTTTGGCCAAATATATATATAATGTAGAATGTAAATAGGACTAAGAAATAATTTTTGATAGCAGAAGAGAACAAAGACACAGCTAGAGAGGTGGTAACAGGTTGCTGTATTTTGTTATCGCCCGAATCTGGTCTGGACGATGTATTAATGTATATACTTGCCTAAGTGAATTAATAAAAAGGAGCTCTGCCTCATGTTTCACAAATTTTGTTTCTATATTTGAGCTTATGAATTGATTAAGGTACTGAGCAGTGGTTTTATTTAAAAGGGAAACGCGCTGGTTGGCTAGGGCCCAGCGAACCCAACACGTTTATCCCATTTCCCATTTTCCTGTAATTTGTGTTTAAATTTTCAAGTGTGATTTAATTTTAAGCACATGCATTCCTGTCTGAGTGAAAGCCGATCCATTGTGTGAAGTAGATAAATTTCCTTTTCCTGCAATTTCCTTTCCTACACTTGATTTCCGATTGATTTTCCTCCGCCTGGTCCAAGCAGGAGAAATAACCCTGCACCAGTGCACGTTGGTGTGATATCTCCTTTTCTGCAATTCTGTTTGATTGGTTTTCCCCGCCTATTCCAAGCAGGAGAAATGAACTTGCACTAGTACACGTTGGTGTGATGCAGCAAGCCTTCTTAGTCTACTTCCCACAATCTTCTTTCTTTCATTAAATTCTTATGACAGGATAAATGTATATTGATTGTTTCTTTATTCCTACACTCTGTTAAGATTAGAAACATTCACTTTTTATGTGTGAAATTTGATTTAACAGTATAATAGCACTTGCAATAATTAAGCACTCATTTTAAGAATTAAATGCTAAGTGCAGGAAGCTCTGATCTGGTGCAAGAACTAGTTTCTTGCCACGGGATCTGAGTGCTTTGAACCTGGAAAAGTTCAAGCCCTTGCATGAAGTAAAAAGCCTCTAGTAAAGACAATATTTATACCTTCTACATAAATCTTTGTTCATGTACTAGTGCAAGAAAACTGCGAAAGTGCAGGATAGATTAGGGCAAGAAGGAAACCTCTAAAGGAGCAGGTTTAAGGGCCCATCTGATGAGACTGCTAGTGTCTCTTCTAAAGAAAAACACACACTCAGTAGTTAAACAATAATTAGCTAGAGTGATTGCCTTTTATCTTTAATTCCCTCTTGCAAATGCATTCTTCCTTGTTCTAGTCTTAGATTATTTTGATGGTTCAAGTTGCCTTTTTTTCTCTTTTTAATTTGATTATGCAATATTTCCTTTAAAGAAATTAGGGATTTATATTAGGAATATTCATACCATCTCTGGCATTTCCTGTGCTTCGTCTCTAAGTTTACGGATCCCCCGGGTTGACAAATTAAGTGTTGAGGAGTTTTCTTAAGTGTAATTCCTGCACTCAACACTTAGGATTAGCTGGTTACTAAAGAAGGTTCATCAAATATTTCAACAAGATGGCTTCGCCATTCTTTTGGTTATTGGCTAAGGATCCTGAGTTGATTTGGTCTGGTCCTTGTCAAGAGGCTTTCAAGCTCATTAAGGAACAATTGACTACTGCCCCCATCCTCTGAGATCCAAATTGGTCTCTACCTTTCCACATCCACACTGATGCATCCGACAAATCTGTAGGCGAATCATTAGGGAAATTACAGGAAAAAATATATTATGCCATTTATTTCATCAACAAGAACTTTTCCAAGGCCGAGCTGAATTATACTATTACTGAGAAGGAGATGTTAGCCATTGTCCATGCTTTGAACAAGTTCGGGCATTATGTAACTGGGTATCAGACCTTTGCTCACACTGACCATGTAGCCATCAAGTATTTAATGAAAAAACCAGATGTTAATGCTAGGATAATTAGATGGTTGTTACTTTTGTAGTAATTTGATTTGACTATTATTGATAAACCTAGAAAGGAGAATGTGTTGCATATTTTTTGTCCAGGGTAGCTCTCTCTATAGATGAAGAAGTAATGGTGGATGAACAATTGCTAGATGAGCATCTCTTTTCTATATCTGCACTCTCACCATGGTTTGTTGATATAGCCAACTACTTGGTTGCTGGGAGACTCCATCCTAATATTTCATTCAGGGAGAGGAGCAGAATCATCAGAAAAAGTGCCCCTTTCACATGGAGGCCACTTTGTTGCAAAGAGAACTACTTACAAATTTTTGCAGGCAGGATACTATTGGCCTACCCTTCACCAAGATTCGAGAAGATACACCAGCAGGTACGACGAGTTCCAAAGGATGGGGAAATCCACGCAAAGGGATGAGATGCCTTTGCACCCTCAGGTGGCTCTTGAGCCATTTGAAAAGTGGGACATGGACTTTGTTGGACCTATCGATCCACCATCTGGATAAAAGAAGTGTATCATAGTCTGCACTGATTACCTAACAAAGTGGGATGAAAAAAATGAAATGAAGGTAGCAACTGAGGAGAAAGTAGTTGAATTTAAGAGGGATAATGTGTTTTACAAGTTTGGGTACCTGAGAGAAATAGTCACTGATCAGGGAGCACAATTGTCCTCTCACCTCATTGATAATATTTTGACAAAGAATGAGATTAAGCATAGAACTTCTTCTACCTATCACCCTCAGGCGAATGGCCAAGTAGAAGTAACTAACAGAGCTTTAGAGAGCATCCTCACCAAGGTTGTGAGCAGCAACACAAAATATTGGGCAGACAGGTTGGTAGAAGCTACTTGGGCCTACAACACTACCCGGAAGACAACAACAAGATTCACTCCCTATGAACTAGTCTATGGTAATAAGTCTCTACTTTCAGTTGTGTTTGAATTCAATACTTTAAAAATGATAGCTGAATTAAATCTAGATCAATCAAATTCCCAAAAAGAGAGGTTGATAAAACTAAATGGATTGGATGAGTTTAGAATGCAAGCCCTTCTTCACACAAAGGTAGTTCAACTCCAAAGGAATTTATGGAATGACATGAAAATCAAATAAAATACCTTCCATTAAGGAGATTGGGCGTTGTTGTATCATTCAAGGTTTAAAGATTTCAAAGAAATCTGATGACAAGATGGTTGGGACCTTACATAGTGTAAAAATGTGGTGATAGTGGTGCAGTTCAAATCAGAACCATAGATGAGGAAGTAATCCCCTTTCTTGCCAATGGTCACAAACTTAAAATGTACAAGAAGCCTTTGTCAAGCGCAGAGTTCATAAATTAAATAAGCCAAGAGGTGTATGTGATGGGAAACTCCATAGTTTCCTACGCCTCCTAAAAATATATCTATATAATAATAATAATAATAATAATAATAATAATAAATAAATATCCATGGGTGAAAACCTCACTGAGGCACCCAAGGCAAGCTTATGGGTTGAAAACCTCGATGGAGGCAGCTCACTTGCTCAAAAAAAAAAAAGAGAAAAAAGAAGAAGAAAAGAGAATAAAGATCAATGGGTGAAAACCTCTCTGAGATGCCCAAGGCAAGTTTGTAGGTTGAAAATCTCCATGGAGGCAGCACACTTTCTTAAAAAAAAAAAAAAAAAAAAAAAAACTTCTGAATCTCTGTGTTTTTATGTGTTTGATGTTTTGCAGGCCATTAATGGTTTATGGAAATACAGGGAAGCATTCATCTTATTTTCCCTTCTTCTATTTTTCCATCCATCCCATCATTCACTCCATTCATTTCCATAACTTCCTCCATCACCTTTGTACACCACATTCCTCCATTCCTGAGCACAATGTAGCAAGGAAATTAAAACGCAGACTACTACAGACATCAAGGAATTCCTACAACGCAAAAATATGTTTTTGAACAACGAGGAAAACAAGAGAGGAGTTGATAAAGAAGACCCCAGGAAAGACAAGAGTGCCACGCATGGCATCTAGAACACCCCCATGCGGCATCTACAATGGGAAGAAACATCAAGAAAGATTAGTATCTCACTCATAGAGTTTCTCATTCAACAAGCTGCTTACTCAGAAAACAACAGAATAAGGAAGAACACAACATATAAGAGGCTTGTCTCCATAATTCCAGCTCTTGCAACCCCATTGAAAGCAAATGGTAAGCTCAAGTATAGCCCCTCACCCCTCGTTATTTATTCATAATGGAAAAAAATAAATAAATTTTCAAACTAAGAGTTTAAGAGGTAGAAAGGTGGCTAGTTAACTTGGCCACCACCGTGAAGTATGACTGAAAAAAACTAGAAGTATACGCCACCTGGGCCAGTAAAAAATTAAATCAGTTGGGGTGGAGGAGGATG
Source organism: Pinus albicaulis (assembly GCA_034641835.2). Lineage (NCBI taxonomy): Eukaryota > Viridiplantae > Streptophyta > Pinopsida > Pinales > Pinaceae > Pinus > Pinus albicaulis. Next base: position 632,729,715 of record CM076581.1, on the reverse strand, counting down.
AGAGGAGGAGACACATAGTACTAGCCAGTTAACAAGAATAGGGCCCATCTCATCCAAACCAGTCAATTGAAATTTTTTAAAGGGAGAGAGACTGACGGAAGCCTACAGTGCAGCAATAGTGACCTGCAACAACGTATTTTGGGACAGCATGCAACAAGAGAAGCAGAACATTGTCACCCTACACATGGCTTGGTCCTCTTTCATAAATATGATTAGGGAAGCTTTTATAGCAACTCAGATAAGACAGAATTCCACTTCTAGCCTTAGAGAAGAAGAAGAAGAACCAACAGAGGAAGAAGAATCAGAATAAGAGGAAGAACTAGAAGAAGAACCAACAGAGGAAGAAGAACGAGAAGAAGAAGAGGAAGAGACAAAGGGCCAAGGAAAAATAGAAGAGATGGAAATAGAAGCCATATAGATAGCAGAAAGTGATCAAGAAACAGACTCACAACACAGCACCACATCCCCTCAAGACAAAGAGGTAGTTTCCACCTTAGCTCCTCTGAGCACAAAGAGAAAAATGCAGACCTCTATGTATTTAAGAGCTGACAAGAGTAAGAGGATAAGTCATAGAGAGCCACAAACTCCTCCCACGAGCCCGATTATCATTGAATATTCACCAAGGGAGGAGGAAAGGCTCAAAGAAACAATTCTAAAGGAGCAACTACAGAAGGTATAGGTAGAAAATGTAGCACTGAGGGAGCAATTACAACAAAAAGGGCAGCAAGTAGCCACCATGGCAGACTTATGCATAGAAGCCCTTCAACACAGATTCCCTTCTAACTCATTTGCTGTGTACCTCAAGGAGGAATGACTCCTATTTCAAATCAAAACTCTAGCCTCCTATGGATTACTACCTTTCCATGATTGTAGCCAATTCATGGATTTCTACAAGCAAGCTAACATGGCTGATGAGGAAAAAATGGAAAAGTTTTATGTGCATAACCTTATGCTGACAAATCTGGATACTTGGGACCCCAATTCCATAATGGGAGATATGCAGCTAATGGCTCTAGCATCTTGGATGATGAATGAGGACACTAGAGCAAAAGAGATATGGAGGGTCATGGGAAGAGGAAATAGAGAACCGTTATATATCAGACTAGAATCGTTCAGCCCAAGAGGAGTCATCCTTAACCGTCGAGAGATTGAAAGGGACCCTGCACTAGTTGAAAGCTACCTTCAGACACAAAAACAGGTAATAGGCCACTTTGATGATGTTTATAGGCAGATAAAAGATGAGTTCATTATGGCCAGCCAGAGGATATGGAACAACCTCCCTCATAGCCTCAAGAAAAATGAGTACCATTCTCTAGAAAGACTAAGGGGTGCATTGCAAAGGGAATCATTATACAAGACTACCATGCAGGCCAAAAAGATCCAATAGTTGGGACTAAAGCTCAACCCAACTTTGTTGATGGGGCTAAATGATGAAAATGACACAGATGCATAAGATAGAGAATGGGAGAATGAAGAAAAGAATAATGGTTTTACCCCATTGGGGAAACTCCCACACTTATTCCTTAGGAAATCAGGGGGGCTGTCAAAGCCTTCAAGGAAATGCAGGAGGAGGATTAGTTTCTCATAGGATGAGCAACCATTCAACAGGGGGGTGATGATGAGCTCCATCATTACACATATTTGGAGGGGTAATGGTCACGTTTTTCTCCTTCTTAGATCTCTTTTTCTTGCATTTTTAATATTATTTGGTTTTATGATGCTATTGTAGGTTGTGATTAAGGCTAACATACATTGAGTCCCCAATATAAGGTTGAGTGAAGAAAATCAGGAATTATTAGCATTTTTATAAGGATTTTATCATAAATACTTGGAGGAGATAGAAAGAAGAAATTACTAGAGGATTTCCCACCCTCCTTAACTCTCAAGGCAGAAAAAGGATCCCAAAAATTCTCTCCAACAATTCGAAATCCAAATGCAACCAAATGATCCCCAAATATTCTTTCCGGCAATTCAAATTCCAAAGGCAGCCAAGCAACTCAAAGAGGAGTGCACTCAATATTTGTTTACTTGGAGTTAAGTGGAATCAAACACTATTTTCTAGGGAGTTGTTGGTAGCTGCCAAGCTACCCTATAGAATAAATAGAGTAGAGCTAGAGCTAGGAAGAGTTAGTCGATTCCAGTCGAAACTTTGTTGCAATCTATTGAGCTTTTTGTTATTTTACTCAGTGATCAAACTTTCAGAAATGTATAAGGCTATTCTTTTATGAAATGAGCAGACTAATTTTATTTTATTGATTTAAGTTTTAGAGAGCTAGGCTCATGGGTTAGGGCCCAATCCATGTGCCTCGGCTTCTCTGTTGTTACCATTCTTTCCTTTCTGCCATTTAGCTAGTTTTGTTTCTATCATTAAATTAGTTATGCTTCTCATGGTTTCATTGCTTCTTAGTCTTTCCTTTCATTGTGTTGTTGTAGATTTTTATTTTCTTCTCAGTAATAGAATAGAGGAGAAAAACCAAAAAGGTTGTCCCCCTTCTCATCTCTGTCAATAGAGCTCGAGGAGGGTAAACCTTCCCACACACCCAAAATTTGATTTATGTTCACTACTTCTATGATTAGAGTAGAGTTGCAATACCATTTTTGGTCGTTCTGTTCACTATTTTTATCATGCACTTCATCTATTTTTCATGGATGGATCAACAGGGTTATTTGTAGGAATAGACATCAAAAGACCCAATGAAATTATTAAGCCGTTCCACTCCATTTTCCAGTCCCTATCCATCTTTGTGTTACGCTTTTGAACCTTGCCTTTATGCCTCCATTCCCCTCCTTTTCCTCTTATTTGCATCTTCCACGCCTTTTTATTCACAAAACGCTTGAAAAACCATCAAATTTTGACCTCTGCCTTCCCTCCTCAAAATCCCCACTACCATACTTCACTCATAACAGATCGCAGTTTTCATTTGGTTCCTTTTAACACATATCGATATTTTTGCTGATTATGATATTGCGATATCGCATAGCGCAGATCAAAACCTTTTCCCTTTTCATAATCGCACTTTGCATGTCGCACCTTTTCCCTTTTCCCTTAATACTTACCGATTCCAAACGCCGATTGCGATATTGAGATCGCGCTCCACCACGTCACCCATTGCAATTGCACTTCACAACCTTTTCCATTTTCTTTTAAGACTTACCGCTCCTTTCTACCGATTGCGATATTGCGATCGTGCTCTGCCGTCGGTCCCACTGCCACATCACCCAGCGCATTTCACACTTCGCAAATTTTCCTGGAAAACACTTCCGCTACCCCTCAAACTTTACGATATTGCGAAGGGTGATATCAAATTTCACACTTCGCAACTTTTACCACATCGTAAATCGCAGTGTTTTTACCTTGGCTCACTTCGCACTTCGTAGTTCTTACCTCATTGCATTTCTCATTTCGCTCCCGCTCTCGAACAACACTTCCGCTATCCCTCTAACTTTGCAATATTGCAATATTGATATCTCATATCGCACTTCCATCCTCCATCGCAACTCCGCGATCACAATTTTCAAATCATTTTGCTCCAAAGACTTGTCGCGTTATAATGAAGTTTTAATAAGGTTTAAAACCCCTGTTTCCACTTCTAAGCCGTGTTTCACGCGTTAAGCCCTCCATTAGCCTCTTTAGCCCTTTTTCCCTCCAAGCTGCAAATCAACACTTCTTCAATTAGAATTAACCCATGGATAGCTTCGCTGCATGGATAGAAGCATGGTAGATACACCATAGGATAAGTAGAGTGCATTTAGTTGTTTGGCCAAGTTAAGTGTGGCTTAGATTTAGTTTCCTTTCTTCCATTTATTTTCAACAATTTATTTTAGTTTCTTTTTCAGAAATTTCCTTTTGCAGATTAAATTAGTTTTCTTTCTGTGATTTCCTTCCAGCAATTTACTTTTTATTTTTTTATCATAGTTTAGGAAATAGCACCATTTCGTAAAGCAGAAGAGGATGGCATGAACAGAATGCATCTACTGTGTATATAGCACTGTCACTTCCAAGTTTGTATGAACCCCGGGTTGATAAAGTAATGTAGGGAAGCCCTTGGGAGTTGCAGCACTCTTGGTGCAATACCAGGTTTCACCACCATCCATACCATTAAGGCGGCCATCCTTTGTATTATATTTTCCTGCATATAGCTCAACGATAACATTGCATTTGATAAGGATTATTGATGGTAATCATATTGTTTTCTTATATGCTACATATCATATTTCCTTACTTCCACATTCGTCAATCGCATCAAGAACTATTAGCTCTTCCTTTACATATGAAAAAAAAAATTGTTATACTTTTGTACACCCTTGTTTCTATAAAATAGATATGGAAACAATGGATCTAGTGGAGTAGGTCTATAACACTTATTGTTTATATATTTTATGTCTTTCCTCAAATTGTTGATACACTCACATTTTATTAAGGATTTCAATGATTTTTTTTGTCTTTTTTACACATTGTGGTATGTAATTCATAGCATTTCACTTTTTCCTTCTAGAAATCGCATATTTTTCTTTCCTTTGCTAAAATCGGTTACTCAAAAATTAGAGACACTTTGATAGGTTGCACTTCGAACAAGTCACCTGAAAACCTTACATTAATATTTCCAAAATAAGGCCTTTTTCAAGATGCTTTCCGGATTATCCACAGTGTTGAAGAACATGTATCGACGTTTCGAACCCCAACTGGGATCCATCATCAGGACAATTTAGAAGAATTCTAAATTGTCCTGATGATGGATCCCAGTTGGGGTTCGAAACGTCGATACATGTTCTTCAACACTGTGGATAATCCGGAAAGCATCTTGAAAAATGATCACCACAGAAGTTTAAAAGCCAAAATGGTAAGCCTATCGATTACACCTCATCAATAAGCATAACACAAATTTGTTCACAATGTTTTTTCAATGTTTCTAATTTTTCACCTTTAAGCGAAAGATACTCTGATTTGTTAAATGGTAAATGAAATACAGAATGCAATGTTATAACACCTGCATTGAATGATTTCTTCCCTGTATATGTTGTTATGATTTCTTTTAGCTAAGTTGGTTCATATTCCAATATGTTGTTGTACAAGAGATTTAGAGATTGGAATAATGCTATAACAATAAATGTCTTTCCAATATCCACACCACCTGTTACAAGTATATATAATGGTATATGGATTTATTTTTCTCTGTCGCTATTTTTTCTTGTTCTAGGTTGAGAATTCTCATGATTTTACATAATTTTTTTTCTTCTCGTATACGTGGATTTTTTACGAGTTGTTAAGGTATCTCAACTATTAATTATGCATTTCTAGCCTTTTGATTCTTGAGATGTGTTAAAAGAATTACATGTGAAAATTGTAGCTTAAAACAAGAAACTTTAAAAGCATAAACATAATAAGAGAGAAACATTTAACAACATGCAAGAAGACAAAAAATTGATGTCGGAGTTCGTCCATGAGGGACTACGTCTCTGGGCCCTACTCAAATAGTGGGGAGGCCCTTTTCTTCATTAAGTGGAAAAAATGAAAGTACAAGTATAAAAATGAGATATAACACCCTTATATCTTCATGGCTGAAAGTGCCCGAAAATTGAAAAACTCTGATGAATAAATGAACAACACCGTTGGATTCGTGGCATCGAGTAGTGCAGAATCCATATAAATTTTTTCTTAATCTGACAAAGTGAAAATCTAGTCCCTCTGGAAAATGGCTCGGATCATGGTTCTGCCCCCCTCCTGCACACTGCTCATGGTTCCGTTGCCTTGGTTTTTGTGCCCTCTCTTGTTTTCCTGGGCACACCTACAGAAATGAAGGCCTATATATTGAGTTCCTGGCAGACTTCCCAACATTGGCCGTTGGTCGAATGGTTATGGTCTGAAATGTTGGGGAGGGGATCGGGTGGTCAAACCTCGACCCCTATTTAATGAGGCAAATTGATTTTTTTTAATCTGTGCCATGTTAATTTTATGACCCCACATATTTTTTTTAAAATACTGCAGTATTAGTTTAAGTGGAGGGGGGGGGGGGGGGTGCGGACCCGCATCGGGAGGACCACCCCTGATTCCCGTCGGTTGTCATGTATAAGTGGAAAGGTTACAGTTGGGGTGGCAGGGTTAACCGCCAACCACCCCCCCATATATATACACATATATGATACGGTGGTTGTGACTCCACAGGGTCCAGCGGGGTTCATGGCCCACCGACCCATATAATAATTTTTTTTAAATTTTTTTATTGTTATGAGGTACGGTTAGGGGCGGGGGTCATGGACCGCCCCTATTTTTTATAATTTTTTCGTTTACATAACAGTAATGTATTTTTAAAAGTTTCTTGATCTTGACCTGAAGGAGACAAATTAACTGTCCCACAAATTCACCGAGAATTCGGCATGGGTTGGATAGAATCCAATGACCGAGTTCCAGCAAAATTGTTGCCTCCTTAAGCTGCCACATCACCAAGTCAACCCTCAAACTTTGACTACTCCTAAATCCTTCATATATACTCAGAATTGAGTGTCATCTATGCCATTGGAATTAGAAAGACAAGATCTAGAACTTGAAATTATTTTTTCCACATTCCAGACACTTTGATTTTTGAGCCTTTGTACTTAAGCCCCTTGTACTTGCACCTGTTCGATCCACCTGGATCACTTTCGAAAATATTGAAAATTTGATTCGATATCGTATTCTTGATAGCATTTTCCGTTATCTATTTCTTTATATGTCAGTATACCTCTTTCAAACAATTCAATCTCTTTGTTTTCAAGATCAGCTACTATGCTATCAATATGAGTTCACACTCATTGTTTCATTTGTGAACTTTTGTTCATTGAATCTTACGATTTCTTTAAATAATAAATATGTATTTTCCCAAGTCAAATATTGTTCCTTAAAAGTGTTCTCGTCAATACGATATGGTACATACAACATTAATCATTCTCTATAATAGTTATTAGGATCAATATGGTTATTATACTTTACGTATATTATAGCTTATGGTCTATTAGTGCCTCCTCTTTTCCTTCCTTATAGTGTATATCACGATGCAAATTTCGCTAAGAATAAATGTTCGATTTTTTTGTTCATTGCATATAACAGTCAGCAATTGATAAACATGATATGTTGTTTGAATCATTCAAATCACACTCTAGCTCTTTTGGTTTTTTATAAAAACCATTTGATTATCTATTACTGAAGTATAAATAAATATACATTTTCTTGGACTAGTGTTCAGTGGCAATGATAACACTATATATACAGCTTGCTTTGCACACATTTGTTGTAAGTTCAATAAAGATTTTCCAAGTTTTTCAAATTTTTTTATGATATCACCATCCATTTTTTTGCATTCACTTCATACACATTTAAACGTCAATGACATTATTTTATCTAGATTTATCATATCTTAACTATAATAAGTAGTTGTAGCATATGACTCAAGTACAAATTGGGCATCATTATTTGCACCCTGGATTAATGGAATATTTCAAGCAAAGTTATTAGTCCATATGTCTTTAGTTGTCTTTTCACTGGAATTATTCTTTGTTTTATATTACATTGAATAGCATGGATATAATCATATTCGCTTTACCTATTTTTTCAAGAAAACTATCAAATTTATATGTCTCATCATGTTCCATATTCTGGAGTGCATAAAACATGGTTCTTGCATTCGAGTTTTTTTTCATTTTCAAATTCCACAGCCTCAAGTATTTGTGTCTTTTGCATTGGTGGAATTGGAAACTTGAACCTACAATGCATCTATTTTCCTTTCTTAAAAGTATTTGTATGATGATGGTGTTGAATAATTTTCAGATTTGCACGTAGTTTACTTGAATAGTAGACAAGTATTTTTCAATGAAACTTTCAATTTCAATGTTCATACTTGTTCCATATATAGGAGAATTTTGTATCCATAAAAATCCATGTTCATGTTGGCTTCCTCGATTTTGGAATTATGTTACAAAGAAACAGTCAATGACATCGCTAAAGTACTTGGACTCATATAAAATTTACTGGCGTAGAGCATTCATTATACTTCTATAATATTGTTCACAAGTAACAAGGTCATTTCTAATAAAGGTATCAATATCATCTTCCTCTACTTCGTTTTCAGTTGACAAATTTTTCTCTCAATGCATTTGCTGCAAAGCCTTTACTAAAGGATCTTAGATATTTTAAACACTTACAAATGGAATAAATAAATTCAATGGGTGTAATATTCCCAATTTTCCATCAGTTAATTGGAATATTAGAGTTCTTACTTTTCTTATTTAGTTAAATAAATAAAAGGGTGGAGGGACCCATTATTGGAAATACTAGCGGGGGTGTGAATCACTATTCCTTTCAATTAGAGCATTAGTTAATCTTTAATTATTATCAGTGTTTGTAAAATTATAGCAGTAAACAAAAGGAACACAAATGCACACAGTTTTAAGGTGGAAACCCACTCCGAGACAAAAACCACCTAATGCATTTCTAATAATTCTTTAATATTCAACTCCAATTGAAAATAAAGCTCCAACTTCCTAGAATCTAGAAAAGCACTCTTCTCCAGCTCCGACTGGATGGACGCTCCAATGCCCGAGATTCTGTAGTAGTCAACTGAATGGATGCCCCAACACCCAATGAGCTACAAATCACCCTAACACCACCCTACCACCCTGTAGAAGAATAAAAGAAGAATGGACTCTCGTACTAGGGAAAATGGTCCACTTTACAATGATATAGAATGATGTAGAAGAATAAGACACACTAGACCATAACCCCAACTATGACACAACCACATAATGATGATCCTAGACCACCCGACACTGCCTCTTCAACTCTTGGCAAATAGACACGAGTACAATTTGTACAATAATGTATTTACAATGACTTAGTACAATGATACCTTTACAATGATTGTATGCAGTGCTGCCCACTTGAAGACTTCATGTTATGAACTTATTGCTGCTGTTATGCACCTTGCTTTCTACTCTTTTCATGCTACCCTCTACTGCACCTTGCTTTTCTTTGCTTCCCTAGAAAGTCTGGTCCTTTGCAGCCCTTGAAATCACATGATCTAGATTTTTCTTTTCCTTCTAGGAGCTCGATATTGAATATGGTGTATCTCTGTTATTTCAGATCCCAAATATCTAATTTTCAGTCCTGTAGTAGTCCTTTGAGTCATCTTTATGATGCCACAGGTCTAACCCAATTTGGATTCTTCAAGAAAGAGTTATACCCAATATATCACAATCCCCTAATTATGGATTGTTTCAGCAGAGTGAACTTGTACCGCATGCCACATGTTATTTTTTTTCATTTGGCTTTGAAATTGATAAATAAAAAACTAAATTTGTGCACTATCTTCCACTTTTTACGTAATTCCAATCCGATACTCAGAGAGAGAGTTATGATGATTTTACCAAGGTCACTTCTTTGAGATGAATTTCAGGAGCCTGCAAAAACCCTGACTTCCACAGATCATATCTCTAAAAATATTGCGTACTTTGATATGAAATTTTCTTAGCAGATTCCTCAGGATTTCGGCTTTGCCTCATAAAATTTTTAGCTTTTGAACCTTCATAGAAAAAAATTTATAGTGAAAATTCCACGATGACCTGCTTAAGACGGCGAAATATCTTGCATAAGGAGGAAATGAAGATCACAATTTATATAAATGCTTAGGTTGAGAGGGGCTTCAACAAGTGAACGTGGGAGGGATTTTAGGAGCTTAAAAAATATTAATTATTACTTTTCAATGACCCATTCTGTTGGCCGGATAAATCGATCTTGCTGACAAGATCAATCTCCCTAGTGTCAGAAGACAATCTAGCAACAAACGAACAACTAAGTTTATCTTTCTCTAAATATATTTGTTTTATAAGTAAATGCTATAAAGGTGTCGATCCTGCCTTAGATCTAAATGCTTATTTGCAACCGTAGTTCTTCTGTCACATCAGTAGTTCTTCCGTCACAACAATAGTTCTTCCGTTGCAACAATAGTTCTTTCGTCACAACAACAGTTCTTCCGTCGCTTGAAAGTGTCGTCTTTAAAGACCTATAATCACAAACAAGCAAATATTAAATAGAACATGTATAACAAATAATTATAAAACATACCTATCATAGTGATCAAGGAATCTATGAAATAAGAAATCAAACGACGGCTTATTGAAATAAACAATCAAACGACAATTTATTGAGAAAAACAAACTTTATTGTATTAACTTTGAAATAATAGAAGAACCTTACAACCTTAGCCTTGATGTTGAACAGGCCTTCCCGAGGTCCAAAGAAGGAGTTTCCTCTACTTTTATAATCCTTGCACTCTTCCTCCTAGAGCACATAGAGGTATGTGATCTTTCCTCACAAAATCTTAGCAGAAAGGAGTCTAAATCTCAACAGCACTTCACCTCAATCACACACTAAAGCTTGAACTCCCCTTGAGGCTACCCAATGCCTCTTTTTATAGTGCAGATGAGGAGGTTAGGGTTCCACTTATGAAGGGATAGAATCCTCCTTCAAAGGTATAGGCTCCTCACATCAAGGGGTTAGCACCTTAAGGTGTGGGATGCATGAACCTTACAAGAGCGTACTCACCCCCAAAAAATCTCATCCAGAAGCTTCTAAAATTGACCAAAAATCAGCTTTTTCACTTTACTTTCTTGCCCTTTTGACTTTGACAGGGGTACACAGAAATTACATAGAGAAAATGCATTCTGGAACGCAGGTAAGCTTCACATTACCTGCGTACCCCAGCTAGGAACGCAAGTAAGCTTCACATTACCTGCGTACCCAGGGTTTTGGAGTTTTTTAGGGTTTTTCTCCTATTTTTAGGGCTTGACATGAGGAGTGGAGGTTGTAAGAATTGTAGAGGAGGTAAGTATGAGTGATAATGAGCTCATACAGTTAGAAAAATGTCAAGGTGACTGTTTTTAGTGCAACAAATTTCCCCCTAAAGTGTGAAGTCTGGAATAGATGAAGATGAAGTCTGTCATATATGAAGAGTGAAGTACTTTATCATTTCAAGGATCATCCTATGGACACCCTAGTCGGAGCCTGTAAAAACATTCAATGCAAAACATATATATGTAAACATATCATCACTGAGATAGGCATTCCCATACTCAGATCAAAATTAACTAGAAAACTGATTTAAATTGTTCTGATACAGGAATGATTTTCAATACATCAACAGTATAGAAATGTATAGACACAATATGGACGCAGCCATCTGTATATGAATAGTCCACTGTATAAATTAATAACAAAATTCCTTGCAGCCTGGATGGTAGAAACTAGATCCAGGGTCTTGATTTCTGTTTCTCGAACCAATACGATTCTATCCATGTGAATAAATGTGTCAAAGTAGAATATGGTAGAAACCATTTGATTAGCAGTCAATAATGTAAACTGTTAACAAGTGTGAGAGTAACCACCAGTAATGTCAATGGCTCTCAAAGTACTCAGTACAATCCATGAAATGTGAATAAATGAGCTGAAGTCGAACATGTCATGGAATCATTCGATCGAAGGTCAATGATGCAACCTGTCATCGAAGGCAAGAAACCTGCCATTGAGGCATGCATATTTCAAGGCACTGACAATTTCTAGATCAACTTCCTAGGTAATGAGCAGTCGTTGATAGAAAGTGATCTGTCGTAGGTAAGCCCACAACATGAAATCATAGATCAAGTTTTGAAGAAATATATTGGCAAGGACTAACTAAGGGATGGTCAAAATGGAAGACAAATATTTCGCAAATGAATGGTTTGTTTGAATTGTTCTCTTGAACACATAGCGACACTGCAGATGGCTTGGTGACAATTGACCCAAATATAATACCTAGAAACTGGTTGAAGACTTTCAAAATGGTTTGATTAACTGTTAGGCAAAGGATTTCCCAACCTAGGTGAAAAAAGTGTCATGTTTAAGAGTGGTTAATCAACTTTTTGAACAATCAAAATGTAACAAACAGGTTCGTTTTTCTCTCTTTTCCCCCACCATTTCTGGCAAGTACCTCTTTATTTTTGACAAGCATGAGGAGGATAACATTTTCTTGTTTATAAGCTCATCCTTCGGATGATTCCAACTTAGTTTAAGATTCAAACTCTAAGAAGGAGTGGTTCGTTCCTGCTTAAAATTGAACAGGTCCTTTACTGTTAAATTTTAACGAGTCCAGTATAGGAGAAACTCGATGTTTTTTCAATTTTAGGGAGTCAGAAGAAAAAACTTAAGAAGACTCCATGGGGGTAATTTTTTTGTAAATTTAGTCTCTCGAGCCCGAAAAAGGATAAAATAATGCGGGAGAGAATTCTATTGACCGTATTTAGTCAACATAGACCTTTTTCGTAAATAGTCAATTTCAGTCCGTAAAAGGGGTAAACTTATACTAAAGGGACGATCATTCATTTACTTTAACGAGTTCGAATAGTCAATTGCTCAGCAATATTTTCATTTTTAGAGAGTCTGAAAAGAGCTTAAAAGAGAACTCCAAGGTTTCTCTTTTTCGTAAGTTTTAACGAGTTCGAAAAAGGGATAAAAATGTACTCATGGTTTTCACTTTTTCGTAAGTTTTAACGAGTTCGAAAAGGGATAAAAATATACTCCTGTGGCCAACTTTCAATTTAATTAACGAACAGGAAAAGATAGAAAGAACTCGGCATTTTCATGTGTTTTACGAGAATGAAAGATAGCAAAATAATCTCGGGATTTTCATGATTTTAATGAGTCTTGAAAATAATAACCAAAATCGACTCAAGATAGGTTTCATTTTTACAAAAGCTTGAAATAGAGAAAAAATATGCTTCAGATAGGTTTTAATGCCCCCTAAGCGTAATCTGTTAGAGCGCATGCCCCCCCAGCTTCATTTCATTCAACTAAATAGACTACTAGTAATTAATAGCTGGATGGAATGAAGGTTCATTTATGAGATCATATGAAAGACCTAATCTAAAACTATAAGAAAATTATGCAAAAACTGAAATAACTAACCTAAATATATGACTTAACATTTACGAGATCTAGTCAAAGACTCGACTCAATTAGGGGAGGATTTGTTTCATTTTTTAACGAGCTTGACACAGGAAAAGAACTGTGCTCATGGCAACGTGTTTCATTTTTTAACGAGGTTGACACAGTAACAGGAACTATCCTCACATAAATGTTTCATTTTTTAACGAGGTTGACACAGTAAAAGAAACTATTCTTGTATCTACTCTCTACAATCTTCCTATATAACCTACTGATTCATTTTTTAATGAGGTTGACACAGGAAACGAACTGTTCTCATACCTAATTCATTTTTTAACGAGGTTGACTTAGTAATAGGAACTATCCTCTGACCAACTGATTCATTTTTTAACGAGGTTGACACAGTTAAAGGAACTATCCTTGTGACCAACTGATTCATTTTTTAACGAGGTTGACACAGTAAAAGGAACTTTCCTCATACTGGATTCATTTTTTACGAGGTTGACACAGTAAAAGGAACTCTCCTCATGGGCCAATGATTCATTTTTTAACGAGGTTGACATAGTAAAAAGAACTTTCCTCGGTGACTCGATCATGGCTTCCAACTGGAAGAAACACATGTCAATGGACACACCTTGATCATGGCTTCCAAGAGGTCTTCATCAGAAGGAAGAATAGTTCTCTGAAAGGAACACATGTCAAGGGAATCAAAAGGGATAATAACATCGCGTTCAAATAATCCCATAGAGTTTCTGATGTCAATTACCGGATCTAAGTCATAGGAAGTCGAGAAAACAGTGAGAGGCTCGCTTACATCGGTAACTGAAAACATGGTACTAGTTGCCACATAATTAACCCGTGGTGGGGTAGATACCACTTTCTTATGAGGAACATTCAGGGATGTCGGATTATTGGTAGTCGAATCAAGACTAGGGAATGAAATCTGGTCAACAGTCACAATGTTTCCATTGTGAGGGAAAGACATCACGCGAAAGAGTGTCGATACGACAGCTTTCATTGCATACAAATAGTCTCGCCCAAGGAGTAAATTGAAATCCAAGGGGCCTCAAACTACCATAAGATCAATACAGACAGTTTTACCTTCTAAAGTAATAGAAAAATTAGGAAGGATCCCTATAGGTTCACTAATGGTTCTGTTAAAAGCTTTCAGATTCTGCGTAATAGGCATAAGATGAGGGGAACCCAAAGTTTTCCAAGCAGTTGAGGATAAAATACCAACAGAAGCACCTTCATCTACCTGTGTGCGGTGTATGTCCCTACCACCAAACTTCACAATGATTTGGAAAGGGATGGAGGAAGGAAGACGAGGTTCTGTCAATCTATTCCAATCAAAGTAAAATACCTCAGTACTTGGAGGGGGTTCTGTAGAAAGAGGTGAAATTCCCCCTGACGTAGAAGAATCTGATGTAAAAAGAAGAACCTGAATGGTATGAAGTTCACTCTCTATAGGGAGAATGGGATCGACCGAATGTGAAATCAAATCGACCACTTGATCAACTAATGGATCATCAACCTGAGTCATATGACTTTCACTCTCCAATGGAGGAGTGGGATCAACTGCACTTGAAATTAGATTAATCACTCCGTCAGTTGACAGTAGGTTGGGAGAAAGTTTATGGTAACCAGTTGGAAATTCTTGTTGTGAACAGTAAGGTTTTCCAACAATTTTGAGGCTTCATCCATGTGAGGTCAAATGTGAGTTTGATGACTCCCTTTGCATAACTTACAAGGAAACCTAACTTTACCCTTTTTCCCAGGAACCTGACTATCACTGGTTGATGGATCAATGGAAAGTTGATGAGATTTTTCTGATCATACTTCCAAGACCTTTGGAATATCGGGACAATTGATAAGGAAGTGGTCACCCTTACAAAGCCTACAAGGGTATTTGGGTTTACGATGCATGTTGGAGGTTTCCTCAACACTTCTAACATTTGCAGCCATGGTTGGTTGGTTGACTTCTTTCTTATTTTGCTTCTTCTTCTTCTTCCCTTTCTTCTTCTTCTTCTTAGTCACCTGGTTACTAGCGTCAAGGCTTTTACCAAGCGCAAAGGAAGAAATGGAGGAAGAAATATTAGGCGAAGAAGGTAAAGGGTCAACATGAGGTTGGTGATGTTGAGATGGTGAACTCTGTTGAGGTGAAGCATCCGATTGAGGTGGAACAATTTGAGTATTTGGGGCCAACGAAGTTGAAAATAACCATATCGGTAAACCTATTGTAAATCCAGGTAATGATAATGTAGCCATATAAGGAGGACCAATATTTCCAAAGTAAGGAAAAGTACTAGGATTCTCGTTAAGAGGGGTTCCTTGGTTGGTAAATTCCGGAATAGTTGCCATTATATTCAACTTCCAGTGAATTTTATTAGCAATTTAAAACTAAAATTCACAATTCAAAATTCACACCTATGGTCTCTAAAAGTAAAAACAAACAAATTAACACATGTTATCAAATCTAGGAGTCAAACCACACACAAACAGTAGATCCCGCACTAAAAACACTAGTTGGTGATGAAATCCAACATCGTAGAATTTTATTGCAGAAATGGGGGCTGGAACAGTTACCCTGACAACCTTCTTAATGAAACATACTGGCAAAATTTTCTTCACAAAACCATCTCGAGTGAAGAGAACCCCCCAGAGAGTCCAAGTGAGTATAGTCGACGTCTGCTCTAGGTACAGTGAGATCTTTCCTTCACCGTCACCTTAGGAAATAATCTTAAGTTTATGGACACTAAGGTTACCAACAACAAAAAATACAACTGGGGGAATAGTCTATGATCCAATTCTACGCGCAAGGGCAGAGTAACAAAGCTCAATCCCATTGAAGGCTCCTCAACATGGTCAATCCGAGGTTTACCAACAAGTGACCCCAGGCTCCTCGACAATGGTTAATCTGAGGTTTACCGTTTGTAATGCGCGCAGATCTTCTATCTTCCCCAATGAAACAGAATTGATTGTCTCAAAGGTTCAGACATGATCTTGTGATTAAATCCTTTAAGAGAAGCTTCCCAGAATGTACCAGTTACAATTGGATTTATTTCCTACCACAAGATTTATCTACTTGTTTGTTTTAGCTGCTTTGGAAAGTTAACTAAAACCTATTCCAAAGCACTAATCATGAGCTAGATTGGTGGAAAGAGCCCTAAAAATGTAAAATTACTAGATGAATTTTAATTAAGCGTTGTGTTATTTAGGTTGTTATTATTCAAAAGGGTAAATGGATATGAAACCAATGGTGTTATGACCCAACCCAAAACTGAATGCAATCGAATATGATAATGTAATATTTTCAATTCGATGAATCCTAAATAAAGTAAGGAGAGAGTTTCCATTCATTTCCAACAATGAAAAAAGTTGATCACTAAGAGAAAATATAACAAATTCTATAATGCAGTAATTTCATCAAGAAAAACTAATGCAAATCAATTCCAATTTTTTATTTTTTATTTTTTGTTTTTTTAAAACAAGCATAAAAACATGTAAATTCAAATTAAAGAAACTGATCTAAATCTACAATTTATTTTTCAGAATGTAAACTATGCAATTGTAATCTATGCACAATTCACTTGAAAAGTATGCAAATGTAATCTATGCACATTTTTCACTCATATTCTGAAAATGAGAATTCTAATTATGCAAATGTGATCTATGCAAGAGAATTCTCAAACACAAGATGATTCTAATGTAATCTAAGGACCAATCAAGTGCAAGTAAAGAAAATTGGGTGAGAGTTCCAAAGATCAAAAATAAAAATACTCAAAGACGATTAACACTCATACACAATTTAGCTCCCCCCCCCGGCGAATGAGGGGTATTTTTTTTGCAAAAACAAAATAAAAAAGATGCAAAATTGTGAAAAGACTGAGACAAACCTCCAAGTAATGACAAAAGGAAATTAAGAATTAAGAATTTCTCAAAAAAGAGACTCAAAACACCTAATTAACTTAACGGAAATGAATGAGATAAAAAATTTGCTGAAAGAAACTCATAAACAAGGCTTTTTGACATAAAAATACAGATCTGGGTAGACACTAGGAATCCTAAATCAAATCTAAACTAAATTGAAAGAAGAAATCTAAGATTTTCAAGACTTTTAATAGGGTCTGCAACAATGTGCGGTCCCCAGAAAATTTCAAGAAAAACAAAAAAGACTTCAAAACTTTTCAAAGAAAAGTAAATCCAAGTTACCCAAGCCCATACAAATCAATCAAAAATCAGAAAAAAAAGCATTTTCTCAAATCAAAACAAAGGAAAATCAAAACAAGTTCTTTCCCCAGCAGAGTCGCCAATTTGTTGGCCAGATAAATCGATCTTGCGGACAAGATCGATCTCCCTAGTGTCAGAAGACAATCTAGCAACAAACAAACAACTAAGTTTATCTTTCTCGAAATATATTCGTTTTACAAGTAAATGATATAAAGGTGTCGATCCTACCTTAGATCCAAACGCTTATTTGCAACCATAGTTCTTCCGTCGCATCAGTATTTCTTCCGTCGCAACAATAGTTCTTCCGTCACAACAATAGTTCTTCCATCGCTTGAAAGTGTCATATTTAAAGACCTGTAATCACAAAAAAGCAAATATTAAATAAGACCTATATAACAAATAATTATAAAACATACCTATCATAGTGATCAAGGAATCTATGAAATAAACGATCAAATGACAGCTTATTGAAATAAACAATCGAACGACAATTTATTGAGAAAAACAAACTTGATTGTATTAACTTTGAAATAATAGAAGAACCTTACAACCTTAGCCTTGATGTTGAACAGGCCTTCCCGGGGTCCGAAATAGGAGTTTCCTCTACTTTGATAAGCCTTGCACTCTTCCTCTAGGAGCACATAGAGGTATGTGATCTTTCCTCAAAAAATCTTAGTAGAAAGGAGTCTAAATCTCAACAGCACTTCACCTCAATCACACACTAAAGCTTGAACTCCCCTTGAGGCTACCCAATGCCTCTTTTTATAGTGCAGATGAGGAGGTTAGGGTTCCACCTATGAAGGGATAGAATCCTCCTTCAAAGGGATAGGCTCCTCACATCAAGGGGTTAGCTTCTTAAGGTGTGGGATGCATTAACCTTACAAGAGCGTACTCACCCCCAAAAAATCTCATCCAAAAGCTTCTAGAATTAACCAAAAATTAGCCTTTTCACTTTAATTTCTCGCCCTTTTGACTTTGACAAGGGTACACAGGCATTACATAGAGAAACTGCATTCTATAAAGAAGGTAAGCTTCACATTACCTACGTACCCCAGCCAGGAATGTAAGTAAGCTTCACATTACCTGCATACCCAGGGTTTTGGAGTTTTTTAGGGTTTTTCTCCTATTTTTAGGGTTTGACATGATGAGTAGAGGTTTTAAGACTTGCAGAGGGGGTAAGTATGAGTGAAAATGAGCTCATATAGTCAACAGAATGTCAAGGTGAGAGTTTTTAGTGCAACACATGCCACAACCCTATGGGGTTTTAGCCCACTAACTGGGGGTATAAACTTCAAACATGAATATCTCTCAAACCATGAAGAATTACGTGGCGTGCCATATATCAAAGGAAACATATCGACAAGTAGAAACCATCAAAATCATTCTTGAACTAGAATATAGTAATTTGGTAGGTCATAATTCCCATGCAATCAACAATCTCCCCCTTTGGCATTGATGGCAACACAAGTACTCCCCCTACGATCATGACACCTCTTCCTACAACATTCTCTCTACTCCCCCTGAAACACAACCATCCTGCGGACCTGTACACACTTCCTCTCCCCCTGAAACACAACCATCCTGAGGACTTGTAGACACTTCCACTCCCCCTGACACACAACCATCCTGCAGACCTGTAATATAATGAGAACTTGGGAGAATCCCAAGCTTCTGACGAAGATATTAAAATGCTTCATGAGGTAAAGGTTTAGTGAAGATATCAGCAATTTGTTCTTTTGTATAAACATACTCAAGTTTGATATTCTTTTCAGCGACATGTTATCTAACAAAATGATATTTGATCAGAATGTGTTTTGTTTTTTAATGCATGACAAGATTCTTGGAGATGCTGATGGCACTAGTGTTGTCACAGAATATGGGAATAGGCTCACTGAATTGTACTTGTAGATCTTGAAAAGTTTGTTTCATCCAAAGGACTTGAGTACAACATGGTGCTACTGCAATGTATTCTGCTTCCACTGTAGATAACAAGATTGAGGTTTTCTTTTTTCTCAACCATGATACGAGACAACCACCTAGATAGAATGCTTCTCCACTAGTACTCTTACGATCATCAACACTTCTTGCCCAATCTGCATCTATAAAGGCTTGAATAATGAGATTGTTACCCTTGGGATACCACAAGCCATATTATTTTGTGCCCTTTAGATATCGAAGAATTATTTTGATGGCAATAATATGTGATTCTTTTGGTGCTGCTTGGAATCTTGTTACTTTTCCAACTGCTTGCATAACATCTGGCTGAGAGGCTGTTACATATAGAATATTACCAATCATAGATCTGTACAACCTCTGATCCACATCCTTAGATGAGTCGTCTATGCTCAATTTGCAACCTATTACCATCAAAGTAAGGACGGGTTTGCAATCTTCCATTTTGAATTTCTTGAGCATTTCCTTGATGTACTTGGCTTGACATAAAAATATTCCTTTCTCTTGCTGAGATATTTGAAGCCCTAAGAAGTGTTTTAGCTCACCAAGTAAAGACATCTTGAACTCACTTTGCATCTTTGTAGAAAATTTCTGACTTAGTCGATCATCATTGCTACCAAATATTATATCATCCACATATACCTCAACGATTGTTAAATTATCTTTATCTATTTGTACATAAATATTGCTATCAACAGTACCTTTCTTGAACCCTTGTTGATGTATATATCCATCAACACGAGCATACCATGCTCTGGGAGCCTGCTTGAGACCATATAGAGCCTTCTTTAACCTGCAAACATAGTCTTCTTCTTCTGATCGTAGAAAACCTTCGAGTTGTTTCATGTAAACTTCTTCTTCTAATTCTCCATTCAAAAATGATAACTTAACATCCATTTGGTAGAATTTGTTTTTTCTTGAACATGCATAGGTGAGAAAAATTCAGATGGCTTCCATTCTGGCAACTAGTGCAAATATTTCGTCGAAATCAATTCCTTCCACTTGTGCATAGCCTTTGCAAACCAATCTTGCTTTGTTTCTGGTAACCTTCCCATCTTCATTCAATTTTTTCTTGAACACCCATTTAGTCCCAATGACATTTTTATCTTTTGGTCGTGGAACTAATTCCCATGTTTTATTCTTCTCAATTTGATCCAATTCTTCATTCATAGCTGCTACCCAATGTTCATTCTGGCTTGCTTCCTCAAAACAACTAGGCTCAAAGGTTGCTAGAAAAGAAATGTGAGCTTGTTGTGATGAACGAAGTTGTCGACCTTCATTTATGTGACCAATGATTTGATTTGATGGATGGTTCTTTTGAATCCATTCTTTTGTTCTCCTTGGAGGAGCTTATTTTTTTTTTTCTGGTATATCTTGATGATCATTTTTTACTTCTTCCTCATTGATAGTTTCTTCTTGTTCTACAATTTTATCTGTGTCTTTTTCAGCCTCTGTCTAAAGTTTCAAAGATTCTAGATCCTCATCATTATTTGCTAGAACACCATCTTCGTCAAATGTAACATTTATGCTCTCCACTATCTGCTTTCATCTTAGATTGTAACATTTATAGGCCTTTATTTTGCGTGAGTAACAAACAAAGATACCTTCATCAACACGTGATTCAAACTTACCCAAATTTTGATCTTCTCTTTTGATATAACATTTGCTTCCGAAGATTCTGAAATATTTTACACTAGCTGGTTTTCCTTTCCATAATTCATATGAAGTCTTGTTGAAATTATTTCTGAGAAGACTTTGGTTGATAATGAAGACTATCGTATCAATTGCTTGAACCCAGAATTTTTCATCCAATTTTGAGTCCTTCAACATTGTTCTACCCATTTCCTGTACAATTCTGTTCTTTCTTACAGCAACTCCATTTTGCTAAGGTGTTCGTGCTGTTTAAAATTGCCTTTTTATTCCATTTTCGTCACAGTATTGTTGAAATAATTTGGAAGTGAATTCTCCACCATTATCTAATCTTAGACACTTTATTTTCAAATCAGTTTCATTTTCAACCAAATCCTTGTATATCTTAAAGCACTCAAATGCTTCATATTTTTTCTTTAGGAAACTGACAGCTGTCATCCTGGTATAGTCATCTATCATTAACATGAAATATAATTCTCCATCTAAGCCTTTTGTTCTTATAGGACCACATAGATTAGTATGTATCAATTCCAATGGATGTGATGCAAAGTGTTCTTTTGTTTTAAATTGGACTTTTGTCTGCTTGCCATGTCGACAGGCCTCATATAGTGTGTTGGAAGTTTTTGAGATTTTCGGCATTTCTTGTACTGCTTCCATTTTGATTATTCTGAGAAGATTGTCAAATTTTATGTGACCCATTCATTTGTGCCATAACCAGCTTTCATCTTCTTTAAATAGTATACATGCTTTAGTTGCTTCATCCAGAACATATATGTCATTTGGAGCTCGACTTGCTGTAGCCACAATTTTACCATACCTGCCTTTCCTGATTTCACATTTTGTGGAGTTGAATAGCATTGTGTGTCCTTGATCACACATTTGTCCAACACTAAGTAGATTGTGATTCATGTTTTCGACCAATAGAACATTCTTGGCTATAACATCCTTGCTTCCGAGAGTGATGGTACCTAATCTTATAACATTTGAAGATCCATCATTTCCAAAGGATATGGTTCCATCCTTCTTCTCTTTCAGAGATACAAATTTCCTTCTATCTCCAGTCATATGCGTTGAGAAACCGTTGTCAACATACCACACATATTTCTTTTTTTGAGCCTTGAGAGCGAGAGCACAATTATCAGTCTTCTTCTTCTTCCATGTTTGTTCATTTTGTGGCTTCGAAGATTCTTCTGGAGGATTTTCAAGTCTGCAGTCTCTGGCTATGTGTCCAAAGTTCTGACATTTGTAACATTCCATATTATTTCTTAAATGTTCAAATCTATTGATGTTTCGTTGAGCCCTGGGAGGTTCATATTTGAAGGATCTCCTGGAATTGTATTGGTTCCTAGGGCACGTGCGACATTCTACAACTTTATGACCAAATTTTCCACATGAATAACAATATCCATGAAAAATATGTTGGTACCTGGATGGAAATCTTCGTCGAGGAATCGTCTTCCAAGGATGTGCTTGCGAATCTTGTCCAATGAAGTCTACATGTATGTCAAATCTCATAGGTTCATTGTATTTTGTTGTAGAAGGTCCTGCTTCTTCTTCTTTGTAACCGAGGCCAGTTCTGTCGTTGTAAGATCATTGATTGTTGATGAGTTCTTCCAATGCCCTTGAGCTGTTGGCATAGTTTTGGACAATTTTTCCCTTCTTCACTTCCTTACGCAACGAGACTACTTCGACTTCTAATGCTTCCCTTTCTTGGTTGCTTTCTTCCAACTTCTTTTGAAGTGACTCTTCAATACATTTGTGTTC
The DNA here is from genome assembly GCA_034641835.2 of Pinus albicaulis. Taxonomy (NCBI): domain Eukaryota; kingdom Viridiplantae; phylum Streptophyta; class Pinopsida; order Pinales; family Pinaceae; genus Pinus; species Pinus albicaulis. The sequence continues at coordinate 632,707,172 of CM076581.1, read as the reverse complement.
TTCAACTTCAATTTTGAGACCTTGAACTTGTTCTTCAAGAGTATTGGAATGGATCTTCTCAGCATTGAGCTCTTTTATAATCTTGATTGCATCCTCATAAAATTCTTCTATGGTCAACCCTTCTTCTTCATTGTTTGATACTTCTTGTTTATTGTGCTTGGCCATAAACAATACTTTCTTGTTGGCTTCTTCTTTGCTGTCACTTTATTCATCAGATGATGAGTTATCTTCTTTAGAGAGAAATTTCCTTTTGGATCCTTTATTTTTGCTTCGCTTGTTGAATTTCTTAAAGCCTTTCTTTCCTTTTGAGTTGCTATCACTTTTGTTCGGACATTTTGCTACGAAATTCCCAACCTCACCACAACCGAAACATATCAATGGAAGTTTACCTTTGAATTTTCCTTTACCATTTTTTAGTTTTCTTGTAAAGTAAGCATATTCTTCATCAGAAAGACCTTATCCATCATTCCCTTTTCTTCACACTTGCAGGTGCATGTCATTTCAATTGAAGGTTGTTTGTCCTTAATGGTTTTCTTAGATGCAATGAACGCAATTTCTAGATTTGAAGTACCCTCTTCTTCATCAAGTCTCATTTCATATGCTATGAGAACTCCACGTAATTCCTCTTTGTTGAGTTTGTCCAGATTTGCACTATATTCTAAGACTGATACCTTTGGGTTGAATCTCCCTAGTAACATTCTAAGAATCTTCTGTATAATAGTCTTCTCGTCAACTGGCTCTCCCAATCCTTCCAGAGTATTGGTTATTTCATCAATGTATTGGAAGTATGCAGCAATGTTGCAATCTTCTTTCATTCCGACTTGCTCAAATTTTTCTTTATAGATTTGAAGCTTTGCTTCTTTGACATTTGAGTCACCTGCATATATATTCTCAAGCTTGTCCCATATATTTTTTGGTCATTTTACAACCCAACACCTTATGATAAGTAGATTCAATAATTCCACTGATAATAATATTCTTTTCTTTTACATCATTTACCAAATTCTTCTTACCTTGTTCATCTACGGTTGATGTAAATCCATCTTGAACATAGACCTTGCGCTAAGAGATAGACCTACATTCTTCCTTTCCAGAGTGCATAATTATTTTCATTGAATAGAGGTACACCATTCTTGGTATGCTCCATGACCTCCTTCCAGCTGTTAAACTGCTATTGAAGGAACCAATCTCTGATACCATTTGTTGGAAATACTGAGAGGGGGGGTGAATCAATATTCCTTTCAATTAGAGCATTAGTTAATCTTCAATTATTATCAGTGTTCGTACAATGATAACAGTAAACAAAAGGAACACAAATGCACATAGTTTTAAGGTGGAAACCCACTCCAGGACAAAAACCACCTAATGCTTTTCTAATAATTCTTTAATATTCAACTCCAATTGAAAATAAAGCTACAACTTCCTAGAATCTAGAAAATCATTCTTCTCCAGCTCCCACTGGATGGACACTCCAACACCCGAGATTATTCAGTAGTCAACTGAACAGATGCCCCAACACCTATGAGCTACAACTCACCCTAGCACCACCCTACCACCCTGTAGAAGAATAAAAGAAGAATGGACTCTCGTACCAGGGAAAATGGTCCACTTTACAATGATATATAATGATGTAGAAGAATAAGAAACACTAGCCCATAACCCCAACTATGACACAACCACCTAATGATGATCCTAGACCACGCGACACTGCCTCTTCAACTCTTGGCAGATAGACACTAGTACAATTTGTACAATAATGTATTTACAATGACTTAGTACAATGATACATTTACAATGATTGTATGCAGTGCTGCCCACTTGAAGACTTCATGTGATGAACTTATTTCTATTGTTATGCACCTTGGTTTCTAATCTTATCATGCTACCCTATGCTGCACCTTGATTTGCTTTGCTTCCCTAGAAATTCTGGTCCTTTGCAGCCCTTGACATCACATGATCTAGCTTTTTCTTTTTCTTCTAGGAGGTCGATATTGAATCTGGTGTATCTCTGTTATTTCAGATCACAAATATCTAATTTTTGGTCTTGTAGTAGTCCTCTGAGTTTTCTTTCCAATGCCATAGGTCTGACCAAATTTTAATTCTTCAAGGGAGAGTTATACCCAATATATCACAATGCCCTAATTATGGACTGTTTCATAATAGCTCACTTGTATGGCATGCCACATGTTACTGCTTTTTCATTTAGCTTTGAAATTGATAGAGAGAAAACCAAATTCTGTGCACTATCTTCCTATTTTTATGGAATTCCAATCCGATACTCAGAGAGAGAGTTAAGACGATTTTACCAAGGTCACTTCTTTGAGATGAATTTCAGGAGCCTGCAAAAACCCTGACTTCCACAGATCATATCTCTGAAAATATTGCACACCTTGATCTAACATTTTCACAGCAGCTTATTTAGGATTTTAGCTTCGCCTCATAAAAATTTCAGCTTCTGAACCTTTGTAGAAAACGTTAGAACGAAAATTCCACGATGACCTGTTTCAGATGGTGAAATCCCTTGCATAAGGAGGAAATGAGGATCACAATTTATATAAATGCTTAGGTTGAGAGGGGCTTCAACAAGTGAACGTGGGAGGGATTTTAGGAGCTTAAAAAATATCAATTATTACTTTTCAATGACCCATGCCACAACCCTATGGGGTTTTAGCCCACTAACTGGGCGTATAAACTTCAAACATGAATATCTCTCAAACCGTGAAGAATTAAGTGGCGTGCCATATATCAACGGAAACATCTCGACATGTAGAAACCATCAAAATCATTATTGAACTAGAATATTTTTATTTGGTAGGTTATAATTCCCATGAAATATTGGGTTAGCCCCTGGTGCTGCTTGGGTTGACATCAATGACAACTGCTGATCAACACCCATAAACCCCATAGATGAAATAAATCCACCTATGTTGTGTGAATGTGGGTTAGTTAGATAATGGATCAAAATTATGGAGTAGTGGAGCATCTTATTAATGAAGGAAGAGTGGATATCATGGAAAAATAATGAGAAAGATGATGGAGATAGTGGAGGAATAAAAGTAATATCATGGAGAAATAATGATGAAGTGATGGAGGAAGTGGTGCATTAAATGCACTAATGAAGGAGGGAGTGGAGATTAAATGGAGAGATGATGGAGATCATGGGGAGATAGTATAGTCTTCATGGAGGCTAGTGGCCACATGTGTAGTGAAATAATGAGGTCGGCGAAGGCTAGGGGAGGCTAAAAAAGCATAAAAGGAAGGTGAGGGTAGCCGTAGAGAAGATTCTGGATTTTGATATTGTATTTTCGTAAGACATTTCTTTGCACACATCAGTTGTTTAGCTAAGTTTATGATGTTGTTTATCACATGAGTGTCTCCGAGCAGAGATCCAACCCTTATCCACTGGGGACTTCGAGTGCCTATTATGGAAAGGTTTCTTTGAGAAGTCATTCATCCCCTGGAATTGGTGCCACATTCAACCCCTCTCTACAGCACTTACAGCTTCAGCAATTATTCATTCCTACCTTAGGGTTTGAGAGGAGTAAGGTAGTTCTTATAATTTCAGCTAGGAAACCTGTGAAGGGATAAACCCTTCACCTTGTGCTTTCATTTTAGTATTATAGGAGCAACATTGTGACATCCAACATCGGGCCATCATTCTACACCTCCATGTAGCAACAATTCCTATAGGATTTAAGCATTCAAGTAGTGTAGGGTTAGAGGATGAAGGAAGTTCTAATTATTTCAGCTTGGAATCCTGTGAGGGATCATCCCCTCACTTTCGTGAGATTATTTCCAATGGTTGTGAGAATTATTCCATCACCTAGCAGCAGGCTACAGCTTCAGCCCTCTTGACAACATAGTCCATTCCAGCAGTTGTGCAGTTTGTCGAGCGGTATAAATGCAATATTTACACCAACATTTAATTTTTCAATCTGGGTAAGTAAACTTAGAGGCGTATCACAATATATGCCAGAATATGACCTCAGGGATCTGTCAAATAAAAACTAAACTCTTGCAAAGGAATTCAAAAGGGCATCATTCAAGAAAATGAGCATGGCTCTTCAAAAGCAAACACACTCTAGGAATCTATTTATCGATCCTCTTCTAGGTTGAGTTGACTTCTGAAGAAAGTCTTCCTCAGTTGTCCAGGGGACAAGGGAACGTAGGCCCCATTCAAACTGAAAAACCATAAAGAATGTGATTCAGGAAATAAAACCTCTTTAAAAATCACTGCTATGGTGCAAGCATGAAATGAGACCTAAGACAATCCATTACAATCGACTCACGGAAATAATTGAATGGTTCTAACCTATATATTTATATTTATTCTCTGAATAACACGAAGAATGTAAATAATAATAAGTTAAATTCATCAGTTTCTTCAATATCACCCCAATCATTAAGCACTTATCCTTCAGTACATAAATATGATGTGTACAACATTATTCATGATGAAAGGAACATAGGTCGCAACCATTAGTCTTCAAAACATATTAAGAGTTCTATGGCACTTCTCTTTCACAAATAAAACAAGATTACAATCTTCCTTCAAGTTAATCCTATCATTTGGTTATTAAGTTCCCAATAATGATTGTTTTCTTCCTCATGTAGGAATTAGTTTCTCCTCTTGAATAAGGCAATCATAAATTTTGCACGACGAGTTAAGTCAACCATAATTCTTAATGAACAATTGTTTCCTTCACCATTATATTCCGAAAGTAAACCTTGTTATACACAAGATGAGATCAAGGAAAGTATTGCACTTATAAATAAATGAGACACAGTAAGAAAGTGTATACTCTGTCTTATTCCTGTAGCAATATCATCAATTAAACTACAACAATCAAAACTATAAAAATAATTGTGGAATGAAATTGTAGAAATAATTAAATCGTGCATAAGATGAAATACAACAAAAGATGTAAGATCAAATATAGAAAAATAAAGCTAAGATGTTTGGGCAACGAACTGGCTGGTGGGCCCAACAACACAGCTCGTGCCCTTGTAGCAATTTGAATTACAGGATTAGAACATCAAAAGTACAAAACATTAGAATTGAATGCCAATAGATTCTTGTGAAAATTCATGTTAGAAATTCATGAAACAATGTTACATATTCCTAAAACAATGCAGCTTTTTCTCTAGTAGTCCCCTCCAGGGATCATCCCACTCGGCACACAACTCCTTCTTTGCACAAAAAAATCAAGCCTCCTTCCTGCAAATAAATGTGATGCCATATCTCCCCCAATTAGTCCCCTCTTGAGTGCATAGCACTCTGTTTTATAGAAGAATCCTTCCCCTACTTACTCAGATCTTTGTTTAAAGTTTTAGAATGGTTTTGTTAAAATGAATCGGACCTGGAACTGAAGAAATCCAATTTGGCTAAGTCTCAATAATACAACAATTGGCATTCTTTGACTAAATAAACTTCTTCCACCTCGTTGGTGAGGGTCTTAATCCTTTTAGCTCTTCATCTCTTGAAATCGCAGGTCAGCAGCCACATATTGAATGGATAAGTAGTTAAAATAAGAGGCTTCTATGTTGTGGTGAAAGAATCACACCATGACTTATATGCGGCACAACAATGTTTGAATTTCTCCTCTGCCATTACCTTGGATGGGCCTTGATGACGATCTGGATGCCATTTTAAAGCATACATGCGAAACACATTATTAACGTCATCTAGCATCCAATCCAACCATTGTTGCGATGATGCATCTCAACTTCACATAAACGATGCTCGAGTAGAAATCATCAAGTCGACATTTCCAAGCATTCCATTTTGGGTCCACAAACATTAGGGGAATTTTGAGGTCTAAAATGGGCCTCCTAAGAAAAATGTACAACAAAAATAAACTTTATAACAACCAATAGGATTCAAGATGATGATGTCAACCATGGGGGATGATTTACCATTTTTTAAATAAAAGGGTAAAAATATTAAAAAATAATAAAATAATAAAACTACTTTTTCAACTCGTATTTTCAACTTATCTCCCACAATTTTTACTCAAAATTTGAGTGGGAGTACTCGTTGGATGCAAAATTTAATTCCTCATCCAATGATTACCCATGTTGCATACTTTCAATGAACCCGGATACATGAAAAATGGGAAAATACATAATTCTCTCATTTTTCGTGTAGTAGGACCCATCGAAAGTATGCAACATGGGTACTCCTTGGATGAGGAATTAAATTTCGCATCCAATGAGTACTCCCGCTTAAAATTTGAGTAAAAAATTTGGGAGATAAGTTGAAAAAGTAGTTTTTTCATTTTTCCCTCTAAAATTTGATGATGTCATCAAATCTTATTTGATTTTTTCCACTATTATTTTATAATTTCCTTAGGAGGCCCATTTTAGACCTCAAAATTCCCCTAATGTAACCTATTCAACCATAATATTGGAAATACCTTCCAAAACACCGATCCTTATTAACTTTTCTCTCGCTCGCACATTGATACGTATGTGCCCTGTTGAGCTATGATGTTGAACGAGAGATTTGAATTAATGTACTATGACTTGAGATCTTGACGAGAGGGAAGTAGAGATACTATATTGAATTCAAGCTATCGGTAGCTAGAAGAGCCATGAATTCGATAATTAGAATATTGACAACACGAACAAAGTAAGCATGAACCTCTCACCGAAATCCTCCTGTGCAATACATGAGAATGTGGTTTCCACACAGCTCATATTCACGTCTACCTATCCAAGAAGGCAAATATATATTGCTCAAATGTTTGAATCCCTTTTGGTGGAAGAAATTTTCTGATATAAGTATTAGCATCCAGAAGTACAACTTTTCCATCACGTTGATTATCCCCAAATTCACATTCAGCTAGTTGGCTATCCTTTGGTCCAAAGGGTGACGACATTAAGCAATTTTAAAATCACAATATTTAAATAAAGGAATTGATTTCAATAACCAAAGCCAACAACATAGTATCTTGCATTGCTGGTGCAGGAATGCATAGTGCAGGAACATGGTGCAGGAGTGCAGGAATGCGGGGTACAAAAATTGTTAGCACCTGCCACAAGAGTACCCAACATTAATGAAATTTTCACGTTAAATATTATTAAAACAAGAATATTTCATATATCAACAATTGTGAACTCTCAATGCCTCTAAATAACTCGATAATTCATAGAAATATTAATAATGACATAAATGTTTAGTAAAGGCATGGAGTTACTCAGAAAAAAGTATATAAATATGGATAAAATATAGGCTCAACACAGTTTAGCAACTGCAACTTGAGAGGAGGACGAAGGAGCTAGATCTCAAGCTTATAGCTTGGGCATCAGGGGAAGGGACCAGCCCTTCATGCATTAAGATGATTATGTATAATTGAAGCATTTTATCTTTCAGTTCATGCCATAGATCTACATACCCAATAGTTATGTATTGCAAGACCTAGGAGGGTGATTTTCCAAGGTGATCGAATTTGGAAATCCTTTCTGGATTATTCTAGGTTTTCATCATAGAGTCAGGATTCTAAATCCTGACATTTTTTGAGCTCTAGAATAACTTGATCTCAGCATCCCTTTTCAGCCAACATTTATATTTCTAGCATTTACAACAGGCACAACGCAGTATGGCCTCCACCAGATCAGCAGTTACACAATTCTTCCAGTGAGAGGCCTTGAGGGTCACTCTAGCCATCTTTGTCAGCTTTAGCGTTGCTATTTTTTAGCATTGTTGTACATTGTATTTCACCTCCTTAATAATAAAATGACTCAGCTGTTCTGTCTATTTTTATGGTGTATTCAGTTTATTTCCATATAGTTGTAGTTTATAGTTATTTTGTTTTGTTTTACTACCTTTTCCTATTTTGGGATATTGCAATGGTATTAGAGCATGATCTTCGACTCATCTTGTGGGCATTGCATTTCATGACATCATAAGAAGAAGAAATTAGAGATCTATAATGACGAAGAGATTAAGTTTTGCCACAATTATATTCATATATATGAAAGATCTCTCCAAGGAGGTTAAACAAATGAGAAGGGAGAGGCAAAAATAAATCTCAAGAAGGTTTTAGAATGAGGAAGGGCACATACAGAAAACCAGATACCCCGCAACAGCAATAGAAGAGGGCACATACAGAATATATTCTTCTTTCCTACATTTGATGGTCATCCAAAAGCACAACAACATCTTGGATGAAGGAGTTAGATGGCTTCTTCCCACTACTCCTAGTAGCGGAAAGAGAGGTTGTTGACATTTTGGCGCTGCACCTTGAGGGTGAAGAAAATTTTTTAGCCATATGAAACATGCAAGAGGTTTGGTAGAAGAAAAATGGAGATTTCCATATAGACATTTCCCGACATTGATGAGAAATTATATGAGGTAAAAGGGAAGATGTCAGCACTATTACTCCGGAAGAAGAGAAACTACCACCACCACCAGCTGTAGTAGAAGTACTTGCATCAGTAGGAGGAGCACTTACATCTTTGCAATATGATCCTAAGCCTTTGACATTGAGATTCCCATGCATTCTGTAGGAGGTGCAGGAGGAGGATTAAGTAGATACCAGCGTTGGTGCAGCAGTAGAGGAGCAACCATCACCATCACCAACAGTTGGAGAAGCCATTGCACTAGTTGGAGGAAATAGTGTCACTTTGCAAGATGTTCCCAAGTATTAGATCATCCAAGGTTTGCAAAAATTTCCATCCCATATCATTTCAGCACCTTAGCTTGAGATTTGTGGGGTCATGCATCAGGGAAATTGCATAACCAAGGGTTAGAACACCTTGTTGATTTGGAGCAGCAGACTATCACTGTGTAGAGGATCCTTCACTTGTTCAAGGAGGAGATGTATAGCCATCCCAGTTTTACATTTTTGAGATGCACACAACACTTTGTGTTTGATTGTGGAGTTTCAGATGATAGGATGAGCATAGTCCTAATCATTACAATGAAGGACTATGAGTCCAGCATTGTGTATGGAGAGGACCATGAGACAATAGATGCACCATCATGGAGATCAACAATGCTATCACTGAGGAACGATGATGATTTGGGGACCCAATTATTCTTGGAGCATTCCAATGACTGCTTCACTTATGAAGCATTGGATGGGTAGATGGTAGATGGTATACATCTTGTGATGGATAGAATTTTCCATTATCGAGATGGAGCCTTCTTGAAGAGCACCTCACAAATCAAAGAGATTTTTTTTCCTACATCATATTCAGAACCTCATAGGTTCTATTGGACCATTAGTGAGAGGATCTCATGGAGAGACCTCAAGGAGGTTTCACTTTGACATATCGTGGAGTGCAGACATTGTCATCATATTGGGGAGGATGGTATTCTGCATGAAAGTATTTAACAGTAATGAAAACAGTTATAGTAACAATAATTGTACCAATATTCAAATGTCAATTAGCATAACTATGATTAAAATAAACATCAAAGATGTAATAGATTTCTGACAACCAAAACTTTTATTAAATATTCATTTTCATTCTGATAAAAAAATTAACTTTAGATTCAATATAAAATATAAAATTATACAATTGAAAAATTATGCAAAACATCATCTCGTAATTGTCCACAAAATTGGCAAACACTTTTAGAATCTGCATAGAATAATCAGTCTTGAACAGTAACAAATATAGTTGTAGTAATAAGAATTCTACGTAGTTATTCATCATGGTTATGATTGAAATAAATATTAAAAACAAATATATATCATATCTAAAACTATTATTGAGTGTTAATTTTTTGATATCATAGGTTTCCTATATCCATAATGAGACTTTTCTGATATTCCATCTCATTAGCTTATTCACTATGACCGTTTTTTATTTTTTGTCTCTTTAACATTCCACACCTATTTTTCGAAAAAGAGCAACATTTATTCCATAGTGAATTAATTACATGTAATAAATTATAATTTAACTCTGAAACAAAGTTATCTTGGAAAAAAGAAAAGAAAAAAAAAGGCATTTGCAAGTGAAAGTCATTATGTAACTAAATTTACATTTTTCGATGTTAAACCACGTCGAAAGTTTTTGGTGCAAAGAATAACACTTGATTCTTGAAGCACTTATCAAAATATTTGTATTTAAACACAAAAATAAATGAATGTTGAAATTTTCAACAAGAAACAATGAAATTGGGAACCAGAAAAGACAAAAATTGCACACACACACACACTGGTGTGGAATTTCAGTCACACATTGGTAAGAAATTCAGTTACACATTGGTGCAAAGTGTCTAATTTATTTTTCCCTTAAATAAATTGGACAATAAATTGTAATTTCATCTCATGAAAACTTGTATTAGTTAACTAAGTCATGATGACTAAGTTAGCTCAAGAAATTCAAGTTAAGGGTCTAATATGAGGCATGTATAGTGATTCTAATATTTTTGGGGTCCAGTTGTAGTTGTAGCACTAGTTTGGTGTGAGTGTAATCAGCGAACTCAAATTAATTGAATTAAAATGAGTTTAGCTAGTTCTAACTGAATAAAGAATTAGTGAGAGGTCTAGTGAATTAAATTAGAATTAATTCACAAGTAGTGATCAATCAAATAACTGATGATTCACTATTAATAGCTGCATGCATGCCAGTTCTTATGAAGACCCAGTTGAGACAGAGGTTAAAGGGAACATAACTATCAGTTGTATTATTAGAAAATTGCTTGGGTGAAATTATAAAGTCATGAGAAGGCCATGATGGATTGCACAATCAAGGAAGGCTAATTTTCCTATTTAATAGGGGCCTAATTATTTATGGATTTGTGAGCAAGACCGGGCTTAGAAAAGGCTGAGAATTGGCTAAGTGTTTGTCATTTCTTCCTGAGCATTGCAAGCCAACTTTGAGCAAGGTCAGAGTGAGATAGTCAGGAGAGTGCAAGATTTTCTCGATGTGAGAAAGAATTGTATTGTTTCATGATTCCTTGACTTCGTAAAATATATGATAGTAGGGTTTTGAGAAATTTATTTCCCCAGGAAAATCTTGTGTTGTGTGATTGATTTACTTCTTTCTCTTACTTGCATGTGATTGAGCAATCATGTTTTATATTCTGCAAATATTATAGAAGGATTCAATATCTTGTTTTAGTACAACACAAGATCAGATTAAATCCATTGGTATATAATTTCTATATAAATTTCTACATGGTATCGGAGTGTTATGAATCACAATAGAAGAGAAGAAATTGATTTTGTCTTGAACGAGTTCAAATTTGTAGATTTATTCTTCAAGATCCAGCAACAAATCAAGATGTCTTTCAATGGCTTGAGACTTGAATATGCACTCGAGGGAAATTTGAATTATATTGCATGGAAGGACAGGATGGAGGTAGTGTTGGAGGACAATGGGTTGAAGGAATTCATAGATACTGATATTCTCAAGTGTGCAGTAGTAGATGCCCAACTTCTTGATGCATGGAAGAAGAAGGTAGCAAAGGTGAGAAGGATATTGTTAGAGGGGGTTCGAGATCATATTGTCTCGAGGCTCCATGGGAAGGAAACTCCATATGCTATGTGGAAGGCCTTGACAAATCTATTTTAGAATAGCAATGACCATAGGAAGTTACCGCTAAAGGAAAATCTTAGAAATATCAAGATGGAGGAGGAAGAGACAATACCAACATACTTGGCGAAGTTCACTCAATGTCGATATGAGCTTGGAAGTGTTGGTGCGACAGTACCCCAGGATGAGTTGGTGAGCCTAGCACTTCTAGGCCTTCCCAAGAGCTGGCATAGTTACTAGGAATCTGTGAATGGGAGGGATAAGTTACCAAACTAGGATAATTTGTGGTCCAACTTGGTAATAGAAGAGATAAGGCGGAGCACCAGAGACGGTACCTCCAACACCAACAAAGAAGAATATTGTGCATTAGTCAAAAAAAGAAAGAAATCCAAGGAAAAATAAGTCCCAAGGAAAAGAGGGAAAGGGGGACATGTCCGTGATCAGGTGTTTTCACTATCACGAGCATGGGAATTATACCTCGAATTTTCTACAAAATAAGGCAAGAAAGAAGGAGCCTGCAATTGTAGCAGGTGAAGCGTTGGCTTCATAGTTAAATATTTATTTTACTCTCATTGCATGCATCGAAAACAATGTAATGGGATGCATGTGGTATCTAGACAGTGGTGCCTCATTCCATATGACAGAGAATAGAGATCTCTTTAGTGACTTGGAGGAGAAGGACCTCTAGCAGAACATAGAGTTTGGAGATGACGGGAGGTATAGCGCAACCGACATAGATATAGTTACCTTTAAGAGGGAGTCTAGCTCCCCTCTCATTCTAGTAGACTTTTTGTATTTTCCAAGCCTAAGGAAGAATCTTGTCTCCATAGTGGTATTGGAAGACTATGGTTATGATGTGATGTTTAAAAAATCAAAGGTTTTCCTTAAACACATAGCCACGGGATAGGTGAAACAGATTAGTTTAAGAGTCAAGAACATGTATTCTCTCGAGGTCAAGGATGGATGCAAAGATTTGAGGAGAAAAGCATTGGTTAATGACTTGATGGTTGAGAGGGAGCAGTTATCTCTCAACATGTAGCCCCAGAAGGAGTCTCAGAAGGTTGTGGAGCAGCCATAATTGGACAAGTAGAGAGGAGATCGAGTGGAAGATTCCACTCAAGCACAGACCTCCAGGAGGGGGAAATTTTGAGCTATATGGGCAAATGGAGTACATGCAGCTATACCTCCAGGTGAGAGGTGTGGTGATGTGTAGATATAATCCCAAGACTAAATTTTATCAACGTTAATTGAGATGATGCATCTCATGGATTGAACCTGGCTATGAGCAGCCTATATTACAATAGTAGTAGGAATGATCGGTTAGATTGATGCAGTCTGATGTCAAGAAAACAGAAATCAAAGTGACAGATGTCGGATACTAGAGCACAGATAAAAGTTGGTAGTAGTGCAAAGTGTATGGATGTAGATTTCAGTAGCAGCGTAGAGATTTCAGTAGACAGTGAAATAACTAGTGGCAGTCAAAGAATCTGATGACAGATGCATCATAGTGATTCAGTTTTCAGAGGCTATCCAGTTTCAGGAGTTGCAGGTGAAAACAACATTACAGAAGTGTTACATGTAGGAAATTCCAAAGGTACTGGATCTGGATAGATTAAATTCTTTTCTTGTTGAGAGGGAGTGTTGAAATTTGGAACAAGAATCAATGAAATTGGCAACAATAAAAGTCAATAATTTCACACACATTGGTGTGGAATTTCATTAACACATTGGTGAGAAATTTAGTTACACATTGGTGCAAAATGTGCATGTATAATTTATTTTTCCCTTAAATAAATTGGACAATAAATTGTAATTTCATCTCATAACAACTTATATGTGTTAACTAAGTCATAATGAATGAGTTAGCTCAAGAAATTCGAGTTGAGGGTCTAAGATGAGGCATGTATATTGATTCTAATATTTTTTGGGTCCAGTTGCAGTTGTAGCACTAGTGTGGTGTGAGTGTAATTAGTTAACTCAAATTAATCGAGTTAAAATTAGTTTAACTAGTTCTAATTGAATGAAGAACTAGTGAGAGGCCCATTGAATTAACTTAGAATTAATTCACAAGTAGTGATCAATCAGTTAATTGATTATTCGCTATTAAAAGCTGCATGCATGTTAGTTCTGATGAAAACCCAGTTGAGACAGAGCTTAAAGGGAACATAGCTATTAGTTGTATTATTATCAAATTGCCTGAGTGCAATTATAAATTCATGAGAAGGCCATGAAGGGTTGCATAATCAAGGAAGGCTGATTTTCCTATTTAATAGGGGCCTAATTCTTTATGGATTGTGTGAGAAAGGCTGGGCTTAGTAGAGGCTAAGAATTGGCTAAGTGTTTGTCAATTTTTCCTGAGAATTACAAGCCAACTTTGAGAAGGATAAGAGTGAGATAGTTAGGAGAGTGCAGGATTTTCTTGGTGTAAGAAAGCATTGTATTGTTTCATTATTCCTTGACATTGTACAATATATGATAGCAGGGTTTTGAGCGATTTATTTCCCCAGGAAAATCTTGTGTTGTGTGATTGATTTGATTATTTCTATCACTTGCATGTAATTGAGTGATCGTGTTTTATATTCTGCAAATATTGTAGAAGGATTTAGTATCTTGTTTTAGTAAATCACAAGATCGGATTGAATCCATTGGTATAGAATTTATATATAAATTTCTACAATTAATTTTTCACATTGAAGGCTAGAATTGGACTCTCGTGAGCCACAATATGAATAAGGAACCTGGAAAGAAAAGCAAGAAAATGCATCCATAAATTGGCTTCGTTCATGATAATATATCTACAACTTGAACATTTAGTCACTAGTAAATAGGAAAATGAATGTTCCAAGATTTAAGAATACTCGCAATATGTAAGAACATGGATCCTAATTGTTTAACTATCAATTGTTTTTTGGATTTTCGATTTGTTCAAGAAAATTCTTTAGTTTGGCTTGGATGTAATATTTCATAGGACCAACTGTAATTTCATGTTTGAAATGTTCACTAAATATCTCATGCTCAATTTCACTGGCTTCTTCTTGCAACTACGCAACTAAAGAAGAGTTGTGTTTATTAAATTAACAAAAGTAATTTTCCATTTGCTAATTTCCTTTGTACTAAAATCTACTATACTACCAAATAATGTTTCCTTTGACTATTTTAACTTATCCAATTTAACCATCAATGTTTCTCTCGAAATTAATCTAGAGTCACATATGATGCATGGACCGTTTATATCCTTCACAATCTGTACAAATTTGGTGTAGGCATTTTCTCTTCGATTCTCCATGTTTTCACATTTCAAAATTATAATGTTCTCCAATATTTTGATTCTATGAGACCATGAAACTTTGATATTCTTCATCTGATTAGCATTTAGTAGTTCCTATTTTCTTTCTCTAGATCAGAAAGTAAATGAGGTCTCTAGATAAAAGTAGATAAGGTATTGTTTATGAAACACCTCTCTCCTTCGAGATCATGCTCAATGCACTCAACAAATTAATTAGTTATTTGTACTAAATGCTCCAAATCAAAATCTGATTGCCATGCATGTCTAATTATTTTCAATATTACACATATATTACTAATAATATATGTTTTCATTGCATTAAAGAAATTGATAGGTTTATCAAATCTCTGTGATATGTTGGGAGTAGAAATTCCCAACAGTGTTGTACTTATTTCCAATGGATTCATTAACAAAGGACCCATATATAGAGCGTATTTTAGGTCTTTTATTCTTGTTTTCAGACTCAAGTTTTATGCTTCTTGTTGGATAATAGACCGTGCAAGTACGTCATTGGTAGCTTGATGCAGTTTCATGAGACACGTGATTCCAATTCCAGAGATATCAACATGCATTTTTGTTTGATCAATAACCCTTTTGTTATTATCCTTGACTTGCTCAATATTCAATTTTTTAATACCCCTTTCATACTTTGAATTTTTCAATGTGACTCAACGGTCATCAAAAGTAATAAATTATTCAGCAATTTGTTTCTTTGTTTTCTAATTTTCTGTTACAACAACACTAACCAAATGAGGTGGCCCAACAGTGTCAACCGCTACGTCTCTAGCTCCTTCATTGATTCATTCTTTTTAGGAACTTTTGTATCTAGATGATGTAGCCATATACATTCTTTCTAGAGTGAAACTCTGATCAGGCTCTTTGTCATTTCCATTACTTGATAGCCCACTGTGAACTAGTTTTGTATTTGCAGTATGTCTTCTATTTTTTCTACTTCAGGATGAATTTCATCAGCATGATTTGTGGAAGGTACAAATTTCTCTACATAAGTATCGATACTTGGTTCTTCAACAACCTCTTCAACATCTATGACTAGCCCTTGATTTTTTGTTAATGCATTTTGAATTTCCTTGCTTTTCTCTCTAACCTGTGGAAACAAGTTCCTATACCCAAGAATCTCCAAATGTGTTCTAAATATACCATCCTTATCAAATTGTTAATAGCTTCAACTTCACTTAAGTTAAAAGGATGAAAATTCTCTCTGAGCTCTGCAACATGAGTCGCATTCTTCACCGTGATTTCTCCAAGAATACATGGAAAAGAAATAAATTGTCTTATATTTTTTCTTTCAAATGTAATCAGTTGGTCACAGTATTTCCTATATACTATAGTAAAAAAATACCTATCCATATATTATTTGGAAATAACAAAAAATTACCTTGAAATCCATAAATTTTAATTTGTATATTACTTTCTCTTTGTTCATGCATACCTTTTCCCCATAGGAAAACTTGTGCTTTACGGATATTTGATAAGGTTTTTGTCTATTTATATTGCAATTGAATTTCTTTTCAAATACATCTTTAATTAAAAAAATAAAATTAAAGAACCTTTATGCTTCCATAATATAGAATACTAGAATTTCATTGGTTCCTGATTCACATTAAATTTAGGATTATATGGAAAGCCACAAAGGACATGGATGGAAACGAAATTTGTTATCAAATATGCCATCATGAACTGCATCATGATAACTCTAGTATGAATGTGAAATATGAACACGACATTTTTTAACAGGAAACTTTTTCCAAATGTGATCAATAATCGTCTTATTCCCGGAAATAAAATTTCTCGTTACTCATTGTAATTGTTTGCACTGCATGTACTCTAATAATTTTTTTTACCTTGTTTGCTCTTTGAATTGATGTCAATATTGAATCTCCAATATGTATAAAATGTAATCACCGAACATTAATTGTGCCCTTTATTTTGCTATTTATTCAATGATTTTTGAAACAGAGAAAAGTGAGGTAACATATACATTCATTATGCATATGCGACATTGGAAGTACATTTTTGATAAAACAAGTTCGATTTTTTTATGCAAATGTTTTTTTTTAATATGATTTCTATGTTTTCTTGTATGAAAGTAAGTACTCCATGAAGACAATTTGATATGTTTAATTTGAATTTGCGAAATTATTTATTTGACGTTGGAAACTTTAGATGTGTTTCCTGGATACAAATAATCATAGCATTCATTATATCTTCATCACACACAATTTCATTCACATGAGCATGTAGACTTCTTCTATTCAAAGTTACAATCGTTAAAGTATTTCACTTGCTATCCACTTGTATATGTATCCTAAATTCCATGACACTTCAATTATTAAGTGTTTCATTTCTTGTATTTTTTTCTTATTCACACAAAAGTTAGTTTTTGTTAGTTTTCAAAGAAGATACAATTATTCCATAATTATAACACATGAAAATGTTGTGTAAACTAGTCCATGTGTCAATATACCACTCAGATCAAATGCAAGTTTATTTAACATTAAACCATGTGATCCATGAATTGTTCTAGCACAAACTAGTTGCATCAGAAATTATTTCTACAATATAGTTATAAAGTTATTGCTATGACACATCAATGGTTTTGGAACATGAAATATTGGAGTCCAATTCGATGAAATGTTTTCTTCATATAGTTAATAATACTCGTTTGTTTGTATTTTACCAATTTTTTGGATTTACAAAATCTATCCATAACACATCAACATTTTTCCTATTTCTCGTATATTTTTTACATATGCCATCTGATGAGCTCCATCATTAGACATATTTGGAGGGGTTAATGATCACCATTTTTCCTTCTTAGATCTCTTTTTCTTTAATTTTTATTATTATTTGGTTTTATGATGCTATTATATGTGGTGATTAAGGCTAACATACTCTGAGTGTCTAATATGAGGTTCAGTGCAAAAAATCAGAAATTATTAGCATTTTTATAAGGATTTTATTATAAATACTTGGAGGAGACAACAGAGAGAAATTATTGGAGGATTTTCCACCCTCCTTAACTCTCAAAGGTAGCCAAAGGATTCCAAATAGTCTCTCCAGAAATTCGAATTCCAAAGGCAGCCAAAGGAACCCCAAGGATTCTCTCCAGCAATTCGAATTCCAGACGAAGCCAAGAAAGTCAAAGAGGAGTGCACTCAATCTTTGTTTACTTGGAGTCAAGTGGAATCAATCACTATTTTCTAGGCAATTTTTGGTAGCTTCCCTGTAGAATAAATAGAGTAGAGCTATAGCTAGGAAGAGTTAGTCGATTCTAGTCGGAAATTTGTTGCAAGATATTGAGATTTTTATTATTTTTCTCAGTCATCAAACTTTTAGAAATGTATGAGGCTATTATTTTATGAAATGAGCAAACTAATTTCATTTTACTGATTTAAGTTTCAGAGAGCTAGGCTTGTGGGTTAGGGCTTAATCCATGTGCCTCAGTTTCTCTATTGTTACCATTCTTTCCTTTCTGCCATTTAGATAGTTTTCTTTTTGTTATTCATTTAGTTCTTCTTCTGATGGTTTAATTGTTGCTTATTCTTTGCTTTCAGTGTGCTGCTATAGTTTTTTATTTTCTTGTGAGTAATATAATATATGAGAATAACCAAAAATGATATGGATCAAGACCCCCTTCTCATCTCTTTCAATAGAGCTCAAGGAGGGTAAACCTTCCCACAAACCCAAGAATTTATTTATGTTCACTACTTCTGAGATTAGAGTAGAGTTGCAATACCAGTTTCAGTCACTATGTTCACTATTTTTATCACACACTTCATTTATTTTCTGTGCATGGATCAGCAACTCACTCAGAGATTTTCTCAGTCAGCAAGCTGCTCGCTCAGAAAACAACAAAATAAGGAAGAACGCGGAATATAAAAGGCTTGTATCCAAATTATAGCTCCTGTAGCCGCCTTGACAACAACTTTTAAGTTCAGTTATAGCCCCTCGCCCCTCGCTATGCATTCATATTGGACGAAAATAACTAAATTTGCAGAATAAGAGTTTAATAGGCGGAAAGGTGGTGAGTTAACTTGGCCACCACCGTGAAGTATGACTGAAAACAATGGAAGTGCATGCCCCCTAGGCCAAAAAAAAATTAGATAAGTTGGAGTGGAGGAGAATGAGAGGAGGAGATGTGCAGTATCAGCCAGTTAACAAGAAGAGGGCTAGTCTCTTCTAAACCAATAAATTGAAATTTTTTAAAGGGATAGAGACTGACGGAAGCCTGCAACGCAGAAACAGTGAGCTTCAGCCGCATATTTTGGGACAACATGCAACAAAAACAACAGAATAACGTCACCCTACCCATGGCTTGGTCCTCTTTTGTAAATATGAGCAGGGAAGATTTTATAGAAACCCAAACAATGCAAAGTTCCACTTCTAGCCTTAGAGAAGAAGAAGAAGAACCAGCAAAGGAAGAAGAACCAAAAGAAGAGGAAGAACTAGAAGAAGAACCAACAAAGGAAGAAGAACCAAAAGAAGAAGAGGAAGAGATAAAGGGCCAAGGAAAAATAGAAGAGATGGAAATAGAAGTCATAGAGATAGAAGAAAGTGAGCAAGAAACAGACTCACAACACAACATCACATCCCCTCAATACAAAGAGGTAGTTTCCTCCTTAGCTCCTCTGAGAGCAAAGAGAAAAAGGTAGACCTCTATGAACATAGCTGACAAGAGTCAAAGGATAAGTTAGAGAGAGCCACAAACTCCTCCCACAAGTCTAATTATCATTTAAGAAACACCAATAGAGGAGGAAAGAATTGAAGAAACAGTTCTGAAGGAGCAGCTGCAGAAGGAACAGGTAGAGAATATAGCACTGAGGGAGAAATTACAGCAAAAGGGCAGCAAGTAGCCACCATGGCAGACTTATGCATAGAATCCCTTCAGCACAAATTCCCTTCTGACTCATATGTTGTGTACCTCAAGGATCTATTGATCCTATTTCAAATCAAAACTCTAGCTTCCTATGGATTACTACCTTTCCATTATTGTAGGCAATGCATGGATTTCTACAAGAAATTTAACATGGTTGATTAGGGAAAAATGGAAAAGTTTTATGTTCATAACCTTGTGCTAAAAAATCTAGATACTTGGGACCCAAATTCCATAATGGGGGATATGCAGCTAATGGCTCTAGAATCTTGGATGAAGAATGAGGACAATAGAGAAAAAGATATATGGAGGGTCATGGGAAGAGGAAATAGAGAACCCTTATATATTAGACCAGAATTGTTCAGCCCAAGAGGAGTCATCCTTAACCGTCGAGAGATTGAAAGGGACCTTGCACTTGTTGAAAGCTACCTTCAGACTCAAACACAAGTAATAGGCCATTTTGATGATGTTTCTAGGAAGATAGAAGATGAGTGCATTATTGCCAGCCAGAGGAGATCGAACAACCTCCCTCACAGCCTCAAGAACAAGGAATGCCATACTGTAGAAAGACTGAGGGGTGCATGTGAAAGGGAACAATTATACAAGAGGGCCATGCAGGCCAAAAATATCCAATGGTTGGGAATAAAGCTCAACCCAGCTTTGTTGCTGGGGTTGAATGATGAAAAGGACACAGATGCACAAGATAGAGAATGGGAGAATGCATAAAAAAATAAATTTTTTTACGCCCCTTGGGGAAACTCCCACACTTCTTCCTCAAGAAATCAAGGGGGTTGTCAAAGCCTTGAGGGAAATGCAGGAGGAGGATTAGTTTCTCAGAGGATGAGGAACCATTCAGTAGGGGGGGTGATGATGAGCTCCATCATTAGACATATTTAGAGGGGTTAATGGTCACCTTTTTTCCTTCTTATATCTCTTTTCTTGAATTTTTGTTTTTATTTGGTTTTATGATGTTATTATAGGTGGTGATTAAGGCTAACATACTCTGAGTGCCTAATATGAGGTTGAGGGTAGAAAATCAGGAATTATTAGCATTTCTATAAGGATTTTATCATAAATACTTGGAGGAGATAGCAAGGAGAAATTATTGGAGGATTTTCCACCCTCCTCAACTCTCAAAGGCAGGTAAAGGATCCCAATATATTCTCTCCAACAATTCTAATTCCAAAGGTAGCCAAAGGATCCCCAAGGATTCTCTCCAGCAATTCGAATTCCAGAGGAAACCAAGCAAGTCAAAGAGGAGTGCACTCAATCTTTGTTTACTTGGATTCAAGTGGACTCAATCACTATTTTCTAGGGAATTTTTGGTAGCTTCCCTGTAGAATAAATAGAGTAGAGCTATAGCTAGGAAGAGTTAGTTGATTCTAGTCGGAACTTTGTTGCAAGCTATTGAGATTTTTATTATTTTGCTTAGTGATCAAAATTTCAAAAATGTATGAGGCTATTCTTTTATGAAATGAGCAGAATAATTTCATTTTACTGATTTAATTTTTAGAGAGCTAGGCTCATCCGTTAGGGCCCAATCCATGTGCCTCAGCTTCTCTATTGTTACCATTGTTTCATTTATGCCATTTAGCTATTTTTCTTTCTGTCATTCAATTAGTTCTGCTTCTGATGGTTTCATTACTGCTTAGTCTTTTCTTTCAGTGTGCTACTGTAGTTTTTCATTTTCTTGTGAGTAATATAATAGAGGAGAAAAGCCAAAAATGTTGTGGATCAATACCCCCTTCTCATCTCTGCCAATAGAGCTCGAGGAGGTTAAACCTTCCCACAGACGCAAAAATTGATTTGTGTTCACTACTTCTGAGATTAGAGTAGAGTTGCAATACCAGTTTCAGTCATTCTATTCACTATTTTTATCATGCACTTCATCTATTTTTCGTGCATGTATGAGCAAGGTTGTTTGCAGGAATAGGCATCAAAATCCCTAGTGAAATTATTAAGCCGTCCCGCTTGATTTTCCTGTCCCTATCCATCTTTGTGTTACACTTTTGAATCTTGCCTTTACACCTCCATTCCCCTCCTTTTCCTCTTATCTTCATCTTCCGTGTCTTTTTATTCACAAAATTCTTGAAAAAACCATCAAATATTGACCTCTGCATTTCCTCCTCGAAATCCTTGCTACCGTACTTTGCTCATCATAGATCACAGTTTTCATTTGGTTCCTTTTAAGACATATTGTTCTTTTTGCCGATTGCGATATTGCGATATCGCATATCGGAAATCATTACCTTTTCCATTTTCAAAATCACACTTCGTACGTCACACCTTTTCCCTTTTCCCTTAAGACTTATCACTTCCAAATGCCGATTGTTATATTGCGTTCGCGCTCTGCCACCGGTCCCACTGCCACATCAACCATCACAATCGCACGTTGAAACATTTTCCATTTTATTTTAAGACTTACCACTCCTATCAGTCGATTGTGATATTGCGATCATGCTCCACCGCTAGTCCCACTACCATGTCACCCAGCGCATTTCACACTTCACAACTTTTCCTTGACAACACTTCTGCTACCCCTCAAGCTTTGCGATATTGCGAACGACGATATCGCATTTCATACTTTGGAACTTTTACCACATCGTAAATCGCAGTTCTTTTACCTTGTCACACTTCTCACTTCGTAGCTCTTATCTCGTCACATTTCGCATTTCACTCCCGCTCTCGAACAACACTTCTGCTATCCCCCTAACTTTTCGATATTGCGATTGCGATATTTCATATGGCACTTCCATCCTCCATCACAACTCTGCCATCACACTTTTTAAATCATTCCGCTCCAAAGCCTTGTTGTGCTATAATGAAGTTTTAATAAGGTTTAAACCCCCTCTTTCCACTTCTAAGCCTTGTTTCATGCGTTAAGCCCTCCATTAACCTCTTTAGCCATTTTTTCCCTCCAAGCTAGAAATAAAAAAAATTTAAATTAGAATTAATCCATGGATAGCTTCGCTGCATGGATAGAAGCATGGTAGATATGCCATAGGATAAGTAGAGTGCATTTAGCCATTTGGCCAAGTTATGCATGGTTTAGAATTACTTTCCTTTCTGCCATTTATTTTCAGTAATTTAGTTTAGTTTATTTTAAGTCATTTCCTTTTTCATATTAAATTAGTTTCCTTTCTGTCATTTCCTTTCAGAAATTTACTTTTCAATTTTTATCATAGTTTAGGAAATAGCACCCTTTCGTAAAGCATTAGAGGATGACATTAACATAATGCATATGTTGTGTATATAGCACTGTCACCTCCAATTTTGTATGAACCTCAGGTTGATAAAGTAAAGTAGGGGAGCCCCTGGGAGTTTCAGCACACTTGGTGCAATACCAGGGCTCACCACCATCCACGCCATTAACAAGGCCATACTTTGTATTATATTTTCATGCATATAGCTCAACGATAACATTGCATTTAATAAGGATTATTGATGGTAATCACATTTCTTTTCTTATATGCTACATATCATATTTCCTTACTGCCACATTCATCAATTGCATCAAGAACTATAAGCTCTTCCTTTAAATATGAACAAAATAATCTATTATACTTTTGTACACCCTTGTTTCTATAAAATAGATATGGAAACAATGGATCTAGTGGAGCAGGTCTATAACACTTATTGTTTATATATTTTATGTCTTCGACAAATTGTTGATTCACTCACATTTTATTAAGGATTTCAATGAATTTGTTGACTTTTCTTCACATTTTGGTATGAAATTCATAGAATTTCGCTTTTTCCTTATATAAATCACATATGTTTATTTCCTTTGCTAAAATCGGTTACTCAAAAATTAGAGATTCCTTGATAGGTTGCACTTGGAAAAAGTCACCTGAAAACATTACATCAATATTTCCAAAATAAACCAACAGAGTATTCTTTATTTACCATAAATTTTTGTCAAATTGGCCCATAATAATGTTAAGCCTATCAATTATGCCTTATCAATAAGCATAACACGAAGTTGTTCGCAATTTTTTGTCAATGTGTCTAATTTTTCAACTTAAGGTGAAAGATATTTTGATTTTTTAAATGGCAAATGAAATGTAGAATGCAATATTATAACACCTGCATTGAATGATTTCTTCCCTGTATATGTTGTTATGATTCCTTTTAGCTGAGTTGGGTCATATTCCAATATGTTTTTGTACACGAGAATTATAGATTGGAATAATGTTATAACAGTAAATGTTTTTCCAATATCTGCAATACCTGTTACAAATATATACAATGGCATATATGGATTTTTTTTCTCTGTCACTATTTTTTCTTGTTCTAGGTTGAGAATTATCATGGTTTTAGATAATTTTGTTTCTTCTACTATACGTGGATGTTTTACAAGTTCGTAAGGTCTCTCAACTATTGATTATACATTTCTAACCTTTTGCAAATATTGAAAATTTGATTCGATATCATATTCTTGATAACATTTTTCGTTATCTATTTCTTCATACGTAGGTACATCTCTTTCAAAAAATTCACTCTCTTTGTTTTCAAGCTCAGCTGCTATGCTATCAATATCAGTCCACACTCAGTGTTTCATTTGTGAACATTTGTTCATTGAATTTTATGATTCCTTTAAATAATAAATATGTATTTTCCCAAGTCAAATATTGTTCCTTCAAAGTGTTCTCGTCAATATGATATGGTACATACAACATTAATCATTATCTGTAATATTTATTAGGATCAATATGGTTACTATACTTTACGTATATTATAGCTTATGGTCTCTCAGTGTCTCATATTTTCCTGCCATGTAGTGTATATCATGATGCAAATTTCTCTAAGAATAAATGTTCGATGTTTTTTGTTCATTGCACGTAATAGTCAGCAATTGATAAACATGCTATGTTGTTTGAATCATCCAGATCACACTCTAGCTCTTTTGGTTTTTTAGTAAAAATGTTCGATTATCTATTATTGAAGTATAAATAAATATACATTTTCTTGGACTAGTGTTAAGTGGCAATGACAAAAATATATATACAACTTGCTTTGCATATATTTGTTGTAAGTTCAATAAAGCTTTCCCAAGTTTTGAATTTTTTTTTATGATATCACCATCCATTTTTTGCGTTCACTTCATACACATTTAAACATAAACGACATTATTTTATCTAGATTTATCATATCTTAACTATAATAAGTAGTTATAGCATATGACTCAAGTACAAATTGGGCATCATTATTTTCACCCTGGATTAATGGAATATTTTGAGCAAAGTTATTAGTCCATATGTCTTGTCTTTTCAATGGAATTATTCTTTGTTTAAGATTACATTGAATTGCATGGATATAATCAGATTTTCTTTACCTATTTTTTCAAGAAAACTATCAAATTTATATGTTTCATCATGTTCCATATTCTCTAGTGCATAAAATATCATTCTTGCATTCATGCTTTTTTTTCATTTCGAATTCCATAAGCTCAATTATTTGTGTCTTTCACATTGGTGGAATTGGAAAATTGAACCTGCAATGCATTTATTTTCCTTTCTTACAAGTATTTGTATGATGATGGTGTTGAATAATTTTCAGATTTGCAAGTATTTTACTTGAATAGTAGCACAAGTATTTGTCAATGAAACTTTCAATTTCAAAGTTCATACTTGTTCCATAGATAGAAGCATTTTTTATCGATAAAAATCCATGTTCATATTGGCTTCTTCGATTTTGGAATTATGTTACAAAGAAATAGTCAAAGACGTCACCAAATTACTTAGACTCATGTAAAATTAACTGGCGTAGATATTTCATTATACTTCTATAATATCGTACACAAGTAACAGAGTCGTTTCTAATTAAGGTATCAATGTCATCTTCCTCTACTTCATTTTCAGTTGACGACTTTTTCTCTCAATGCATTTGTTGCAAAGCCTTTACTAAAGGATCCTAGATTTGTTAAACACTTATAAATGAAACAAAGCGATTCAATGGGTGTAATATTCCCAATTTTCCATCAGTTAATTGGAATATTAGAGTTCTTAATTTTCTTATTTAGTTAAGTAAATAAAAGGGTGGAGGGACCCATAAACCCAATAGATGACAACAATCCACTTATGTTGTGTGAATGTGGGTTAGTTAGATAGTGGATTAGCATTATGGAGTAGTGGAGAAGCTTATTAATGAAGGAAGAGTGGATATCATGGAGAAATAATGAGGAATATGATGGAGATAGTGGAGGAATAAAAGTAATATCATGGAGAAATAATGATGAAGTGATGGAGGAAGTGGTGCATTAAATGCACAAATGATGAAGGGAGTGGAGCGTAAATGCAGAGATGATGGAGATCATGGGGAAATGACGTAGTCTTCATGGAGGGTAGTGGCCACATGTGCAGTGAAATAATTAGGTTATCCAAGGCTAGGGGAGGCTCACAAAGCATAAAAGGAAGGTGAGGGCAGCCATAGAAAGGATTTTGGATTTTGATATTGTATTTTCGTAAGACATTTATTTTCATGCTTCAGCGGTTTAGCTAAGTTTGCGGTGATGTTTAGCGCACATTTGTCTCTGAGCCGAGATCTAACCCTATCCATTGGGGACTTCGAGTGCCTACTCTGGAAATGTTTCCTTGAGAGTCCATTCATCATCTAGCATTGGTGCCACATTGAGCCCCTCTCTACAACACTTACACCTTCAAGAATTACACATTCCTGCCTTCAGGTTTGAAAGGAGGAAGGTAGTTCTTAGAATTTCAAGTAGGAAACCTATGGAGAGATCAATCCTTCACCTTGTGCTTTCATTTTAGTCTCCTAGGAGAAAAATTATGACATCTGGCTTCAGGCCATCATTCTACACCTCCATGCAGCAAAAATTCCTCCAGGAATTACGCATTCTAGTAGTGTAGGGTTAGAGGTGGAAGGAAGTTCCAAGTATTTCAGCTTGGAATCCTGTGAGGGATCATCCCCTCACTTTGGTGAGATTATTTCCATCAGTTTTGAGTAGCATTCCATCACCTAGAAGTAGGCTATAGCTTTAGCCCTCTTGACAGCGCAGTCCATTCCAACAGTTGTGCAGTTTTTCGGGCTGTATAAATGCAATATTTACACCAACATTTAATTTTTCAATCTGGGTAAGTAAACTTAAAGGCGTAGCATAATATATGCTAGAATATGACCTCATGGATCTATCAAATAAAAATTAAACTCTTGCAAAGGAATTAAAAAGGGCATCATTGAGGAAAATGAACAAGACTATTCAAAAGTAAACACACTCCGGGAATCTACTTCTGGCTCCTCCTCTGGGTTGAGTTGACTCCTGCAGAAATTCTTCCTCATTTTTCCAAGGGAGAAGGGAACGTAGACCCCATTCAAACTGAAAAACCATAAATAATACAATTCAAGAAATAAAACCTCTTTAAAAATCACTGCTATGGTGCAAGCATGAAATGAGACCTAAGGCAATTCCATTCCAATCGACTCATGAAAATAATTGAATGATTCTAACCTGTATATTTATATTTCTTCTCTGAATAACATGAAGTGTGTAAATAAAAATAATTTAAATTCATCTGTTGCTCCAAGCTCACCCTAATCATTAAGCACTTATCCTTCATTAAAGAAATATGATGTGTACAACATTATTCATGATGAAAGGAACATAGGTCGCAACCATTAATCTTTAAAATATCTTAAGAGTTCTGTGGCACTTTTCTTTCACAAATAAAACAAGATTACAATATTCCTTCATGCTAATCTTTTCATTTGGTTATTAAGCTTCCAAGAATGATTATTTGCTTCCTAATGTAGGAATTAGTTTCTCCTCTTCAATAAGGAAATCATAAATTTCGCATGATGAGTTAAGTCAACCATATTTATTAATGAACAATTTTTTCCTTCACCATTATATTCTTAAAGTAAACCTTGTTATACACCAAATGAGATCAAGGAAATTATTTTACCTATAAATAAATGAGACGTAGTAAGAAAGCATATACTCTGTCTTATTCCTACAGCAATATCATCAATTAAGAAACAACAATAAAAACTATAAAAAGAATTATGGAATGAAATTGCATAAATAATTTAATCATACATAATATGAAATACATCAAAAGATGTAAGATAAAATATAGCAAAATAAATCTAAGAGGTTTGGGCAACGAATTGGCTGGTGGGCCCAACCACACAGCTCGTGTCCTTGCAACAATTTGAATTATAGGATTAGAACTTCATGAGAACAAAAAGTCAGAATTGAATGCTAATAGATTCTTGTGAAAACTCGCATTACAAATTCATGAAACAATGCAGCGCTGGCTCTAGTGGTCCCCTCCAGGGATCATCCCACTAGGTGCACAGCTCCTCTGTGCAACGAAATCGAGCCTCCTTCCTACAAAAAAATGCGATGCTAGATCTCCCGCAATTGGTCCCCTGTTCAGTGCATAGTGCTCTATTTTATAGAAGAATCCTTCCCCTACTTACTTATATCTGTGTTTAAAGTTTTAGCATGACTTTGTTAAAAAAAATCGGACCTAGAACTAAAGAAATCCATAAAAAATTTGGCGTTCTTTGACTCAAAAAACTTCATCCACATCGATGGTGAGGGTCATAATCCTTCCAGATCTTCAGCTCTTGAAATCCTAGACCAACAGCCACACATTGAATGGATAAGTAGTTAAAATAAGAGGGTTCTATGTTGTGGTGAAAGCATCGCAACATGACTTATATGCGGCACAAAAATATTTGAATTTCTCCTCTGCCATTACCTTAGATGGGCCTTGTTGACGATTTGGATGCCATTTTAAAACATACATTTGTAACACATTCTTAACATCATCTAGTAGCCAATCCAAGCATTGTTGCAATGATGCATCTTAACTTCACATGAACGATGCTCGAGCATAAATCATCAAGTTGACATTTCCAAGAATTCAATTTCAGGTCCGCAAATAACCTACTCAACCAGAATATTTGAAATACCTTCTATTGATCATTAATTAACATCAGTCATTTTTTGAATTAACCCTTGGATAGACATGTATCGAATGTTACGACATATGGTGAAACATTTAAAGGATGGTTGAAGAGAAACGATGATAAGACAAGTCACGTGCCTAAAACGAAACATATGTTCAAAAAGGGGTCAAACATAAAGTGAAAGAGCAAAGGTAATGCAAAAAGGCAAAGATATGGTGTAAAGGATGCAAAACAAAATTATTATAAGGCTCGCCGCTTACATAATACGCACGTGAGGGAACTCCCCGTATGTGAAATTCCGAGGGGGTCAAGAAGCGGAAGGGGGAAGAGACTCATACCCCCGCAGAATTATGGTGTCGTGTCATGGGGTGGACCCAAGGTAAAGGTGATGTGGCAGAGCAAAGCGCGGGCAAGGGTGATGTGGCAGAGTGAAGTGCGGGCCCTAGAGTTCTGTATGTTGTGTATTTAACCAATCTGACGAAGAATATGTTTCAAGAACCATGTGATTTATGTGGCAGAAAGTTAAGGTAAGTCTATAGGTGAGCTGGTACCGAGGCCCATACCAGTATTAAACCCGACACGTGGCGTTCACCAACTCCCAGTTAGCACCCAATCCCTATACGCCGCGTGCTCCACTGTCAATGTCCTTACGACACTCACCCCGCTTACTTCACCTCTCCGCCTTTTACCTCAGAATTCTCAGTCTTAGATAACGGTCCTCTCGTATTTTACTGCAGTAAAATTTACAGGTTTTCCAGCTACGGTATAAACTAAGTGGGAGCTAGTTCCAGGTCTACCCAGTCACTGTCAGTACCCCCGCGTCATTTTCCCGAGCAAATTTCCCACTACATAGGTATTCCGTCCCTCATATTCCCTCTGCTTTCCTTTCATTTTTAAAATTTTTGTATGTCAGTCATGGGAAAGGGAACCCCCAAGAAAACTGAACCAGAGACTCCTCAGGTCCGTGAAACCAGAAACCCTCCCAGGTTCAAGCCTTTCATTGACCTACAAGCCGAAATCTATGATTCCCAATACCCTTTTCCCATCAGCAGTATAAAACCTGAGCTTTTTAGGCGACATGTCGAGAATAGGGATCGATATCGGGTGGTTGTATCAGGTTTATATCATCATATTAACCCCCCAGTCTACCCGGTGGTCGAGTTTATTTGTTGGCTCAGAGATGCCTACGATGAGCATCGAGGCACGTTTACCTCGGCTGATGGGAATAAGATTTTTTCTCTTTCTCCCGACATCATCAGGCAAGCCCTCCACTTTCCCACCAGCGCCAGCTCATCAGCAAATTTTCCACCACTAGTGTCAGCGACTGCCTCAATCCCTTCTCATCAGTGAAATACTCTCAATTCATGATTCGGCCCTAGTGGCCTTTTTACTTTTACTCTAGTAAATTACTTTTAAGTTTAAAGTGGAATTTATATTCCACTCCAACATTTTACTTTCTGCCAAGACTGTTGTTTAATATTTTTTTTCAAAGCGTCCGAGCGCCTAACTACAAATGATGATATGCTTTTTATCCCTCATCATAATTTTTGGTTATTTTGATAAAGACCTCTAACAAATTTCTGGCATGCGAGGAATATATTTTTCCAAAAAAAATATCTTCTCGATCGTGTTTTGAGGCCTCTATATAAGCAAGATCCGAAGAGAAATACAAGTTCCAAATTTTATAAAGAATTTTGCTGTGTAAGAATTTTTGTATGCTTGTTTTTGAAATCTCAATAGAAATGTGAAGAGCCCATTGGGTCTCAGCGAGAAGAAGTTTTATTTTAAGTGAGGATTCTGGTCTTAATGTTTTATAGTCTGTAACTCTGCCTTATGGGATATTGTTCGATTGTTCATTTCACCATTTCCACTTCTCTTATATCATGTTCTAGAATGCGAGTGGCTCACTAGCTCTGGTATAAATTTATCTCCATTGATACTTATACTTAACTAGTCTAGCGCTTTAAATATGGCTCAGGCATGATATGATGTTTCACTTTCCACTTCACTCATGTTTCCTCTATATTAAGTACTGTGGGATGTTATTCTTTGAAAGCTATTGAAATGTATGGATTCTTATCTTATTAAGCCCATCTCATGTTTAGATATGTTTATGGAATTCCATCTCATTAGTAGCTAGTATTCCTTCTGTATTTTCTACGCAGCAAACGTAGTCCGATTTTTAAATCTTTGTAAAGCATTTTAGAACCCATCCCTCCTTACAGAAAGTTGTATTTGAGTTGTCTGATGCATCTATATTGAGGATTCACTCCTTGCCTCTGCAGCATCTTTTCATTATGCTGAATCTGTGAGTATTCTGGTTCCATCTATATTGCACGTCCTTGTAAAAGTTGAAGCAGTAAATAGCCTCATGCTGATAATGGTCTCAAAATATATCTTATGCTCCTTACTATATAAGATGTCCTAGGCACTGGTATTTCACAAATCAAGGCTGTCTCTAGGAATGACAGCATCTTTTTGGCGTCGCTGCCAGGGAACTGAAGTTGAGAGAAATTAAAGCCTCGACAAAACCTTATTCACTCTTCAATTAGGTGAGCATGGAGAGTTGAGAGTTGTATATCCCTCACCTTGGCGACTCCACATTCATTTTTTAGGTAAGTTAATTTGCAGTCTTGGCTCCTTGAAAGCCACACTTGAGGTCAGATACGTCTCATCCAAAGACACCTTCTGTGTCTGACCTAGAGAGAATCCTACATAGAAGAAATTGGAGGGAAAGACATTCATCCATACTGAGATCCCACAATTTTCCGTAGAAAACTTTCTGTCCTCTTCTTCTCAAGTAGCCCAAGTACAAGGTTCCGACTCCACTGTGGGAGAAACCGGTTATTACTCAGACAGTCTACCTCTAGGAAACATCCAAATTAAGGACGAGGCTGAATCAATAGATACCACTCGTTATTCGTTCCATCCCACTTCAGAGGTTGAAGAGGTCAAAGAAGTCACTGAAATATCTGTTGTTAATATTCCTCCTTTTTCGTCATCACCCCAAGCTGCTGTTCAATACATTCCCATTGTCATTCACACCTCACTTCCACCTCCCCCTCCTCTTACACATCAAACCCTTTTGTTACCCCCACCTCCTCCTCCAATGGAAAATGTTCCGGGCTTCTTGTTGAATAAATATGCCCCTCTGGCATTACCTCAAGTGTTAAATGACATGCCACAGGACTATCTAAAGATCTTACCCTGATTCAATGGGTAAAATGAGATCGAAGCTCAAAAGCATCTCGAGGTTTTCTGCTCTTTTGTAGAGAACTTTAATGTGGAACATCTAGACGTAGTCTTAAGAATGTTTTTGCAATCTCTTGATGGTGAATCCAGAAAATGGTTCAAGACATTGGGAGACCGTTCTGTCACCACTTGGGAAGGAATGGAGGACAATTTTCTCAGAAAATGGGGAGAGAAGAAAGATCATGGACATTGTCTTACTGAGTTTAACACACTCAAGAAAAGACATAATGAAGGGGTGGCTAAATTTGTTAAGAGATTTAACAAGTTATATCTGAGCCTCCCGGCTAATATGAAACCTCATCAAACCACTGCCAAAGTCGTTTTCGTGGAAGCTTTTGACTCAGAATTTGGTTTCTCTTTGAGAGAAAGGAAGCCTGCCACCCTGGATGATGCTCAAACAGATGCACTAGAGCTCGAGGAAAACTTTGCCTCCACTGGTAAATCAAAGGGAAAATCCAAACAAGATACTAGAAGAAGGGGAAAAGAAGAGGTATCCACCTCGAGCCAGGATAGAGAGTCAGCTAATGACAGGATTGAGGAGATGAACAAGATGATTAAAAATATTTCGAGTAAGCTGGTTAAACCTAAAATGGAGGCCAAGAATATATCCTCCAAGCATTTCCAAAATGCTCCAAACAGAGGTTATAATCCTTAATATAGGAATCCACCCTTGCAGATACTGCAAAGGGAATGGAAGGAACAGCAAGACCAAGTACCGCACCCTCTATACTTGGAAGGTTAAGTAGATGGTCCTACTGGAGACACCACTTATGAGCAAGAGGAGGCATACCTTGCTTTCTCAAATAGTGATGAAGTGGAATGCCCCCTACATGAAAGTGATGAAGTGGAGGTGCCGGCACACACAGAACGAAACGCTAATGAAGACATCGAAGATCCTGAGATTGATGACTACTGCAAGCAGTTCATCGATTTCATGAAAGCTCAGTTCAATAAAAGATATGACCTCAGATCTTCCAGGAAAAGAAATCGCACTCAGGATCAAGAGGAGGACACACCTCAAGAGGAAGCACCTGCTCAGAAAGAGGCCACGGCTCAAAGGACCCCAGACAAAGGTAAGAGGCCTCATAACTAATCTTTGCAGTCTGCTGATCAAATTCCTTCATCTTCACAAGGGGCTACACTCCCTAGTGTCAATCCAATATTAAAATAATTCAAACCTCTCCTCCAGAACAAAGACTCCAAAGATAAAGAATCAAAAGAAGTGTCAGTAGATAGGTCCTCCTCTGCCTTCAGTTTACAAAAGTAACTTGAGAAGGTAAAAATCCCAGTTCCCTTAACCAAATTGTTAAAACAACCTGCATATCAGTCCCAGGTCGCATCCTTTATGCTCCCCCCAGAAGTAATACATATTCCAGACAGTCTGAACCTTCAAGAAGAAAGGCCTATGGTTGTATTTGGCCCACATGTTGAAGAATTAGATGCTGCCACTCCCCTGTTTTATGTGTCTTTAGTAATACATGACCTGCTGCTGCATAACTGTATGTTAGATTCAGGAGCCTCTCATAACTTATTGCCCCTCTCGGTCATGGAACAACTAGGACTATAAATCACCCACCCATACAAGGACCTTTATTCATTTGACTCCAAAAGATTTAAATTCCTGGGCATGATCAAGGACTTAGTGGCAAATTTGGCCATGATCCCGGAAAAAAGTGTAGTAATGGACATCGTGGTGGCTGACATTCCATCTCGCTTCAGCATGCTACTGTCAATATCTTGGGGGACTAAAATTGGTGGATCAATCAAGCTGGACCTGACCTATGCCACTATCCCTGTTTTTGGTGGTCAAGAGAGGAGGCTGTATCGGGAAACTAGATTTGTTAATACAGTTACCAAGGCATATGATTCAGTTAATTCTCCAGTTTATAGCAGGGAGGGAGATTTTTCATGTTTGATGTTGGAGGAAGATCAGGAGTAGGCTCACGAAACATCATTCTACCAGATCAAGATAGAGCAGTCAATAGAGAGTCTTGAATCTGAAATCAGGACACTTCATTTCGATGGGGAAAACTCCAGAGAAGGTAATGGGGTTGGGGTATTTTTTATTTCTCTTACAGGCCAATGGGTCCCTTTGTCTTTCAAGCTGAAGTATGAAGCCACCAATAATGTAGCCGAGTATGAAGCACTTCTGTTGGGGCTGCAAATAGCCAGGAGCATGAACATACAAAGTCTAAAGGTTCTGGGAGATTTGGAACTGGTAGTCAGACAAGTGAAGAATCAGTGCCAAGCCAAACATCCTAGGCTAAGGGCTTATAGGAACGAAGTTTGGGATCTGGTGGATAATTTCTTCTTGGCATTCAATATCCAGTTCATGCCCCGAGAGCATAATAGAATGGCAGATTCCCTTATAGTGGCTTCCAGTACTTTCTGTCCACCTCAGAATCCTCTCTTGAGATATGAAATTGAGGTACGTTATCAGCCATCAATCCCAGACAACATCAAAAATTGGCAAGTGTTTGAGGATGAAGAATAGGTGAAAATATTCTTGGAAACAATTGGGGAATTTTCCAACATGGAGATTGATACTTGCGAAGAAGAGGAGGCTGAAAACACTTTCGGAGATAAATGGGAAGAGAAGGTGGCTGGTCATAAAGTTCTGCAACTGAAAGGGAATGTCATTCATCGAGGACTAGTGCCCTTAGAAAGGTTGTTTAACAAGAATGATGCTCCACTGCAGCCGAACAAAGTTGTGGAAGAGGATCAGGTAGAAGATCTTAATCTTGGCACTGAGGCTGACCCCAAAATCGTGAAGTTGTCCAAGAAGGTCCCGGAAGAATATAAAGAGCTCTACCAGAAATTATTCCACTCTTACAAATATGTGTTTGCATGGTCTTATCAAGACCTAAAAACCTTCGATATCAGCATCATGCAGCATAAAATTCCACTGAAGGGAGATGCAAAACCACATAAACATAAGCTTAGACAGATAAATCCCCTGCTGCTACACTCGATTGAGAAAGAAATTAAGAAAATTTTGAAGGCCAAAATCATCGTACCATTGAGATATTCTGAGTGGGTAGAAAATTTAGTCCCTTTACGGAAGAATAATGGAGAAATAAGGCTATGTGTTGATTTCAGGAATTTGAACAAAGCATCCTTAAAGTATAATTATCCACTGCCAAATATGGATCACATCCTGCAGAAAGTATTAGGAGCTTCTCGAATGTCGATGATGGATGGATTCTCTGGGTACAATCAGGTGGCTGTACTACCAGAAGATCAGAAGAATATTGCCTTTACCACTCCATGGGGGACGTTTATGTATGCCAGGATGCATTTTGGGTTGATTAACGCAGGGGCCACTTTTCAGAGGGCCATGGATATTGCTTTTGTTAGGGAGCAAGTTAATTTTGTGGTGGTATACCTGGATGACATTACTGTGTTTTCAAAAGATGATGCAGAGCACATTGAACACTTGCACAGAACCTTCAAGAAGTGCAGAAGGTATGGCCTCTCCCTCAACCCACGGAAGTCTTTGTTTGCACTGGAAGAGGGCAAGCTTTTGGGACATATTGTAACCAAGGATGGGGTAAAGATAGACCCTAGGAGAGTAGAAGTTATAAATGGCATTTCCCTTCCCAGAAATAAAAAGGAGGTACAGGTGTTCCTAGGACGCATTAACTTTCTGAGGAGGTTCATCCCTAACTATGCTGAAATAGTTAGACATATTACTGACATGCTGAAGAATAATAATGAGGTAAAGTGGTCACAAGAATCACGAGAGGCTTTTTCCAGGATTAAAAATGCATTTGCTGAAGCCCCTGTGCTAGCTGGGCCAGATTATGCCAAACATTTTATGATATTTTCCTTTGCATCACCTCATATAGTGGTAGGAGTTCTATTGCAGAAGAATGAAGAAGGGTATGAGTAGCCTATCGCCTTTTTCAGTTAGGTGCTCCATGATGTTGAGCTTAAATATAACATATTAGAAAAGAAATCATATGCTCTGGTAAAGTCTCTTAAAGCATTTTGTATGTATGTTTTGCAGTCCCATATCACGGCGTTAGTGCCTACAGTAGTAGTTAAAGATATTCTTATCCAGGGAGATAGCGAAGGAAAAAGAGGAAAATGGATTGCCAAAATACAAGAGTATGAGCTAGACATCCGCCATACCAAATTAATCAAGGGACAAGGGTTAGCCAAAATCCTGTCCGAATCAAACTATCAGGCTCTGGGTATAAATTTGTCCATGATAGCAAACGAGGATTCTGAGAAGAAAGAAGAGACACAGGGAGTAGAGATAGCTTCCCAGAAGGCACATATGAAGTACCTCATCAGCCCGTGGTACAAAGAGATAGTGGAATATCTTCTAACACTCAGTTTCCCGCCCAGCTGTGACAAAGCTAAATACAGAACACTGAGGTTGAGATCATAGAAGTACGTTGTTGTAAATGGTCGGCTGTACTAGCGAGACCCCTCAGGCATCTTGCTCTTGTGTCTTACAGAAGAAGAAGTAGAGAGTATAATGCTGAGTTTCATGAAGGAATATGTGGGGGTCATTATAGCTAGAGGGCCGCTGCCCACAAAATCCTGAAAGCTAGTTTCTACTGGCCTTGTTTGCCCGGGTCAGAGCTTTTGAAAAATGCAAAATATTTTCTGAAATACAGAAGCTAGCCCCTCCGCCCATGATCCCTGTTCATGTGGATGAACCATTTCAGCAATGGGGAATTGACTTTATCGGTGAAATACATCCTCCGTCAAGTGGTCAGCATAAGTGGATACTGACTGCCACAAATTATTTCACAAAGTGGGTGGAAGCTATACCCACCAGGAATGCAACAGATACTGTGGTAATAAAATTCATGGAAGAAAATATCATATCCAGATTTGGCTGCCCTGCTAAGATAGTAACCGACAATGCACATGCCTTTAAATCTGCAAAGTTTGTTAGTTTGTGCCAACATTATAACATCACATTA
The DNA here is from genome assembly GCA_034641835.2 of Pinus albicaulis. Classification (NCBI taxonomy): domain Eukaryota; kingdom Viridiplantae; phylum Streptophyta; class Pinopsida; order Pinales; family Pinaceae; genus Pinus; species Pinus albicaulis. Next base: position 632,670,370 of record CM076581.1, on the reverse strand, counting down.
GGTCACTCTACAACCTATTACACACAAGGAAATGGCCTGGCAGAGTCTTCAAATAAAACACTGGTGAGAGAACTGAAGAAGGCTATTAATGAAAATCAGGAAAATTGGGATTCCCAGCTAAAATTCGCTCTATGGGCCAACAGGATTACCAGCAAGAGAGCAACCGGGAAGTCCCCGTACGAATTAGCATATGGGAGGGCAGCAGTTTTCCCTGTACAGTTAGCATTACCAGTAGCTCGATTCATGCAAGAAAGCCAAGAAGAACCCGATGATGTGTCCAGGAGAATCAACTAGCTGGTGGAATTAGAAGAAACACGAAACCAGGTAAGTCAGAGGCTAATTGAATATTAGGAGAAAATGAAAGATATTTTCGATCAACATGCCAAGGATAGGAAGTTGCAGACTGGGGATTTAGTGCTTAGATGGGACATTCGAAGAGCTGAAAAAGGGAAACACGGTAAATTCGACCCCCTCTGGTTCGGCCCCTTTAAAATTGTGGAACAAGGGGGCAACAATACTTTCAGGTTAGAAAATTTATAGGGAGATTTGCTTGATGCCCCTGTAAACAGTCAGTTCCTCAAACCTTAATTCCAGTTCTGATTCAGGCCGAGAGAGCCTAATGTATCATATTGTATATTAGTTTCTGTTTCATCTATGTTTGAATAATTTATGTGTTGTGATGAATCGTGAAGAGGAAAATTACAAGGGCTGAGGAATGGTGTCCACAGAAGATAAACAGGGGGTCTACAAATTTTTCGACACGCTCAAGTATGAATGTGCCATCCCTAGGTGGAGCCAATGTTGATCATTAATTAACATCAGTCATTTTTTTAATTAACCCTTGGATAGACATGTATCGGATGTTATGACAGATGGTGAAACATTTAAAGGATGGTTGAAGAGAAACGATGATAAGACAAGTCACGTGCCTAAAACGAAACATATGTTCAAAAAGGGGTCAAACATAAAGCGAAAGAGCAAAGGTAATGAAAAAAGGCAAAGATATGGTGTAAAGGACGCAAAACAAAATTATTATAAGGCTCACCGCTTATATAATATGCACATGAGGGAACTCCCCGTATGTGAAATTCCGAGGGGGTCAATAAGCGGAAGGGGGAAGAGACTCATACCCCCGCGGAATTATGGTGTCGTTTCATGGGGTGGACCCAAGGTAAAGGTGATGTGGCAAAGCAAAGCGCGGGCAAGGGTGATGTGGCAGAGTGAAGTGTGGGCCCTAGAGGTCTGTATGCTGTGTATTTAACCAGTCTTACGAAGAATATGTTTCAAGAACTGTGTGATTTATGCGGCAGAAAGGTAAGGTAAGTCTATAGGTGAGCTGGTACCGAGGCCCATACCAGTATTAAACCTGGCACACGGTGTTCACCAACTCCCAGTTAGCACCCAATCCCTATACGCCGCGTGCTCCACTGTCAGTGTCCTTACGACACTCACCCCGCTTACTTCACCTCTCCACCTTTTACCTCAGAACTCTCAGTCTTAGATAATGTTCCTCCCGTATTTTACTACAGTGAAATTTACAGGTTTTCCAGCTACGGTATAAACTAAGTGGGAGCTAGTGCCAGGTCTACCCAGTCATTGTCAGTACCCCCGCGTCATTTTCCTGAGAAAATTTCCCACTGCACAGGTATTTCGTCCCTCATATTCCCTCTGCTTTCCTTTCATTTTTAAAAGTTTTGTATGTCAGTCATGGGAAAGGGAACCCCCAAGAAAACTGAACCAGAGACTCCTCAGGTCCGTGAAACCAGAAACCCTCCCAGGTTCAAGCCTTTCATTGACCTACAAGCCGAAATCTATGATCCCCAATACCCTTTTCCCATCAGCAGTATAAAACCTGAGCTTTTTAGGCGACATGTCGAGAATATGGATCGATATCGGGTGGTTGTATCAGGTTTATATCATCAGATTAACCCCCCAGTCTACCCGGTGGTCAATTTTATTTGTTGGCTCAGAGATGCCTACGATGAGCATCGAGGCACGTTTACCTCGGCTGATGGGAATAATATTTTTTCTCTTTCTCCCGACATCATCAGGCAAGCCCTCCACTTTCCCACCAGCGCCAGCTCATCAGCAAATTTTCCACCACTAGTGTCAGCGACTGCCTCAATCCCTTCTCATCAATGAAATACTCTCAATTCATGATTCGGCCCTAGTGGCCTTTTTACTTTTACTCTAGTAAATTACTTTTAAGTTTAAAGTGGAATTTATATTCCACTCCAGCATTTTACTTTCTGCCAAGACTGTTGTTTAATATTTTTTTTCAAAGCAGCTGAGTGCCTAACTGCAAATGATGAGATGCTTTTTATCCCTCATCATAAGTTTTGGTTATTTTGATAAAGACCTCTAACTAATTTCTGGCATGCGAGGAATATATTTTCCCCAAAAAAATATCTTCTTGCTCGTGTTCTGAGGCCTCTATATAAGCAAGATCCGAAGAGAAATACAAGTTCCAGATTTTCTGAAGAATTTTGCTGTGTAAGAATTTTTGTATGCTTGTTGTTGAAATGTCAATAGAAATGTGAAGAGCTCGTTGGGTCTCAACAAGAAGAAGTTTTATTTTAAGTGAGGATTCTGGTCTTAATGTTTTATAGTCTGTAACTCTACCTTATGTGATATTGTTTGATTGTTCATTTCACCATTTTCACTTCTCTTATATCATGTTCTAGAATGTGAGTGGCTCACTAGCTCTGGTATAAATTTATCTCCATTGATACTTATACTTAACTAGTCTAGTGCTTTAAATATGGCTCAGGCATGATATGTTGTTTCACTTTCCACTTCACTCATGTTTCCTCTATATTAAGTATTGTGGGATGTTATTCTTTGAAAGCTATTGACATGTATGGATTCTTATCTTGTTAATCCCATCTCATGTTTAGATATGTTTATGGAATTCCATCTCATTAGTAGCTAGTATTCCTTCTGTATTTTCTATGCAGCAAACGTAGTCCGATTTTTAAATCTTTGTAAAGGATTTTAGAACCCAGCCCTCCTTACAGAAAGTTGTCTTTGAGTTGTCTAATGCATCTATATCGAGGATTCACTCCTTGCCTCTGTAGCGTCTTTTCATTATGCTGAATCTGTGAGTATTTTGGTTCCATCTATATTGCACCTCCTTGTAAAAGTTGAAGTAGTAAAGAGCCTCATGCTGATAATGGTCTCAAAATATATCTTATGCTCCTTACTATATAAGATGTCCTAGGCACTGGTCTTTCACAACTCAAGGTTGTCTCTAGGAATGGCAACACCTTCCAAAACACCAATCCTTATTAATTGTTCTCTTGCCCATGCATTGATATGTATGTGCCCTGTTGAGCTATGATGCCAAATGAGACATTTGAATTAATGTACTGTGATTTGAGATCTTGATGAGAGGGAAGTAGAGATACTATATTTAATTCAAGCTATTAGTAGCTGGAAGAGCCACAACATCGGAAATTAGAATATTGACAATGCGAACAAAGTAAGCATGAACCTCTCACCGAACTCCTCATGTACAATACATGAGAATATGGTTGCCAAGTAGCTCATCTTCACATCTACCTATCTAAGCAGGAAAATATATATTGCTCCAAAGTTTGAATCCCTTTTGGTGGTAGAAATTTTCCTATATAAGTATTAGCATCCAGAAGTACAACTTTTCCATGACGTTGATCATCCCCAAATTCACATTCAGCTTTCTAGCTATCCTTTGGTACAAAGGGTGATGGCATGAAGTAAGTTTAAAATCACAACCTTTAAACAAAGGAATTGATTTCAATAATCAAAGGCAGTAGCATAGTATCTTGCACTTCTGGTGCAAGAATTCGTAGTGTAGGAACGTGGTGCAAGAGTGCAGGAATGTGGGGTACAGAAACTGCCAGCACCTGCCACAAGATTGCCCAACATTAATGACATTTTCACATTAAATATTCTTAAAGCAAGAATAGTTCATAGATCAACAATTGTGAACTCTCAATTCTTATAAATAACTCGATAATTCATAGAAATTTTAATAATGACTTATAAGTGTTTAGTACAGGCATGGAGTTACTCTGCAAAAAGTATATAAATATGGACAAAATAGAGGCTCAATGCAGTTCAGCAACTGCAACTTGAGATGAGGAAGGAGGAGATAGATATCAAGCTTCTAGCTTGGTCATCAGGAGAAAGGCCCAACCCTTCATGCATTAAGATGGTTGCGTATAATTGCAACCTTTAATCTTTCAGTTCATGCCATAGATATGCATACCCAGCAGTTATGTATTGCAAGCCCTAGGAGGGTGATTTTCCAAGGTGAGGTAATCTGGAAATCCTTTTTGGGTTATTCTAGGTTTTCATCATAGAGTCGGTATTCCAAATCCTGATATATTCTGAGCTACGGAACAACCTAATCTGTGCATCTCTTTTGATCTGCAGTTATATTTCCATCATTTCCAGTAGGGAAAACACCGTATGGCCTTGAGTAGATTAGCAACTCTTTCAGTGAGAGGACTTGAGGGTCACTCTAGCCATATATGTCGGCTTGAGTGTTGCTATTTTTGAGCATTGTTGTAGATTGTATTTCACCTCCTTAATAATAAAATGAATCAGTTGTTCTGTATATTTTTATGGTGTATTTAGTTTATTTCCATATTGTTGTATTTTCTAGTTATTGTGTTTTGTATTACTATATTTTCCTATTTTGGGATATTATTGTGGTATCAGAGCATGATCTTTGGCTCGGCTTGTGGGCATTACATTTCATGACATCAAAAGAAGAAGAAGAAAGTAGAGATCTAAAATGACGAAGGGATTAATTTTTGCCACACTTCTCTTAATATCTATGCAGGATCTCTCCAAGGAGGTTAAAGAAATGAGAAGGGAGAGGCAAAAATAAATCTCAAGAAGGTTTCAGAATGAGGAAGGTCTGGGCACTTCCTATCAGCAGCGTAAAAAACTAGCAATGCAAAGAGCTCCACAAAACTCTACTATGTCCACTTTCCTTCCATAAGGAAATGAATGGCATGGAGATGGAGGATACTTGGAGCATGAGACTCTGAGTAATTATCTTGCAGAGTAAAAATCTCAATCTAGAGCATTCAAGGAGAATCTGAATCTCCAACATTTTTTCCACATCAAAGAAAATGAGAGACCCTATAGAAGCAATAGAAGAAGAGGATACATTCAAAATATATTCTTCTTGCCTACATTTGATGGGTCATCCATAAGCACATCAAAATCTTGGATGAAGGAGTTAGATGGTTTCTTCCAGCTACACCTAGTAGAGGAAAGAGAGATTGTTGAGATTGCAGCGCTGCACCTTGAGTGTGAAGCAAAGGATTGGTGGTTTAGCCATATGAAAAATGCAAGAGTGACTGCTTATTGAGTGTTAATTTTTTGATTTCATAGGTTTCCTATATCCATAATGAGACTTTTCTTATATCATATCTCACTAGCTTATTCACTATGACCATTTTTTCTATTTTGTCTCTTTAACTTTCAACACCTGTTTTTCGAAAAATAGTAACAATTATACCATAATGAATTAATTACATGTAATAAATGATAATTTAACTCTGAAAATAATTATATTGGAAAAAAAAGAAAAAAAAGGCATTTGCAAATGAAAGTCATTATGTAACTAAATTTACATTTTTCGATATTAAACCACTTCGAAATATTTTGGTGCAAATAATAACACTTGCTTCTTAAAGTAGTTATCGAAATATTTATATTTAAACGCAAAAATAAATGAATGTTGAAATTTTCAACAAGAAATAATGAAATTGGGAACCAGAAAATACAAAAATTGCACACACACTAGTGTGGAATTTCAGTCACACATTGGTGAGAAATTTGGTTACACATTGTTGCAAAGTTTCTAATTTATTTTTCCCTTAAATAAATTGGACAATAAATTGTAATTTCATCGAATAACAACGTGTATCAGTTAACTAATTCATGATGATTGAGTTAACTCAAGAAATTCGAGTTGAGGGTCTAAGATGAGGCATGTATAGTGATTCTAATATTTTTGTGGTCCAGTTGCAGTTGTAGCACTAGTGTGGTGTGAGTGTAATCAGTTAACTCAAATTAATTGAGTTAAAATCAATTTAACTAGTTCTAATCGAATGAAGAATTAGTGGAAGTTCCAGTGAATTAAATTAAAATTAATTCACAAGTAGTGATAAATCAAATAACTGATTATTTGCTACTAATAGTTGCATGCATGTTAGTTCTGATGAAGACCCAATTGAGGCAGAGGTTAAAGGGAACATAACTATCAATTGTATTATTAGCAAATTGCCTGGGTGTAATTATAAAGTCACGAGAAGGCCATAATGGATTGCGCAATCAAGGAAGGCTGATTTTCCTATTTAATAGGGGCCTAATTCCTTAGGAATTTGTGAGCAAGATTGGGCTTAGCAGAGGCTAAGAATTGGCTAAGTGTTTTTCAATTTTTCCTAAGCATTGCAAGCTAGTTTTGAGCAGGGTCAGAGTGAGACAGTCAGGAGAGTGCAACATTTTCTCGATGTGAGGAAGAATTGTATTGTCTCATGGTTCCTTGACTTTTTACAATATATTATGGTGGGGTTTTGAGTAGTTTCTTTCCCCAAGAAAATATTGTGATGTGTGATTGATTTACTTCTTTCTCTTACTTTCATGTGAGTGAGCAATCATGTTTTTTATTCTGAAAATATTATAGAAGGATTCAATATCTTGTTTTAGTATAACACAAGATCAGATTGAATCCATTGGTATAGAATTTCTATATAAATTTCTACATGGTATCGAAGCACCAGGAATCACAATAGAAGAGAATAAATTGATTTTGTCTTGAACAGGTTCAAATTTGTAGATTTATTCTTCGAGATCCAGTAGCAAATCAAGATGTCTTTCAATGGCTTGAGACTTGAATATGCACTCAAGGGAAATTCGAATTATATTGCATGGAAGGATAGGATGTAGGTAATGTTGGAGGACAACGGGTTGAAGGAATTCATAGATACGGATATTCTCAAGCCCGCAACAGCAGATGCCCAACTTTTTGATGCATGGTAGAAGAAGGTAGCAAAGGTGAGAAGGATCTAGTTAGATGGAGTTCGATATCATATTGTCTCGAGTCTCCATAGGAATTAAACTCCATATAATATGTGCAAGGCCTTGAAAGATCTATTTCTAAATAGTAGTGACCATAGGAAGTTTCCGCTTAAGGAAATGCTTAGAAAGATCAAGATGGAGGAGGGCAAGAAAGTACCAACATACTCGGTGAAGTTCATTCAATTTCAATATGAGCTTGGAAGTGTTGGTGTGACAGTAGCCCAGGATGATTTTGTGAGCCTAGCACTTCTAGGCCTTTCCAAGGGCTAGCATAGTTACCGGGACTCTATGAATGGGAGAGAGAAGTTACCAGACTAGGAGAATTTGTAGTCCGACTTGGTAATAGAAGAGATAAGGCCGAGCACTAGAGATGGGACCTCCAACACCAACAAAGAAGAAGATTATTCATTAGTCGATAAAAGAAAGAAATATAAGGGAATAAGTCCCAAGGAAAAGAGGGAAAGGGGGACATGTCCAAGATTAGGTGCTTTCACTATCACGAGCATGGGCATTATGCCTCGAATTGTCCACAGAAGAAGGAAAGCAAGAAGGAACCTGTAGTTGTAGTGGGTCAAGCGTTGGCTTCATAGTAAGAGCTTAATTTTACTCTCATTGCATGCATCGACAACACTGTAATGGGATGCATGTGGTATCTAGACAGCTGTTACACAGTAATTTGTCACCGTCCCTACCATTCCCCGTCCCGCACAATGGAGGACCCATTTTGTGACCTGTGAACATTTTCATGCCTTGAAAACATCATCAATGCATTCCTCTAAGCATGAGCTTCATTTTCCCTAAAGACATCTCCTTGCAAAAATCATGAAAAACATCTCTTTTTGCATTGGCGCGGGCAGACAGTTCAGAACCCGCGCCAATGGGGAAAATCCTGCAAAGAGGCCGCGCCAACTGGCGCTCTGTCCCAGAGCAGTAGTCGCGCCAGCCAATTTAAGGAGTGTTTTTTAAATAAAGATGGCGGAAGTTGAGTTTCAACAAACTCAGAAACCATTGTCTATCTTGAGTTGGGAGGTTTGGCTGCGGGAGTTCTATGGAAGGAAGTGGTTTTGCCACCTCCCATGGAACCTTCCTTGTTGATAGGGCCAATCCCACAATAATAGGGATCCCAACTCCCTCCTTCCCCATCTATAAAAGCCTGCTCAATTCCATGGCAAGCTAGTCTTGAAGTGCCTAAGCTTTGAATCTCCAAATTTCCAAGAGCCTTTGTGCTGTAAGAGCCCTCTTTCTTCCCTTAAGGCCGACTCAAGTAAGGAGACTATTGTCGAGAGACTCAGGAGAGGTTTGCCCTTTCCCTGGCGAGCTTTGCGAGACATGAACGACTGGAGACCCATCCGAAGGGGAACACGACATCAGAACATTGGTTGTAATCTTTCTTCGATTGTTATTTAATGAATGATTACGATTATGGTTCCACTCTATTTTCAATGATGTTAATATGAGTAATATCCTTTTTGACTGATATTTAGTTACGTATGCCAAATTTTATGCTTGTATCTGTTTGTTTCTTGCATGTGCAGGTGTCCATCCGCGGAGATCGTGGAGGATCGTGATCTGCCGAGGCTGAGGAACGGGAACGCTCTCTTCTTCGGATCATAGCATTGGATTCCAGGTAGGCTTCTGTCTTTAGTCTTTTCATTCGTAACTAGGAACTTGCATCATAACATTTTTGATTGTTGCTAGACCCCTGCTGGGCTAGTAGGGATCGCCTCTGTCCGCAGAGGGGATTTACCTCCTCAACAACAGCAGTGCCTCATTCCATATGACGGGGAATAGATATCTCTTGATTGACTTGGAGGAGAAGGACCTCCAGCAGAACATAGAGTTTGGAGATGATGGGAGGTATAGTGCAACTGACATAAGTACAATTACCTTTAAGATGGAGTCTAGATCCCATCTTAGACTAGCATATATTTTGTATGTTCCAGGCCTAAGGAAGAATCTTGTCTCCGTAGCGGTATTGGAAGACTATGGTTATGATGTGATGTTTAGAAAGGGAAAGGTTTTCCTTAAACACATAGCCATGAGACAGGTGAAACAGATTGGTTTAAGAGTCAAGAGCCTATATGCTCTCGAGGTCGAGGATGGATGCAAAGCTTTGAGGAGAAAAGCAGTGGTTAATGACTTTATGGTTGAGAGGGATAAATTATCTCTCAACATGTACCCTCAGAAGTAGTCTCAGAAGGTTGTGGAGTAGCCACAATTAGAGAAGAATAGGGGAGAATGAGTGGAAGAGTCCACTCAAGAAGAGACCTCCAGGAGGGGGAAATTTCGATCCAGATGGGAAATGGGAGTACATGTAGCTATACCTCTAGGTGAGAGGTGTGGCGATGTGCAGATATAATCCCACGAATAAATTTGGGCAGCATCAATTAAGATGGTGTGTCTCATGGATCGAAACTGGCTACGAGGAGCTCACAATACAATAGTAGTAGGAATTATTGGTTAGATTGATGCAGTCAAATTTCAGGAAAATAGAAATTAAAGTGACAGATGTTGGATACAAGAGCGCAGATCAGAGTTGGAAGCAGTGCGGAGTGCATGGATGTGGATGTTAGCAGTAGCACAGAGATTTCAGGAAATAGTGCAATAACTAGTAGAAGACAGAGACTCTGATGACAGGTGCATCATAGTGATTGAGTTTTTTGGAGGTTATTAAGTTTCAGGAGCTGCAGGTGAAAACAACATTAGAGAAGTGTTGCATTCAGAAAATTCCAAGGATACTTGATCGGGATAGATTGAATTCCTTTCTTGTTGAGAGGGAGTGTTGAGATTTGCAATAAGAAACAGTGAAATTGGAAACCATAGAAGTAAAAAATTTCACACACATTGGTGTGGAATTTCAGTCACACATTGGTGAGAAATTCAGTTACACATTGGTGCAAAATGTCTGTCTAATTTATTTTCCCCTTAAATAAATTGTAATTTCATCTCATAAAAACTTGTATCAGTTAACTAAGTCATGATGACTGAGTTAGGCCAAGAAATTCGATTTCAAGGTCTAAGATGAGGCATGTAGAGTGATTCTAATATTTTTGGGGTCCAGTTGCAGTTGTAGCACTAGTGTGGTGTGAGTGTAATTAGTTAACTCAAATTAATTGAGTTAAAATCAGTTTAACTAGTTATAACTTAATGAAGAATTAATGAGAGGTCCAATGAATTAAATTAGAATTAATTCACAAGTAGTGATCAATCAGATAATTGATTATTCGCTATTAATAGCTTCATGCATGTTAGTTCTGATGAAGACCCAGTTGAGATAGAGGTTAAAGGGAAAATAACTATCAGTTGTATTACTATCAAATTTTCGGAGTGCAATTCTAAATTCATGAGAAGGCCATGATGGATTGCGTAATCAAGGAAGGTTGATTTTCCTATTTAATAGGGGCCTAATTATTTAGGGATTATGTGAGAAAAGTTGGGCTTAGCAGAGGCTAAGAATTGTCTAAGTGTTTGTCAATTGTTCCTGAGAATTACAAGCCAGTTTTGAGAAGGATAAGAGTGAGATAGTCAGGAGAGTGCAAGATTTTATTGGTGTGAGAAAGCATTGTATTGTTTCATGATTCTTTGACTTTGTACAGTATATGATAGCGAGGTTTTGAGCAATTGCTTTCCCCATGAAAATATTGTGTTGTGTGATTGATTTACTTATTTCTCTTACTTGCATGTAATTGAGCGATCGCGTTTTATATTCCACAATTATTGTAGAAGGATTCAGTATCTTGTTTTAGTACATCACAAGATCAGATTGAATCCATTGTTATAGAATTTCTATATAAATTTCTACAATGAATTTTTCTCAGTGAAGACTGGAATTGGACTCTCGTGAGCCACAATATAAATAAGGAACCTGGAAATAAAAGCGAGAAACTGCATCCATAAATCAGTGTATTTCATGATTATATATCTACCAACTTGAACATTTATTCACTAGTAAATAGGAAAACAAATGTTCCAAGATTTAAGAATACTTTCAATATGTAAAAACATGGATCCTAATTGTTTAACTATCAATTGTTTTTTGGATTTTTGATTTGTTCAAGAAATTTCTTTATTTTGGCTTGGATGTAGTATTTCATAGGGGCAACTGTAATTTCTTGTTTGACATGTTCACTAAATATCTCATTCTCAATTTCACTGGCTTGTTCTTACAACTACACAACTAAAGCAGAGTTATATTTATTAAAATTAACAAAAGTAATTTTCCATTTGCTAATTTCCTTTGCACTAAAATATACTATACTACCAAATTATGTTTCCTTTTAATATTTTAGCTTATCCAATTTAACCATCAGCGTTTCTCTCGACATTAATCCAGAGTGACATATGATGCATGGACTGTTTAGATCCTTCACAATATGTACAAGTTTGGCGTAGGAATTTTCTCTTCGATTCTCTATGTTTTCACATTTAGAAAAAGATTTCTCCAATATTTTGATTCTATGAGACCATGTAACTTTGATATTCTTCATCCGATCAGCATTCAGTAGTTCCTAATTTTTTTCTCTAGATCAGAAAGTAAATTAGGTCTCTAGATAAAAGCAGATAAGTTATTGTTTACGAAATTCCTCTCTCCTTCAAGATCACGTTCAATGCACTCAACCAATGAATTAGTTCTTCGTACTAAATGCCCCAAATCAAAATCTGATTGCCATGCATGTCTAATTATTTTCAATATTACAGATATATTACTGATAATGTATGTTTTCATTTCATTAAAGAAATTGATAGGTTTATCAAATCTATGTGATATGTTGGGAGTAGAAATTCCCAACGGTGTTGTACTTATTGCCAATGGAGTCATCAACAAAGGACCCAGATATAGAGTGTATTTTAGGTATTTATTCCTGTTTTCATACTCAATTTTTATGCTTCTTGTTGGCTAACAGGTCGTGCAAGTACACCATTATTAGCTTGATGTAGTTTCATGAGACACGTGATTCCTATTCCAGAGATATCAACATGAATTTTTGTTTGATTAATAACCTTTTTGTGACGATCCTTTACTTTATCAATATTCAATATTTTACCACCCCTTTCATACTTCGCATTTTTCAATGTGACTGAATGGTCATCAAAAGTAATAATTTATTCAGCATTTTGCTTCTTTGTTTTCTAATTTTCTGTTACAAAAACACTAACCAAATGAGGTGGCCCAACATTTTCAACTGCTACGTCTATAGCTCCTTCAAGGCTTCATGTTCTTAAGAAAATTTTGTATCTAGATGATGTAGCCATATACATTCTTTCTATATTGAAACTTTGATCAGGCTCTTTTTCATTTCCATTACTTGATAGCCCACTGTGAACTGGTTTTGTATTTGCAGTATGTCTTCTCTTTTTTTTACTTCAGGATGAATTTCATCAGCATGATTTGTGGAAGGTACAAATTTCTCTACATAAGTACCAATACTTGGTTCTTCAAAAGTTTCTTCAACATCTATGACTTTCCCTTAATTTTTTGTTGATGCATTTTGAATTTCCTTGCTTTGCTCTCTAACTTGTGGAAACAAGTTCCCATACCCAACAATTTCCAAATGTGTTCTAAAGAGACCCTCCTTATAAAATTATTTAATAGATTCAACTTCACTTAAGTTAAAAGGACACAAATTCTCTCTGAGCTCTGCAACATGAGTCACATTCTTCATCGTGATTTATCCAAGAATACATGGAAAAGAAATAAATTGCCGTATTTTTTTTATTTCAAATATAATCAAATGGTCATAGTATTTCCTATATAGTTCAGTAAAAAATTACCTATCCATCAATTTTTTTGGAAATAACAACGAATTACCTTGAAATCCATAAATTTAAATTAGTGTATTACTTTATCTTTCTTCATGCATACCTTTTTCGCATAGGAAAACCTGTGCTTTGCGGATATTTGATGAGGTTTTTGTCTAGTTATCTTGAAGTTGGCTTTCTTTACAAAGACATCTTGAATTAAACAAAAATTTAATTAATCTTTATGCTTCCACAAAATAGGATACTAGAATTGAATTGGTTCTTGATTCACATTAAATTTAGGATTATATGGCAAGCTACAAAAGACATGGATGGAAATGAAAGTTGTTATTAAATATGCCATCATGAAGAACCTATTAGTCCTGGATAAATTGAAAAATTGAAAAGATAATTCATTAGAAATGATATTAGCCCAGTGGAATATACAATATTTTTTATATGTGTGATAAAGCATATAGAGAATGCATTTTGGAACATTTGTTATAGTTTCTCAGCCCATCATGCATGCACAAAGCCAAAAAAGTTCCCTAAATGACTGTTCAAACAAATAAATATCTAGAAAAAAAAGATCAAAAGGAACCTGTCAATTTGGCGAAATGAAATACCCAACAATTTTAGCCTCGCATGCCTCTAACTTTGGGAAACTATTATCTTCCAACAAATTTAAATGCATATTAGGTTATGGTAGCTTGAATATCCATTTGAATGCCTTTGGATTTAGAGGAATCATTTTTGTTGGTTGCACAATTGTTATTGCTCTTGAATCAAAATTGTTTGTGCACAAATCAAAAACTCCTGGCACACACGCAACATTCTCCAATCAACTAGTTTAAATATTGTTGTTTTTCTTCTCTTTCATCGCTAGATTCACATAGCACTCATATGCAATTGAACAATGAAATTTCTCATCGATACGAGGAGGTGAGTTAATCATACCAGTGCAAATATGTTCTTTTGTTCCTCTGTTAGCCATGTTCATTTGTACCTAAAAACACTTTCTCAATCAATAACTCTCTCAATGTCAGTTAACTACACAAATTTTCATTTTTGTAAACAATCACTAGTTGTTACTACTACAAGCACAAAATTAGTCGTTACTATTGCAACTGTGAAATATGTCATACAAAATATATTTCAACAAATATCAATTGAAGATATCAAAGAAAAAATTTATGGAAACTAGTACAAATAAATCTCAAAATTCCAAAAGCATCTCATCCATTTATTATGCATCTTGCTTCTCCATTGATATGAATTCTTTGTGATGATAAAATTATCTTACAGGTTGCCGAGAATAACTCTCATTGTGAAATACATGCTTAGTTATCCCTACTACGAAGTGATTTTTTCACTTGGATGGTCCCCACTACTATGTCGTTGTTGACTTTTATTTACGAATATCCTGACACACAAATTTGAAGAAGTTCAGAGATGCATGCAACTTTGGAAAATCATTATAACTTACTTTTCTCTCTTATCTCTTAACCATTTATTATTTTTTTTCGTAAACACATAATATTTTTCCTAAATAAAGTTTAGTTAAACATTAATCACATTTAAAAAGAGTTCATGAATGTATGGAAAAAGTGACATGTGAGATGGAAGTATGCGAAGAAAATGTGTGAAGTAAAGAGTATGTACAGGGGATGGAACACGAAAAAAAGGCATAAACACTTCTACACATTCACACATTATACACAACACTTTTGCAACCATAAACTAGCTTAAATTATGATAAAATAATTAACAAATTTGAGTTATCAAACACAAAAAAAAAGTAAAGTAAATAATGCTTAAATATTTAAGAATACTCATACCTTAAAAGTATATAAAATTCCTACAATATAGTCCTTATCATCTTGTAACTATTAAATTAATTACTTATCCATTTTGGACTCTATGTGAGAAAGAAAAAACAAATGTGTCGTTTCAACTTATATGAGATAGCTAAGATTTACAAAAGTATGTTGTATTGCATTTATATTTGTCAGTGAACTGTACTCATTCAAAACAAAATGCATATCTTATGCGAGATTATAATCACACAAAGTTTAGCCAAGCACGAACTGCATCATGATAACTCTAGTATGAATGTGAAATATGAACACAGAATTTTTTAATGGAAAACTTTTTCCAAATGTGATCAATAATTGTCTTATTCCCGAAAACAAAATTTCCTGTTACTAATTGTAATTGTTTGCATTGCATTCACTCTAATAATTTTTTACTTTGTTTACTATTTGAATTGACTTCAATATTGAAATCTCCAATAAGTATAAAACACTACAAGAAAAAGACGCTCTAGCGGAGGTTATAAAGGAGGTTTTTAGTGTTATAAAATTGGCCAAAATTGTCAAAAAAACAATTGCTACAACATCCGTTTATAGTTACGGAGGTTTTGGTGGAGCTTTTAATGAAAATTCAACACAACTAAAAAATAATGGGCGGTCGGAGGTTATTACGGATGTTTTTCTCATCGGTGCACTACTGTAGCTTTAATGCACCGATGCGTACATGTAGAAGGTGGTCTGGGGCGGTCGAAGGAGAATGCACCAGGCCGTTAAGGTATGAAACCACAACAGGCATAGTGTTGGTGATACAACACACGGGGCCGTTGTAATTGGCCTTGGGATTTGTGTGGTGCCCATAGGTCATATCAACGCATCGGTGCGTAGAGTTATAGAAACGCACTGGTGCGCATTATCACACAAATGCACTGAGATCTATAATTGGTATCGGTATTTGTACGGTGCCCATAGGTCGTACAAATGAACCGGTGCATATAGACACATAAACGCATCGGTGCACAGTATCACACAACAACACCAAGATTTATAATTGGTATCAGTATTCGTGCGGTGCCCATATGTCATACAAATTGACCGATGCGTATAGACACATAAACGCACTGGTACGCAGTATCACACAAACACACCGATATTTATAATTGGTATTGGTATTTGTGTGGTGCCCAGAGGTCATAGAAACGCACCAGTGCACTTCATAATACAAATGCACCTGCGTACAGTAACTAACATGCATCGGTTTTCATTTTTTATTGTTTAGAAACATCGACCTATGACAGTGCAATTATTGTGATTTTTTAAATTCATTATTCATCAAAAGTCGACACATCTTATAACAGTATTCATATTAATTAAATTTTTATTAATGCATTTGAATGTGATGTTTGGATTAATTTTTTATATCATATCATAATTATTGTGATTTTTTAAAATTCATTATTCATCAAAAATCGACACATATATCTTATAACAACATTCATATGAATTAAATTTTTATTAGTGCATTTGAATGTGATGTTTGGATTAATTTTTTATATCATATCATCAAATTTCACATCTCTTCATTGTAATATTTAATCATCCATAAATTTAATCAGTGGTGTTATATTTCATAGCGACAATGGAGAACACAATAGAATAAATTAAAACATATGTTATCATATATATATATATATATATATATATATATATATATATATGAATAAGACAATATTTTTCATACAAAATGGGACAGTTATTATTATCCCTTTGTCTTTCAATTGGGACACTATGTCCATTACATTAAAAAAAAAATGTCTGATTTCACAGGACAATATTTCAAAAAATACAACGCGTTGCTTTGATATCCAAACATAGTGATCATCATTCTTCGCTTGAAATTTTATCACTGCTAGAGCTACTTCCATGACTTGGGTTATTTTTAGGAATGTTTTGTTTATGGTGTTGATTGTTTTCTTCTTCTTCACCTCCATCTACAAACATAAAAAATAAACTGTAATGAGTGTATATACATTGGTGAGAATAATGAAAATTGCAATATTAAATAATATACATCAGTGTAAATCGAAAATAAATGACGTACCATTGCAACAATTGACTCATAAACTATACACATTCTTTCAAAACCATGTAACATGCCATCTTTCAAGATTTCATCTGTTGGCGCAGTTCCATACTTTGTTTCCTGCAAGTTTTATACCTCACAATAAATCATATATTTAATATAAAATATTTTTTTGTTCTATTAATTATAGACGGAGCTCAGTAAAACAAGATCAATAGATGCTTACAAATTCCACAATTAAGTTTTGATATGCCAACATATACTCACAACCATATTTAACCCAATTTCAATCAATTCCTCTGATGGTTCTTCTTTGTATGTTAGCACCTTTTTGAAGACATTCAATGATGATTTTTGTAAAACAACTTAAAAAATACATAAATGAAATCTTGTTACGTTGTTATAAGGAAGTAAAAATTACTCACAAACATAGATATAAACCCTTTTCCTCCTTGTTGTCATGTTTTATGTGCTGAATGGGTTCCATTTTCTTTTCTTTTCTGCAAGAAAATACTTTAAAATTAATATTTAATGCTAAATTGTTTATTTATTGTACCTAATGATCGAAAATTTCAATGATTACATATTACATTTGAAGCACGTTGTTGTTGATATGGCTCCTCCTCTAATGCAATTTTGTCCATTTCTTTGACCGTCTGCTTGTACACCTTTTTGGACATTCCTACTGGCATATTTCTGATATCAGCTCATTCATCTTTTCAGATTTTCATAACCTTCCTAAAAATGTAACATGACAATAAACTATTTAATTTTTATATTGATATATGAAAAGTAAATATAACAAAATTGATATTTATAAATAATTCTAGACAAGCATTTAAAGGAATATTACTTTTTCATTCCTTCTTTTTTGTTGTTGTAATTTTTTGCTATTAAAAGTCTGACATGTCTCATTGACCAATTCTCTGGAAACTCTTCCTGTAGTTTAGATAAAATTTGGTTCTTTGAATCATTGGATTGGTTTTTGTATTTTAATTGGAAAGAACATCTATACATTCATTCCACTAGATTCCTCAAACTTTTGTAAAATATTTTCCCCCTTTCATTAACCTCCAGCACCACTCCAGATGAGCTAAGGAGAAATTCATTTTCATTTGCATGTTCTATTTTTTTTCTTTTCTTAGAACAAAATTCCTTTTTTGAGTTGTTGGTCCCTACAAAACATTAAACATATGTGAATTAATAGACTGTTTGACACATGTTATCTAATAATTTTAATTATATTATTAATGAAAATTAAAAAAAGAAACTCATATTGGATCGACAGTATTTTTTTCATTCACCTGATTCATCCTTTTGCAATTTTTCCATCAAGATTTTACGCTCTTCTGGTCCTAGATCAGAAATAACCTTATTAAGCTTCGTTGTTTTATGGCTCTGCATGATACACGGTAAAAAATACATATTAGTTAAACTTACATATAGTTCAAAAATAATAATTTTTGTAAATAATTTACAAAGAACTTGCCTTTTTTTCTTTTCTTGATGTGTTATCAATATTTTTGTTACTTTATATCTTTTCAGTCATTTATTTATCAATCTCAAACTTGTACCATATCATTCATTAATATATTAATAGATAAATTATCAACTTTTCAGGTAAAAAAAAAATCTCAAGAGACCGGTGCACCATTCATGGTGTACGCACCGACGCCGATGCATGGGGGTCTTAGAAATGCACTGCACAAATAGTATAATAGACCGTGTAGTGCTCTATGTCAATAAGGAGCACCGGTGCATTACATGTCAACCACCACACTGATTAACCATGATAAAATAATAAAAATTTTCCAATGTTATTTTTTGTAGCATAAACCGGTGCCATATTTTACATATGGCGCTATGATAAAAAAAAATTGTTTTTAATTTTTTATCACATTACTTTTGCGGTGTGCTTGTACAATAGAGAGCACCAGTGCACTATTTTATGCCGAGCGCACCGATGAAAAAAAAATCTGTTTTCTTTAAATTCACGCAAGGGCTAACATGGATTGGGATCCGACTATCAAAATTGTCCCATCGGTTGGATGTCTTACGTCCATATTTAGCAATAAAAACCCTATAAATCTAAATTGAAAAGCCCAAATTCTGAAATCACAGAAAGAGGGAGAAGAAAGGGAAGAAACAAAAAGAATGTAGGGTTTGTATTTCTTGAAAATGTATTTTTTTTTTAGTGAAACAGAACGTGCACGGTGCACCATAATGAAATAGCACACTGGCTGCATATTTTACAAATGGCACCCTGAGAAATTTTTTATTTTTTTTATTTTTTTTTATCATAGTACTTTCGCACTGCGATGGGATAATAGAGCACACTAGTGCTCTAAGTTACGCGGGGCGCACCGATGAAAAAAAAAAAAAATTTAATTTATGCAAGGACCAACATGGATTAGGATATGACTATGCAAGTCTTCCTGATGGGTTGGATGTCTTCAGCTTATATTTAGTAATACAAACCCTATAAATATAAATTGAAAAGCCCTAATTCTGAAATCACAGAAAGAGGGAGAAGAAAGGGCAGAAACAAAAGGAGTGTAGGGTTTGTTTCTAAAATGGATTTTTTTTGTGCGAAACAGCACGTTCGCGGTGCACCATAATGAAATAGTGCACTGGTGCCATATTTTACATATGATGCACTAGTAAAAAAATATTTTTCTTTTTTAATTTCTTATCATTGTACTTTCGCGATGCGCTAGTATAATAGAGCGCGCTGGTGCGCTATGTTACACAGGGCACACTGACGAAAAATAATATGTTTCTTTTTCTTAATTCACGCAAGGGCCAACATGGATTGGCATCTGACTATGTAAGTTGTACTGTGGGTTGGATGTTACGACTATACAAACCCTATAAATTTAAATTTAAAATCGCTAATTCTGAAATCACAGAAAGAGGGATAAGAAAGGGTAGAAACAAAAAGAATCTAGTGTTTATTTCTAAAAATGGAATTTCTTATTTATTTTGTTTCTAAAAACTGCAGAAAAAGTAAAAAAAACTGTAGGAAAAGTAAAAAAACAATAAACTTTGATTTTGTTCTTTTATTGCATAAAAAAAATTGCAGAAAAAGTAAAAAAACAATAAACTTTGATTTTTTTCTTTTACTGCATAAAAAAAACTACAGAAAAAAGTAAAAAAAACAATAAAATTTATTCATGAAATCGTTTGAAATTATATGAAATAGGGTTTGAATCACCAGTGGTTGGAATTCTGATTGTCTGAATACTTCTGTTCGGACGTATTTCCCTACTCTAGAGTTCTCTCGTGCTCTGTTTGCTCCAGGTATGTATCCTGCAAATCTCTGGCTAAAATTTTTTGCAAAAATAGTGAAATAATGAAAAGTGTTTAGTATTTTCGAAAAAAAATTGCCGCCCATTTTTCAATTTACTGCTTTTTTTCACTTAAAGAAAATAGAGTTGTGCTTTTTTTATTTGCGGTTATTCGCCACCGGTGCATCCCTTCATTGAACCGCACCGATGCGTCTGGGAATAAAACGACACCGGTTCACATTACCAAAAACACACCGATGTGGTGTTCTGTACATTAGGCACTGAAATTACATTTAGGTGTGTGCACCAAAATTTATTGTTGTTTTGTTCAAATGCAAGGAGAAAATATCATAATTATATTGAATGGATAATTCTCTAAAATCTAGCTCATTCCATAATATTTCTCAAATTCCATCGTGGAGTTCTCCCTATCCATCTCGAGATGTAATATTTACTTCAGATTTTATTTATATTTTCACTATTTAATTGAATTTATGTTTTTTATCCATGTATTCAATCATGCACAGCTTAATTAAATTTATAATGTATACAAATTTGCAGGTTCATGTAGATTTAGAATCAAGTTAAAATGCACAAAATATTCAAACTATTCCAAAACGTTGGAAGTTCTTATCAGGAACTGCATACCGCAAGCCGCATTTAGTAAATTAAAATGGACAGCTGCTTCACCCTGCCAATTGTAACAATATTGCACCTTCTAGCCACAATCCCGGGAAAATGGTGGTAATAATTATAATTTTTTGGTATATATATTGATTAATATGTAATTATTTCAACGTCAAACCAATTTATAATCACGCAATATTGTCAACATGGTTACTAATTGATATCATATATTTTGTACTAATCATGTTCAATTTTTTTTTTTTTTAATTATTAGGATTCTAGTGATAATGAACGACCTACCTACCATATTCTGTTGCACCCCACGATAATTTCAAATCGAGAGAAGACTGAATTAATAGAAAAAATCAAAGAGTAACGATACCAAGAATGGTTGAATCAACCACCAATTCAATTCCCGCTACGTCCAGATTCACCAATTAGGAATGACTACAACAATAGTAGTTCTTCACAAGCTGGTAATGGAGGAAATCAAATAGAGGTTGGTATGGATGATTACTTAAGGGATATGAATTCCATGGAGACAATTTTGTTAGATGCATTCCATAACGATGATCAGCTAGGGGATGATGCTCATGTCGCTAACACCTTTTTCGAAAGACTTAAATTTGCTTCCACCACGCCTCTCTTTGGACCTGGCAGTCAGTCAAAGTCTACCCAGTTGGGGACAACGATATTACTGTACAACTTGAAAGCAAAGTTTGTCTTGTTGAATGCATGTTTCTCGAAACTTTTGAGGTAAGTTACCATAAATTACTCCCTTATATAAATTTGAAATATAATCAGTACACTGCAATGAACATTACAAATGGTAAATTTTATGAACATTAATAATTACATTGACATTAATGTACATTTATTAATATATTTTTCCATGATCACCAACTACAATTTATTATAAGATAAGGTTCTTCCGAGTGATAATGTCTTGCCCGGTAGCTGCGAAGAGGCAAAGAAATTGTTGAAAATGTTGGGTGTTGAGTGCATATCATATCATGCATGTCCAAATGATTGTATTCTATATAAAGGAGAATATGCAGACAAAGATATGTGTCCGAAATGTGGGCATGAAAGGTATGATAAATCAAAAAAGAAAGGTAAATCACGTATTGGTCCTCCTTTTAAGATATTGAGGCACATGCCTATAATCCCAAGGATTCAAAGGCTCTTTCGTTGCAAAGAATTAGCTATGTTGTAGGGATGGCATGCCTCACACAGAAGTGAGTTGGGAGTTATGTGAATCCCAACTGGTTCAATAGCAATGAAGCATATAGAGGATACATGGCCCGAAAAATTCAAGGATGAATTACGAAGTCTACGACTCAGCATAGCCATGGATGGCGTCAACCCATATTCCCTCCAGAACACCAACTATTATTTTTTCCTTGTAGTATTGATTAATAACAATATCACCCCATGGTTTTTCGTGAAGAATGAGCATCTTATGTTGGCTCTCATAGTCCCTAGTAGAAGACAAGTGAAGAATATGTATGTCTACTTACAACCACTAGTAGATGAATTGAAGGAATTATGGGATGGGATAAATGTATACGATGCATCAAGACCCATCGCAGCAGAGAGGATTTTTATGTTGTATGGCATACGTTCTTACATGACACATCATTATCCAGGCTTAGGAGTCTTCTATGCTAAATCACATGTTTAAGTTATTGATTTACTTAAATATGTAACAATATTCTTTCACATATTAGTTATTTAATTCGTTGTAATATTTTTTTTGATCTTCATGATATTCTTTAATGTGCCATGCATATTAATTAATATATACAAATATAATCTCGCAGGTCTTGTAACAAAAGGGTATTTTGGATGTAAATGTTGTGGACCTTCTCTGAAAGCTAGATGGTCCAAGGACCTACGAAAGCCAGTGTATGATTGCTCCAGGGTATTCCTACCAGAATAACACCCGTACAGAAGAGAAGCATCAACTTTCAATGGTAAATGAGGGAGAAACCAAAGGCCTCCAATAATGACACCAACTGAATGGCTTAGATAATATGAGAGAGAGAAGGAGGAGTTCATAGAAATGTTTGATTCAAATGGGGAGCCTATGTTTCATGATCCAGGTTTCTTCGACACCTATGTTAATAAATTTCCCATTGGGATGAAAAGGAAATCTATCTTTTATGACCTCCCATATTGGGAGCATCTTAAGATTACCCACTTATTAGATCCCATGCATATATTTAAAAATGTTTCATCTTCTTTATGGAGGCACATATCATCAAAACAAAGTGACACATTGGCTGTTAGGAAAGATCTTATTACTTCAAAAACTAAAAAGAAACATTGGCTAAGACGATTAGAAAGTATGGGATCAGAGGCATGCGCTGGTCCCTCTAATTCATGGTTTTTCAAAGAAGGAGATGTCCCGTAGATTTTTTTAAAAAATGATATTTCTTTGGCAAGAATTCAGACAGTTTAATGGTAGAAGTGTGCCTTATCCCGATCATTTAAAAGAGAATATGCCAAAAATATGCCCCAACAGTTGGTTTGTTGACCAAGTCAGAGAGAAATACGGTGCTACCAGTCATTACCCACGTACTGAAGAGGATGCGCTAAACGTAGGGACTAGGTGCAGCAACTCGGTAAAAATATTTTTAATTTATATGTAAATTTGAAACTTATAAGACATCTACATTTCATATTTTAATAGTTGGGTTATTATAAGACACATGACACTATGATTTTTTTAACTTTTTTATAATAGGTGCATTTGTTCCCATCTATGTGGGCATATGGACACCATTTTCACACAGAAAATGTCGATGCTGCAAACATCACACAAGACTACAGAGTGGAAGTCGATTTCGATAAATCTAGTCGATCTAGCCACTATAATCAAAACCTAATACTAGGGACATTAGGTTTCGTTGGAAAGATACGAGAGATCATTGAAGTGGATTTCTCTTCTTTCGAATGTGTTATTTTTAGGTTCAAGTGGTGGGACACCTTTGATCGGAATAATGTAAAGGAAGATCACGATAGTAGAATTATATGTATCAACTCTAGAAAGATGTGGGATGAAGCTAAGGAGCCCTATGTTTTCCCCAAACACTGCAACCAGGTGTTATTTTACCCAGATGTGATGGATAGGGATTGGTGGTTCGTATTGACACATGATCCTAGATCAAAACATATTTTTGAGAACAATAGTGTTATCATGCCATGCGAGCTGGAAGATAATGAGGGTGATCATGAGAACCGAGAGTGATATGGTACATGTGTTATTTCATCAATATTTATACTTTTTAAGATGGGTTTTTCTAAACATTATAATATGTATTTTGAATTAAGTGGTAATTTGCATTGTGTTAATGTTAAAATCAATAATTCACTTGATAATTTGCAATTATGTTGATCTCAAAAACAATGACATACTGTATAAATTATTTCTTTTTTTGTATCTAAGATCATAATAAAATAATGATAATTCTAAAGTACATGAATTTATTTGCATTATTCTAAACTTTATTATGTTACAATAATTCATATTATTCTAGATTTATTATTTTACAATTATTTAATATTTAAAAATTTTAATAAATTCGTTTCACATTAATAGAATTAAAATTTTACAAATATTTTACATACAATTACAATTAAAATTAGAATTAGAATTAGAATTACGATAACAATTTTACAATTTCACATAAAATTACAATTAAAATTACAATTACAATTTTAGAATTTTACATACAATTACAATTTTACAATTACAATCAATTCACAGTAATACAATTAAAATTTTACAAATATTTTACATTCAATTAGAATTAGAATTACAATTGCAATTGCAATTACAATTTTACAATTTCACGTACAATTACAATTTTAGAATTTTACATATATACAATTACAATTTTACAAATAAAAAAATTAAAATTACAATTACAATTTTACAAATTTACATATATACCATTACAATTACAATTTTATAATTTTACATACAATTAGAATTACAAATATTACAATTTTACAATATCACGATCATTTAATATTTAATTAATTAATAAACATCACGTTCATGATAACCATCGTAAAAACATCATATTTGACTGAAAAACACATTCAAAATCGCTAACATCATCGTGATCATGATCATCTAATAAAACACAATTAACATTATATATTAACATCATCACAACACAAACATCAAATATACATCTCATGTCAAATAACTCATGCTATCACATACACATTTATTTGCAAGCTGCACATTGAATGAACATATCTAACATGGCCTAATAATATACACATCATGATGATCACCAAAATGTGAATTAAGTACAACTGCAACATGAACATAAAATACATGGACCATATATATATATATATAACTGAATAATTTTAAAAATATACAACTATAATCTAATTTTCGTGGATCAGCTGGTGGTAGTACAACATCAATAGCAATACTAGTGGAGGCCTGCTCAGTCAATCGTGCAGCCTCGATAGTGGATGGTCCGGCCTGCTCATGATCATGAGTACTGATGGATGTTGTAGGCTTCTGACTGGACATGGCTGATGGTCTAGCCTCATCTCCATGATGACTGTTGCTAGATGCTAGTGGAGGCTCATGCTCATCTGGTACAGCGCAAGGTGAACGATCATGAGATGATGAGTCGCTTCTCGCGAACTTTCCATCACGTGCTACGGATTGACCACGCCTATAATGTGTAATAGTCCTCCTCATTTATGTAACAGTTTTCATAGCTCCTACGACATGTTGCATCAGGTTGTACATGGCACGTGGCATGCCTCTCCACATTTGTAATAGCCCATCATCGGCCTATGTGTCTTTGTAATGAGCAGGCCTGATGCTTGCCTCAATAATCAATGCACTGAGTTGGTTGCCCGACTCCATCCTGTATCTAGCATCAAGTCGACCGCGCCTAGCAAAAGGCGGTATCGGTGCACCAGCAGGAGTAGGTCCCTCTGCACCGGCATCCTGATCATGATCCTCGTCATCTAGCATACCCTGATCGTCATTAGGATCCACACCTAGATCATGTGGTGGTGTCAGAATCTCCTCGCCATCAAAAGAGCCAATGACTGCAAAATATATACAAGTACACAACAATAATTAGACAATTTAATTACAGAATTTAATAAAAACAAGTTAAAGAGCATGCTAGAATAAATTTAAATAAAACAGTAATATTACCTCTATCATTTGGTGGCTCATCAACTATGAAGAGGATGTTGGCATACCCTCGCCAATCAAAACCTGCATAAGGACAGGGGACCATAATAAAGGGATTCTCATCAAAACTGGCTAGCAACTCCAGTGCATCATGTGATATCCTCACTGGAAATAGTCTCATCCCTCTTGGGCATCATTTGCCCCCACATGTGAATACGTGCCTCAAACATTCACCTACGAGGTTGTCGAAGAAGAGTAGGCCTCGTCTCTGGAAACCTCTCAAAAAATAAACAAAAAATATCTAAAGAAAAAGGAAATTTGACCCTCCCTGGTGCATGAGAAAAGCATCTATCTAAGGTTGTACGAAACTGCCGCAAAAAAATGGCAGACCACCTGACAAGTCGTGGCTCATGTACTAAAGAATCAACATAATATAGAAGCGAGCAACTAATGCATTTCCTATCACTGGTGTTGTGCGAAATGGTCGAAATTATAAGTGAGAGACACTGCACCTCCTCACTACCAAATGCACCAATACGTAACTGACCTCTAGCGACCTAAAACTCTGTAGGAGACAGTACATTTGCTCCAATGTATCTTTGGGTGTAAACTAATTGACTCCCTACTACACATCCAGCTAGAACCTCTAGGAACGAGGGAAAATCCACCCCTCTCCTCGATATCCCTTTAATGAAATATATATCTTCCTTAGTGGGCATGTACCACAGGTTGATACCAACCCAGAAAGCCTGTTGGTGGGCATTCCACCTTTAGATAAGATGTCTCAAAAAAAAACTATGGCCCTTTAGGGAAGTAGCCTCCTTAGAGAACTTGAGGAGGCATACCTGCCTTAGGAGCCCTATGTAGCTGCTATAACAGGGTGAGGGTACGCATCTCTCCTCCCCTCTTGTGTCTCCCACAGGCGAACCATGTTATACTACTCCTCATATTGTTGTTGTTGTTCCCCCTTTTCTCTCCTTTCATGTCTCTGAATGATTTACATATTAAACATACTTTTTTTATTAAATGAGAGTTGTATTTAGAAATATACATATCTAATTTTATTTTGAAAAAAAATTAAAAAATGGTCAGTGTGCCAAAAACATAGTCACGCACCAGTCCCGGTGCGTCTTTGTATGGAGCGCACCAGCATCAGTGCACCAAATAATATTCAGTGCACTGGGGGCAGTGCTCCAGAAAAATTTGTAGCATATCATTGAATATGTACGGTGTCAAGAGGGCGGTGCGCTGAATAAACTCTATGCCCCGAGACGTGCAGTTAAGTTAGTGGACCAACCTCTTGTTCTTGGCAAGAAATAAGGTCTTTGAGCAAGACTCAGGTTCATGATAGAGGCCATCAAGGTTTCTGCAGTAGTATAGCACAACGTCGACATTTTCACTCTACTCCGAAGAGCAGAGAGTCTCACCCGAGGCGTGCCATGACCTTAAATGAGGTTAGGAACAGATCATATATCGACCAACCACAACTATAGATTGACCAGATAGATCTAAGTACTCCAACCAGGTTTAGATACCTTACAGAAGGTGCTACTCATGAACATATTCCAGATAAAAATCAAAATTTAAAGCGGCCAATACATTCACCATAACTAGATGTGCATAATATAATTCAGGACATCAAACCCGGATAGGAGTATATTTCATTAAAAATAGCGAATAGTTACATTACTCCTCAGAGTGACCACAACATGACTTATTACACTATTACCAATTAGAATAGAATAGAATGAACAGAGCTCTCCTACAGCTCCCTTCCTCTGCTCTCCACTGCACCAACCTCTCGTCTACGTTGGTTGACTGCATATTTGTTCCTTTGCCAATGTGACTATCAGTTTTCCCTTCTTTCCCACTCTATTTTTTGTTGCATCTCCCTGATCACTGGGAGTTCCGCTGTTTGTTCTTGTCGCTCCTTTCTGCCATCCGTGCTAGTTTCCGCAACTATTGTGCCAC
The DNA here is from genome assembly GCA_034641835.2 of Pinus albicaulis. Classification (NCBI taxonomy): domain Eukaryota; kingdom Viridiplantae; phylum Streptophyta; class Pinopsida; order Pinales; family Pinaceae; genus Pinus; species Pinus albicaulis. The sequence goes on along the minus strand of CM076581.1, from coordinate 632,642,590 downwards.
CTGCTCTCCCGCTCTTCGCAACCGTGACAACTCTCTGTCTACCATGGTTGTGCTCTTCCACCCGGTATCTGCGACTCAAAACCATTTCATTTTCAAAGCAAGTGCCCCAAAAGGCCCCGACCACATGCTATTGACTCGTCCCATGTCAATCCTTTTCTCCTTCCTCGGTCTCCATTGGTCTGCTTGCCTCCGCGGCTGGCCCTATCTTCTCTATTTCTTCTCCTTTTCCAAACAAGGGCCCCAACTTGGGGACCTTTGATAACACTGATGCTTTGAGTGCGGCGAAATCAACAATGGCTTGTTTCCATTCCTTCATGAGAAGGTTCATCTTTCTAGTGATTTTTTCTGCTTCCTTTTCTCCTGAAATGGCTGGCAGCTTGCTAAATACTTCCTTAACTTTGATATCGGCCCCAGCAGCCATTTGTTGTATCGTTTATGTAATAAGCTTCACTAGTTGCCTCAATTCTCGGAGGACCTGTGTGGTTTCCACTGAATGTTCTTCAATCCTCTGTATCTTAGTCTCCATCTCCTCCGCTTGGTTGTACAAGTGGTTAAGGCCGTCGGGGTCTGTGGCCTCCTATATTTCTTTTGACACTTGCTACACCTGCACTGAGATGGGTTGTGCCTTCATAGTCAACGAGGTTGAACACTTGTGCAAATGTTTCAAAAGGTTGTAAGCTTCCTTCACTGTGGTGCCCAATGTTTCCTGCATCCCGGTTACTTGTTTCTGCTTCTCTGTGACCTTCTCTGCATATATGACAGTAGGTTCTGGCAGCGCCGGCTTGGTCGCTAGCGCTGCTTTCAGCTCTTGATTCTCCTTGCTGATACTTGAACATTTTGTCTTGACATGAGTGGACCATTCGACCAGCATTCCAGTTGATATGTCCCCTAGTGTCTAGTCATCCTAAGCCCTTATGGTCGGCCAGAGATCCCTAAAAACATCTGTCACCTTCTCTATTTTTTCCTGCAAGCTATCCTTTTCTACTTTCAACTAATCAGGCTCTTCAGTAAGTGCACTAATTTGTAGTTGTTGATGCTCAAACCTCTGCTGGAGGTTGTTGTGGAGTCCTTCGACCTGTTGTGATTCATGCTGAATGCAACTATATAGTTGTGATGTTCCCCAAGTCTGCATACTCTCAGCCTTAGACATATCTTGGTTTGGTGATCTCTCCCTAAGCGGCTGACCGTTGGCTATTGACCTGGCTGACTATTCTTGTGGTGATGTCGGTTGGGTCAGTTGTGGCGGCGGATTTCTTGGGTTACCCATGCTTGGGGTAGGTTGAACCTATTTTGGTATTAATTTTTCTTGCTAAAACGGGTTCAATTCCTTGGGCGAGGGAATTGTATCTACAGTAAAGTATCCCCCACGCACTAATAAGTTTAGAAAAGTGCTATGCTCCGTTGGAGGGTGGCTAACCTCGAGTATCATGGTCGTAATTGAGTTAACCTCTACCTCGGTTTCCCCATTTTTCCTGCTTAGCATTTTGACTGGGTCTGAAATGGTCGGTGATGTGGAAGGAGTGCGAACGGAACGGTATTTTGAAGTGAATGATGTGTGAGGCGACAACTAGTAAGTGTGGGGAAATGAGGTGTAAGTGTGGGCTGGGGATGAAGTGTGAACATTTAGCACTGAAAATGGGTTGAATATAGTTAGCTCAGAGGTTTCTTGGGGGGTCATCTCTGGCTCCTCTTGAATATGAGCTCCTGTATACATAGGTTGCTTTTGATCCTCCCCAGTGAGATCAACGACTTGGCTAGACACTATAAATTTTGCCTTCTTGGCCTTAGGTGTAGCTACGGGTGGCTTAGGTGCTTTATTCTTTTTTATTAGAACTGTGGTGGTTGTCAATGTTGAATTAAACAAGTTGGAAGGTAGGGTTGTGACTTTGGGTACAACTATGGAAGGAGATGTAGAATTGGAGGCCTAAAACTCTGAAAAAGTAGGAAATAGAGGAGAAGCACTGGTTAGAGTTTGCATTACCCAATTAAAGCCTTGTACCTTCGTGTTCAGATCCTTGATTATGGGTGTTAGCTGTAGCCAAGACACTCTGTTCAGTGTTTCATCCAGCATTTCTCCTGGTAGTGGATTTTGCAACATGCCATCAAACGAATAGTGATAGACCCCGCTTCTGACCCCCATTCCCACCCCCAGACAGAAACATACTTCAGTGTGGAATGCTTTTTCATCAATTTTAAACTTCAACGGTCTCATTTTGAATATCGTTTCTGCCATGCAGGTGGGTCGGATGTAGCTTTGTTTGTGGCTAACTCCAAACCATTTCTGCGTAGAATAATTATCCAACAAACAATTTGGGATTCTTTGTTGTCTCGCCACTATGTCCACCATATTCATGTACCAGAATGCGAATTTGACTGCTAGGTTGTTTATAAGGTCTATCTTTTCCCCCTTTCCTCCTCTCTTCGTGTCGTATTTCCTATAATAGTCACCATCTCCTGCCTTTTTTTCTCTCTTGGAGATAGTCTAGAACATTGTGGACACGTTTCTTCCTTCTACTGATAATCCCATTAGCCTGTGAATATCTTTTGCATGTATCGTTATTTCCTTTCCTAGCCACAGTGACCCGTTCTGGATCCTACTCAGTAAGAATTTTGTACACTGCATCACAGCTCCTGTGGTTCCAAACACTAGAATATTTCTGAGGTTCAACATCGTTGATTGTTGGATACCTATGAAGTCTAGGTGCACTCTTACCACTTCTTCTCCTGCTTCAGTAGCATAATTTTCCATATAGACCTGCCTCTTCATTGCTAGAAACTAGTAGGACTCCATAAGGTCTGTGTCGATCAATGACGCATTGTTGTATTTCCCCACCAACAACTCCATTTTGTGGATTCTCTCGTCGAGCTCCTGCTCGATGACTGTTGGTGCTACCTTGGTCATTTTTTCTCTTCTTTGGTATAATTGAAAAGCTACTCCTGCTCTTTCTTTGTAAACTCCTACCTCTGGATGCTCCCTCTGGACTTCTTCTGATGAAGTTTCTCTCACTGCTACTGCTGTTTCTGGTTCTATCTCGGACTTCTTCGGCATTCTCATGCTTTCTTTCATGCAGGTTATGTAAGTAACCGACATGAATGAGGTTGATAAGACCCCATAACTAATTAATTTTTCCTGCTTCCCCTGCGACTATAATTGTGTGATTAGCTACTGCGATGAGTTGGGTTCTGACATAGCTGACTGTGGCTTTGGGATTTGGGCAGACATGATGGGTAATGTTTATGGCCTAATATGGAAATTTTATTGCGGTATGGACGATACTAATTATATAAATTACTTCTGAAATATAGGTAATCCTACGGACTGACATGGGAATGATGGGTCATGATGATGGAATGATATTCGACACGTTTGGCTCTCTAACATGGATTACATGCTGGAAACTACCCTCCCCCTGACCATAATCGGTTGCGATGTGGTCTCTGCATCACAATTGTGATTTTCTTCTGTTATTGTGGTTTTTCTTTCTTTGCACTCCTCTCTATTCTCTTCTCGGTTGCGAGAGAGTTATTGACTTTGCCTACTCTAATCTAACATACTGACTCCTCTCGGTTGCGAAAGTTATTGGAAAATGAAATAATGGAACTTAATCATGATAGTGCTCCAGGCGTGTGCCATTCACCCATCCTGGTAATACCTGGCCGTCCAGTTGTGCTAACTGAACTACTCCTGTTTCTCAGATTTCAATCACATGGTATAGTCCCAAGCAATGCATCCTTAGTTTACTTGGGAATTATTGGAACTTGTTGTCATACAGTAGAACTTTTGCTCCAACCGTAAACGTTTTGTGCTTAATATGGCAGTCGTGCCAAGATTTATATCTGTCTTTCTAGACAGTCTGATGAAACTCCGCTACAAACCTGTCCTCTTCAAGTTCTTGTAGCTCTTGTAATCGCTCTTTCAATGAGTCTTCCTCTAAAAAATGTAGAGATGATGTGATTAGCAGGCTCGGTATGACAAATTCGGTTAGTACAACTGCTTCTTTCCCATACACCGGCTCAAACGGGGTCTGGTTGTTCATTATTTTGACAGTTGTTTTGTATTCCCACAATGTTGCCGGTATACATTCATCCCAGTCATCTTGATCAGTGTTGCAAATATTTGTTATCCATTTTCTAGAATCTTATTGAATGCTTCTACCTTACCATTTACTTGTGGATGGTACGGACTGCTTTTATGATGTTGTACCATGAAATTTTCTAGCAGGGATCTGATCATTGCATTGATAAAATGTGTACCTTGATCATTGGTCAGACTTTTGGGGAAGCCAAATCTACTAATGATATTTTCAAATACGAATTGATTTGTTGTTTCGGCTATTCAATCCTTCACTGGTACCACTTCTGCCCACCTGGTCAGATAGTCTGTTGAAGTTATGGTGTATCTGGCATGTGAGTGTCTTGTGACAGGTGTTATCGGTCCTATAAAATCAACGACCCACTTCTCAAATGGCTGTAATGATTTTACCGAGTGAAGTGGTAGCTCATCTCTATGTGAATGATGTCCCGTCCTCTGGCACACATCACATTTTTTTACAAATACCTTACTATCCATGTGTACTATTGGCCACCATAAGCCTGGCTGCAGTATCTTCCTCGCAGTTGGTTTTTCACCGACATGTCCTCCCGCAACTCCACAATGGCATTCCCATAGTATATCTTCCCTCTCATGATCCAGGACGCATCTCCTCAAGACTTGGTCTAACCCCATATTATACATGTGCCCCACTATTAGCTGATACTCTGCTACTCTGACTACCATATGTCTTTTCTGGGCTACTGTATATTCATTTGGGCATTGTCTTGTTGTCAGATAGGTTGCTATCTAGTCTAAGTAGTCTGGGATGGCTTCTACTCTAAAAATATCAGCATCTGGCAGCTGATCATCCAGGGACCCTCCATTTTCTCCATTTTCTAGCCTTGACAAGTGGTCAGGACCCACATTTAGTCTACTGGGCTTCACTATCACCTCGAAGGTGAACTCCTGAAATAGTAGGAGCCATCTATAGATCCTTCCTTCCACGACCAGTTTGTTAACTAGGTACTTTAAAGCTGAATGGTCTGTGAAAATTTTAAACATACCTCCTAATAGGTAGTGGGGAAAATTTTGAATGGAATACACCATTTCCAAAGCTTCTCGTTCTATTGTGGTGTAGTTCCTTTCAGCTGTTGACAACTCCTGACTTGAAAAATAAACTAGGTGATCAACTGAAGTATCTCTTGGTTGAGCTAGAACTGCTCCAAGTGCGATGCTGGAAGCATCAATGTGGACATGGAATTTCTTGTCCCAATTAGGATGAAGTAGTATGGGCACGCTTGCCAATTTTTCTTTCAGTGTATTCAGGGTAGTAGTATAGGCATCTGTCCAAATGAATTGCTCCGATTTCCACAACAGCTTCTCTAATGGGGTTGTTATCTTCGAATAGTTGCAGATGAATTTCTTATAGTAGCCGGTGTGGCCTAGAAACGACCTCAACTACTTCAAAGTTTCTAGTGCCTCTATGTTGATTATAATTGCCACTTTTGCTAGATCGACGCAAACCCCCTGTTTGCATACAACATGTCCTAGCAGCGTCCTAAAGGGTACTGCAAAGATGCACTTCTTGAGATTTAATGAAATCTGGAGTTGCTTGCATCTGTCGAACATTATCCTTAAAAACGTTGCATGGTTCTTTAACAGGATGTAGACTGTCCAGTCATCCATATTGACTTCCAGGAATTTATGAATATATTCCTGAAATGTTGCTATAACAATTTGTGAAAATACTGCTGGTGCGTTTTTCAACCTGAATGGCATTACATGATATGCAAATGAGCCCCATTCGGTTGTGAAAGTTGTCTTCTTCATATCTTCTTCAGCTATCCTTACTTGGTGGTATCCTAAAAATCCTTCCATAAATGAATAAGCTTCATTCCCTGCAACATTGTTGAGAACCTCATCACTGAACGAAGTGGGGAATGGCTCATGTATGCATCCATTGTTCAAGCTCCTGTAGTCAACACAAACTTAAATTTTAGACTTTTCCTTTTTAGTTTTTATGACTATAGGACTTACCCACTCTACTTCTTCCACTAGGAATATCAACCCTGCCTTTAGCATTTTATCAATCTCTCCCTTGACTTTTTCTTTCACTCTTGGATTCAGATGGTATGGTCTGTGCTTTACTGGTCTTGCGTCAGGCTTTAAAATTATACGCATTCCCCCCATGTCTACTTTTATTCCTTTCAATTCCGCTACTGAGGATGGGAACAAGTCTTCATATTCTTGTAGTAGATTAAATATCTCCTTAGTCGTTTTGGCATCCCAGTAGTCACCAATTGATGCAAGTTTGGGCTTTTCCGGTGTCCCGATGTTCAGCTTCTTAGTTTTCAATGGTAGCAGATTAATTCCTTCTGTTGTCGGTTCTTCTTGAATATCCTTCTCCCCTTATTTTTCTTCAAAATATAGATGTCTAAGATCTTCTATATCATCATCGTCCATCTCAATATTTGTTTCTTTTCAGGCTACTGATTGTCTGATGCTTTGGTTTGGGAGCAGTTGTTCTTCATCCCCCTGAATCTCTGGAAAGAACAGTACCCTTTTAATGTCTTGTAATGCTTGTGTGACTGGTTCTGTTTTTCCTTCAAAGGAAAAGCATTGCGAAAACTGATTCGCAATTGTTTGCTAGGTACTAGTTCCTCCTTTCTTCTCTTCAGTTAGGTACTAAGCCTGTGAAACTGAATCGAGTGAATGTACAGATTTGTGTACCCACAGTTCTTCCAGGTACCCTGCATTCTTCCATTGATCCTCACAATATTGTAAATGTTTTCTAGGGTCAGAGTTTCCTTGGTACTTTTTAGTGAATTGTGGTCCTTCCTCTTCCTTGAATCTGGCTCTCAACACTGTTGCAACCCTGTCCCAATGTGACAGAGCATTGCGGTGGTTGCTCCACCACCTTGCTGATGTGGATTGTAAAGCCACATCCATGAGTGGGACCCTATGGTCCACTGGTACTTTATTTTCTATCTTGGCAATAAAGGTATTCACAGCATTCATATTTGATAGAGTAGGATATTCTCTTACCTCAGTTTTGATCCAATTGATCCTTCTGATATTAGCGCATATTTTTACATTTGTCTCATATCCCCCCTTCTACCAATCATCCTAGGCTATTTCTGAGCGTATGTATGAGCTTTGAACACTTCTCCAGCTCACAATACCCCCCACTATGGGGTTGATATAATCTTCTCTTTTCCCTGTTGTCATTTGATAAAGATGATAAAGAAGCTGAGCATCTTCTCTGTTGTTGACAGACTCTATATATCAGGGTCCTTGATATGGGTCAAGTGGCTGTGTGACCCTGACTTCCCCATCTTCAAAGATCATTAGTTCCTTCTTCAAATCTATTATTGCATAGCTCTCAAAAGCCTAGTCGATTCCCAATAGCACTGGATAGGGATACTTATCCCCCATAATGTCTATCACCTCGAAGTCTGTGTATGTATTTACTCCTGTAACATCAACTTCGACCTCCTCCAGCTTGCCTATGGGCATAATGCAGTATTGGTTTTCCATGCGGAGTTGGATTTGTGAATATGTCACCTTCGGTCTTCCTAATGCTTCACATGTCTTCCTTGACAAAATATTGACATCTGACCCTAGGTCAAGCATTGTGTCCTTAATTTGGAATCCTGCGACATGAGTGTTTACATAGAATTATTTCTCTATTCTTCTCTTATTTATTTTGACTCTCCATATGTATTTCTGTGTTGTGTCGTTTGATTCCCCTAGTTCTATGGTCTCCTGCACCACCATCTCCAGATTTTTCTTCAATTGTTCCAGCATTGGTGCATTGGTAACAATTTTTAGAAATAGCCGGAACCATTCTTCAATCATAGTGCTTGTGCTAGCTTGGTTCTCCTTGTCTACCCTGGGTTGTGGTAACTCAATGCCTTTTCTTCCCCCAAGTTGGGAAAATGTTTCCACTACTTCTTTAAAGAATTTCTTCTATCTTTCTGGCCTGAACATTGGCTTTGGAGGTGTTGGCCTTATTAGATTTATCGAGTCTGTAGTCTGTGCATCTTCCCCAATTCTCTTTCCTCCTCATGTCACTATGGCTACGTTCTGCATAGCCTAAGCCTCTACTATTCTTGGCTCTGCATTTACCAGATTGTATCCTCTTTGTCTGGATCTTTCTTTCCATATTTTAATTAGCTCTAGGCAGTATTATGTTGCATACATATTAACTCTGCACTGAGAGAACCATGGTCTTCTAGGAAATGGACATTCCCTGGCTACGTGGCCCTCTTGGTCACAATTGTAACATCTAAGAGGTCCTCTTCCTCCATCTCGGCCTCCTCTCATGCCCCCTCCTCTTCCCCTGGGAGCCTCATTCACTCTATATGAAGTCCTATCCAATTGTTCTGGTAATGCATCCGGAGCTCTACAATTCTCTGTGTTGTGTGGTGTGGAAGCAAAAAATTCACAGTATATGTTGTTTTGAGCATTGGAGTATTTTTTCAAGATTGGGCATAGGCGGAGCAGATGACCAATGCTTTTGCATATCTTGCAATATTCAATTGCGGCCTGATTCTATTGCGCAGGGAACCCTGGGTAATGGGGTTGTAGCGGATATAGTCCTTGTGTGTTTATCTGCGCAACTCCTCCTACCGGTGGAGCTCGCCGTGTCCCTACTGTTAAAGTCCCCACATTCTACCCCCGCAATCTTGGACATCTAGTGACCACGTGTCCCTCCAACAGAAAGTGTGTACACCATGCATTAAGTCTTTCATGCCACATTTCTTGAATGTCCTTCAAGTTTCCCGTCAGACTAGCTATCTGATGTTGTAAACCCAATATGGAAGGGTCTTAAGCTGTGGCCCCTCCTTTGAACTCCTATGGATTTCCTGCCATGGCCTCTATCTTCATTGCTTGCTCCAAAGCATCTTGTAATGTATCGATATTCTTTTGTGTCAATGGATTTCTTGTCAACAGAAGAAGGGCCTTGATGAACCAATCTCTTTGATGATTCAGATTGATTGGGTAAATCAGTTTTCCAACTGCATCCTTGAATATTCTCATCATATCTCACGCAGTTTCTCCTTCTCAATGTTTAATCTCCCACATCTCTAACAAACCTTGCTGATCTATCTGAGGTAACTTAAATTATTTAACAAATTCTCTCTTTACATCATTTATCGTTGGGTTCAGATGAGCGTCAGACCATTTAATAAACCAGCGTAGAGCTCTCTCCCTGAGATTATTTTGAAACTTGATCAACTTAACTGCCTCTGGTGTTTTTCGAGCCCTCCATATGGCTTCACAGAGATACCATTGCTGCTCCACATCGTCGTTACCCCTCCTAGAGAACTCTGGGTATCGGGTAAACGATCCTGCCATGCTCCTTTGTGTGGGGGTTAGTAAAATAAAACCTCTATTTCCCAGTTGTGAAATGGCATTATTAGCACTACTGCTAGTGTGTATTACTGTTGAATACTAAACACTATTCAACTTACTCAATTCTCATAACTTAACAAAAATTTCACCTAGTGGCTGATACAGTACCAGGAGAAGGTTGGGACTAGAGCTATTTGAACTTTGGGGAATATAGTTACCTTGAGTTATGGGTGTTGGCCCCTCTCAAAATAGTTTCTCCATCACAACATGCAACTCCACATCAGACATTTCTTTGGGGCGCTCATCCTCCATGTCAGACTTCTCTCCCTCTCCTCTTTGGGTTGGGCTCCTATACACTTGTCTGACTTCATTAATGGTCCCTCCTATTCCTTGGGATTCCATCTGACCTTCCATCTCTTTTGTAATCTGTGGTGCCTTCTCCTTGTTCTGTCGACTTCTTTCATTTTTCTCCAACTCCTTCATCACTCTCTCCTGCCACTTCTCAGCTATATGCACCCTCTAATGTGCTTGTCACTCCCTTAACCTACTGGAGGTCTCGCCATCCATATCCCTATTCCCCCTTCCAACTTACTTGTAGCATCTCTCCCTCAGCTCCTTCCCCCAGTACTGGAGGTTTAGGTCTCCATTTCAGATTTTTGAAACTCCATCAATCCCTCGTATACCATTAAAGCTTTGATACACAAGGGAATATCTTTCAACAACTCTACTCATAATTTGTATCTGAACACGTCTTCTACTTTTGAAAAGGACTGGTAACAATCAACTGCAAATTCCACTATGTATCCTTCCAAGGTAGATTGCACCCATAAATATACAACTTGAGCCAAATCGGTATCTAACCGATGGAGGGCTACGAGATCCTCGTGCATCCACTTGCGACAGATCTTCCGCGAGCTTCCTTGGACTATCTTGACTTGTATTCTCCGCAACCAATTATAGATTTCCTCTCTAAAATTTCCCTAGAATATTTCGTAGATATCACTCACAGATTCAGAGAGTAGAACCCAATCCTTAACAGTTTTCTCCCTCTGTTGTCTCAACTCAGCTTGCTGCACTATGAACTGATCTAAGTGGTTATCCCACCAGCTTTGTATTTCCCTTTCAAAGATCTGTGATACCATGATCTAGCTCCTAAATGAAATTTGGGGTCCCGGCAACGGAACCATTTATTGGCGAGAAAGAAGGTCTCTGAGCAAGACCCAGGTTCAGGATAGAGGCCAACAAGGTTTCTGCAATAGTCTAGCACAATGCCGGCATTTTCACTCTACTCCAAAGAGCAAATAATATCACCCGAGGCATGTCGTGACCTTAAATGAGGTTAGGAACAAATAAAATATTGACCAACCACAACTATAGAGTGAACCAGACAGAGCTAAGTACTCTGAACGGATTTAGCTACCTTACACAAGATACTACTCAGGAACATATTCCGGATGAAAAATCAAAATTTAAAGTGGCCAATACATTCACCATAACCAGATATGCATCATATAATTCAGGACATCAAACCTAGATAGGATTATATTTCATTAACAATAACGAACAGTTACATTACTCCTCAGAGTGACCACAACAGGACTGATTACAATATTACCAATTAGAACAGAACAGAATGAACAAAACGAATAGAACTCTCCTACGGCTCCCTTCCTCTACTCTCCACTGCACCAACCTCTTATCTACGCTAGCTAACTGCATATTTTTTCCTTTGCCAACGCGACTGTCAGTGTTCCCTTCTTTCCGCTCTGTTGTTTGCTGCATCTCCCTGATCGCTGGGAGTTTCGTTGTTTTCTCTTGTCGCTCCTTTCTACCATCTTTGCTAGTTTCTGCAACTTTCGCACCACCTGCTCTCCAACTCTTCACAACCATGACAGCTCTCTGTCTACCATGGTTGCGCTCTGCCACCTGTTATCTGTGACTCAAAACCGTTTCATTTTCAAAACAAGGGCCCCAACACCTGCCATCATGACATAGTGAACTGTGTGGTCTTTTACAAGGCCGCACCGTTGACGCAGGTGAAATACAGAAAGTCGTGCGCTGACAAAAATAGCCATCCCGAGGCAGCTATTTTGGTCAACGCATCATGTTGCTGCTATTCCACTAGGTCAATAGTGTGGTCGGGTAACCGACCGCACCGCACTTTTTAAAAAAAATTAAAATAACACGGTGCGCCTTCAATACTGCCCCGGAACCGTTGCAGATACCATTAGCACCGGTTTACCAGGCCGAACCGTTGACCCTGTCGAAATGCGATATGCGGTGCACTGACAACATTACCTGTCCCAGGGTGGATAATTCAGTCAACGCACCATTTTGTCACTATTCCACATTGTCAACGATGCGGCCTGGTAAACAACTGCATTGCACTTTTAAAAAAAATTTAAAATAACATGGTGTGCCTATTGGTACCGCCTCGGAATCGGTGTGGATACCATTAGTACCGGTTGCGGTGCGGCCTGTAAATTTACAGACAGCACCGCAAACCGATGCGAGCCAAATGGCTCGAGCGCACCACGTGACAAAAAAAAAAATCCTTTTAAATGGTTAATTTTAAGGTTATTTGAAATTCTAATCCGCTAAAAGGCTTAATTATGGAAAAACAAGAAAAACACTTGTACATTTAGCTGTCGAGGAGGCATATTGGCTGTAGAATTTGCAAAAGAAAATTTGTCCACCGTTTTGCAAAATTCAAGCTGGAGATTGGTGGGAAATGCAAAGCAGCAGTGCATGCAATGAGTGCAATGGGAGCACTAATGTCAGGGCAGCTCAGACAAGGATAAATTGCACTGGGGCTTGAGATCTCTGTAGCACTGACAAAAGTGAAAAATGCGGTATTTTGGCTGTAATTTTTTTTTTATTTAACCATGTTCAGGTGCGCGAGGTTTTATGGGTACACCATTACATTTGCCTCATTCTGTAATGGGAATTTTCTATTTTTGTGCACTGTTTATGAGGCACCAGTGCGGAAGTGTTGTAAAGAACTGGTGTGATATATTAATATAATGCACCGGGCGGGTGTGTATGGAGGCCACAGTGCTGGTGTGCCAATGTTTTGTGTGGTTTTTTGGCCGTAATTTTTTTTTATTTAAAACTATTCCAGTGCGTAGGGTTTTATGCGTGCACCAGTGTGTTTGCTTCATTCTGCACCAATGGTTTCTGTTTTTGCATGCTTTTTATGAGGCACCGGTGCAGAAGTGTTGTAAAGAACTGGTGCGCTAGAGTAATACAATGCACTGGGCATGAGTGTACGGAGTGCACGGTGTCCGTTGTTCCAATGTTTTTTGCAATTTTTTGGTCGTAATTTTTTTTTTATTTAACCCTATTCCAATGTGTGGGGTTTTATGGGAGAACTGGTGCATTTGCTTCATTCCACACAGGGAGGGTGTGTACATAGCGCACGGTGTACGGTGTGCCAATTTTTTGTGCGGTTTTTTGGCCATAATTTTTTTTTATTTAACCCTGATCCGGTGTGCGGGGTTTCATGGGTGCACCGATGCGTTTTCTTCATTCTGCACCAGGCAGTTTCTGTTTTCGCGCGCTTTTTATGAGGCACCGGTGCGGAAGTGTTGTAAATAACTGGTGCGCTACAAAAATACAACACAGCAGGCGGGTCTGTATGAAGCACATGGTGTCCGGTGTGCCAATATTTTGTGCGCACCGGTGCTTTCTCTTGTTGAACGCACTGGTGCATTTTATGATGATAAGTGCACCGGACGAAATACATCCACAAAAACCTTTGCCTGCCAACCTCCTCTAGTAACCTCTGCTAGAGATAGATTTCTGGGGTATTTTTATAAGGGGTTCCTCAAAAACATCCGCTAGAGGGTCTTTTCCTTGTAGTGAAATGTAATCACCAGGCATTAATTGTGCCCTTTATATTTCTATTTATTCAATGATTTTTGAAACAGAGATAAGTGAGGTAACATATACATTCATTATGGATATGCGACATTAGAAGTATATTTTGATAAAAAAAAATTCATTTTTTTATTGAAAATGTTTTTTGTTGATATGATTTCTATGTTTTCTTGTATGAAAGTAAGTACTCCATGAAGATAATTTGATATGTTGAAATTGAATTTGTGAAATTCTTTATTTGACGATGGAAACTTTATATTTGTTTCCTGGATACAGAGAATCATAGAATTCATTATATCTTCATCACAAACAATGGCATTCACATGAGCATGTAGACTTCATGTATTCAAAGTTACAATCTTTAAAGTATTTGCACTTGCTATCTGCTTGTATATGTATCTTGAATTCCATGAGACTTCAGTTATTAAGTGTTTCATTTCTTATAATTTTTTATTATTCACACAAATGTTATTTTTTGTTAGTTTTCAAAGAAGATACAATTATTCCATAATTCTGACACGTGACAATGTTGTGTAAACTATTCCATTTGTCAATATACCACTTAGATCAAATTCAAGTTTATTTAACATTAAACCATGTGATCGATGAATTGTTCTAGCACAAATTAGTTGTATCAGAAATTGTTTCTACAATATAGTTATAAAGCTCTTGCTATGACACGTCAATGGTTTTGGAACACGAAATATTGGAGTCCAATTTGATGAAATTTTTTCTTCATATAGTTCATAATACTTGTTTGTTTGTAGTTTACCAATTTTTGGATTTACAAAATCTATCCATAACACATCAACATTTTTACTATTTCTCGTATATTTTTTACATATGCCATATGATGAACTCCATCATTAGACATATTTGGAGGGGTTAATGGTCACCTTTTTGCCTTTTTAGATCTCTTTTTCTTGCATTTTTATTATTATTTGGTTTTATGATGCTAGTATAGGTGGTGATTAAGTCTAACATACTCTAAGTGCCTAATATGAGGTTGAGTTCAAAAAATTATGAATTATTAGCATTTTTATAAGGATTTTATCATAAATACTTGGAGGAGACAACACAGAGAAATTATTGGAGGATTTTCCACCCTCCTTAACTCTCAAAGGTAGCAAAAGGATCCCAAATATTCTCTTCAGCAATACGAATTCCAAAGGTAGCCAAAGGATCCCCAAGGATTCTCTCCAGCAATTCGAATTCCAGAGGCAACCAAGCAACTCAAAGAAGAGTGCACTCAATATTTTTTTTAACTGGAGTCAAGTAGACTCAATCACTATTTTCTAGGGAGCAGTTGGTAGATGCCTTGTAGAATAAATAGATCAGAACTAGAGCTAGGAAGAGTTACTCGATAATAGTCAGAACTTTTTTGCAAGCTATTGAGCTTTTTATTATTTTACTCAGTGATCAAGCTTTCAGAAATGTATGAGGTTATTCTTTTATGAAATGAGAAGACTAATTTCATTTTACTGGTTTAAGTTTTAGAGAGATAGGCTCATGGATTAGGGCCCAATCCATGTGCCTCAACTTCTCTGTTGTTACCATTGTTTCCTTTCTGCCATTTAGCTAGTTTTATTTCTGTCATTCAATTAGTTCTTCTTCTAATTCTTTCATTGCTTCTTAGTCTATGCTTTCAGTGTGCTTTTGTAGTTTTTCATTTTCTTGTGAGTAATAGAATACAGGAGAAAAACCAAAAAGGTTGTGGATCAAGACCCCCTTCTCATCTCTGTCAATAGAGCTCGAGGAGGGTAAACCTTCCCACAGACCCAAAAATTGATGTATGTTCACTAATCCTAAGATTAGAGTAGAGTTTCAATACGAGTTTTAGTCATTTTGTTCCCTATTTTTATCACGCACTTCATCTATTTTTCATGCATGAATTAGCAGGGTTGTTTGCAGGAATAGGCATCAAAATCCCTAGCAAAATTATAAAGCCTTTCCACTCCATTCTCCAGTCCCCATCCATCTCTGTGTTACACTTATGAACCTTGCCTTTACACCTCCATTCCCCTCATTTTCCTCTTATTTGCATCTTCTGCGCCTTTTTATTCACAAAACGCTTGAAAAATCATCAAATTTTTACCTTCGCATTTCCTCCTTGAAATCCCCGCTACCGTACTTTGCTCATCGCATATCACAGTTTTTATTTGGTTCCTTTTAAGACTTACCGCTCTTTTTTTCAATTGCGATATTGAAATATTGCATATTGTAGATCACAACCTTTTCCCTTTTCGTAATCGCACTTCGCACGTCACACCCTTTCCATTTTCCCTTAAGACTTACCGCGCTGATTGCAATATTGCGATCGCGCTCCGCCACCGATCCCATCACCATTTCACCCATCACAATCGCACTTTGAAAAATTTTTCGTTTTCTTTTAAGACTTACTACTCCTATCTTCTGATTGCAATATTGTGATCACGCTGCGCCACCAGCCCCACCGCCACATCACCCAGCGCATTTCGCACTTTGCAACTTTTCCTAGAAAACACTTCCGTTTCCCCTCAAACTTTCTGATATTGCGAATGAAGATATCACATTTCATACTTTGCAACATTTACCACATCGCAAATTGCAATTTTTTTACCCCATCGCACTTCACAGTTCTTACCTCATCGCATTTCTCATTTTTCTCCCGCTCTTGAACAACACTTCTGTTATCACCATAACTTTGCAATATTGTGATTGCAATATCACATATCGCACTTTCGTCCTCCATTGCAACTCTGCCATTGCACTTTTTAAATCATTCCTCTCCAAAGCCTTGTTTCACTATAATGAAGTTTTATTAAGGTTTAAAACCCCTCTTTCCACTTATAAGCCTTGTTTCATGCGTTAAACCCTCTATTAGCCTCTTTAGCCATTTTTTCCCTCCAAGCTGCAAATCAACACTTTTTCAAATAGAATTAAGCCATGGATAGCTTCACTGCATGGATATAAGCATGGTAGATAGACCATAGGATAAGTAGAGTGCATTTAGTCATTTGGCCAAGTTAAGTATGGTTTAGAATTAGTTTCCTTTCTCTCATTTCCTTCCAGAAATTTACTTTTCAGTTTTTATCATAGTTTAGGAAATATCACCCTTTTGTAAAGCATAAGAGGATGACATGAAAAAAATGCATTTGATATGTATATAGCACTGTCACCTCCAAGTTCATATGAACCCTGGGTTGATAAAGTAAACTAGGGTAGCCCCTGGGGGTTGCAGCACTCTTGGTGCAATACAAGGGCTCACCACTTTTTGGCGACATTGTCGGGGAAGTGTCCAGTAGATTCTTTGATTTTGTTTTAGCATTCTTTTCTACTCTATTTTATTTTCATGTCATTTCAGAAATATTAAAATAAATTACAAAAAGATCTGATTTTCATGCCTCGTAGGAGTAGGAATAATCAAAGATGAATCTTACCTAAAACCCCCACATCACCTCCTAGCGACCCTTCACTCTTCTTTAGTGGTAGTGATATTGAACCCCGTATAGGAGAGCCTTCTGATTATTTGAGGATCTTATTGGGGAAGAAGAAGAAGACCTTCTTTCAACTGAGGGACCTGCTTCACCTATCTTAACCATGGCTAGGATCCAGAGATCCTTTCCCATAATAAAGGCAGATGGGGAAACTAAGATGAAAAACATTACCCCCTCAGCTCTTCCACACTTTCATGGACTTACCTCTGAGGACCTTGACACATTCATGTTTTAATTTTCTTTTATTTGTAGGACTTATGACTACACCTCTGATGATCATAAGTTGAATCTATTCCCATCCACCCTTAAGGATGCAGCCTTATGCTAGCTCATGGGTCCGCCTGGGGATAACATTACTACCAGGGCACAAATGGAAGAGACCTTTAGCAGCAATTAAAAAGACTATTGTAGGTCCAAGGAAACTAAGGATGATATCTTTAGGATGACTCTAGGGTCGGATGAATCCTTAGAGGACTATGAAGAGAGGTTTGACTTGAACTATAAGAGAGCCAACTATACTCTTGATCCCGTCTCACTTAAAATTGTACTTCTTTGAGGGATCAAAGAAGAGATGATAGAAACCTTGAATATGCTATTAGGAGGATATATCTACCAACAACCCTATGAAGCATTCAAAACTTTCTTCTGGAACCATTCTAGAGAATTTAGGAAGAAGGGTAGAGCTAGCCAAAGTACATCCAATACCCCTTCCTCTTGCACCTCCATCAAACATGTGAGTGGAAACATGCTATATGACTTCAAGAGTGACATGTTGCACACATTTTCTTTGCAAATGGACACAATGCAGGTCAAAAGGAAGCAAGAGGAAGCAGAGAGATCCCTGGCAATATTTTGTCCTAGATGTACCTGGAATCACCCAAGAAATGAATGTCCACTAAATGTCATAGAGGTTTTCTCAGTCCATGAGGAGAATCATGCCATAGACAAGTGTCCCTCCTTACCTGTACTGAAGGCTATATATCAAGGTGGGGAAAAAATGCTAGAGAAACTATGTTTCATCAACCAAAGAAGGCCTCAAGGCCCTTGGCCATATCAACAAGGTATGCAAGGTGCACCTTACTCTTATTATCACAACAATCAGAGCACACCCATGCAACATTGGCACACCCCCAATCCCCCATCCTAGTATACACCTTCTACTTGGCCTTACAACCCTTCATATCATCCTCAGCCAGTCAACCAACCATTCCAGTAGTATGTTCCACAAAAAACTCAGTGGAACAATCCATCCAACGGGTGGAGGCCTCAAAAAAATCAACCACCTTCTCTAATTCCTCCACCCCAACCTCAACCTCAGCTTACTCATGCTGCTCCACCTAGGCTACCCCAAATACCTGCACAGTTCAATCCAAACCTGAACAACAGACAAGCACACCAGGCTCCCTGTGGAGAAACATCCTATCCAGCTTATGTTGTGGAGATACAGGAGGTTAATCTCAAGTCGGGAAGAGTACTCCCAGACAACCATCCTCCATCTCCACCTGTAGAGGTTAAGGAGGAAAAGGAAGAAGGTAACACTCAAATCCAACAACTTCCTTTTCCTGACCACTTGAACCACTCTAGTCAGCACACCCCAGAGGAGACTGAACTCCTGGGAGAATTGGAAAATTTGTGTGTAAAGATACCACTTATTTAGACCATTAAGGATGACCCTATCTACAATAGGCTCATCAAAGAAAAATTTTTCAAGAAACCTGGGAGAAGGAAGAGAGATACCCCCACCATCAATGTGGTAAGAAAACTATCTGATCTAATGCTAGGAAGGGTGATATTTCAAAAGTACCTGGACCCTAGTAGTCTAGTTTTTGATGTGCATATAAATGGTGTCATCTTCCCCAACACTCTAATTGATCTAGGGGCTGTAATCAATGTCATGACCAAGGAAAATATGTTGAAACTGAATCTCCAAGGGACTTTGAGGAAAACCACAACAATTCTACAACTTGCAGATCTATCCAGGGTAACTCTGGAAGAAATTGTTGAGGATGTTATGGTTACCATTGACTCTTTCGAGTATCCTACAAATTTCCTTGTCCTACAACAAAAAACCAAGTTTAATGGTTATTGTCTCATCTTATGGAGACCTTGGTTAGCCATTGCAGATGCTTATATTGGTTGTCAGGCTGGAAACATTACTATCAAAAATGGTTCTTTGTCTAAACAGCTAGTGTTATATCCTCCAGCCCAGACTTCCATTGATCATGATCTCCCTATATGGTTATAGGATGAAGAATATGAGTTTTATAACACTTCCCCCATGTGTACCATATATGCTATTCTTAGAGGGTGGCAAGTTGATGAAGATGAACTCATCGACCATGCCATTCAAAACCAATCCTCCACTAGCATTCCTTTCCAAACCTTAGTCAAAGAGTATGAAATACAACCTTGTATAGAAGTGCACTCAGTTGAGTCGACCTCTAAAACCACCAAGGCTATTGATTTGGACCATCCATATCTCTTAAATCAACCAAAACCTCTCGAATGAAGAAGAGAAGTAGCTATGCTAGCTTTTGAAAGAAATCTTGAAGAATTTGCTTCGGATTACAAGGACATGAAAGGGGTGCATCCTTCAATATGTAGACATAAAAATTACATCAAATATGGATGCAAGCCTATGAGACAACCCTAAAAAAGGATGAACCCAGCTCTGAAGGACATAGTCAAAGAAGAGCTGCAAAAACTATTGGATGCAAGGTTCATATATCCTATATCTGATAGTGAGTGGGTATCTCCTCTTGTCCTAGTCCCGAAGAAGAATGGGAAGTGGTGAATTTGTTTTAACTATCGAGAGCTTAACAAAGCCACCAACAAAGACCATTTCCCTTTGCCCTTTATAGACCAAGTCATGGATGGCCTTGTGGGGAAGAATTTCTTTTCCTTCTTAGATGGGTTCAGTGGGTACAATCAAATTCAAATCAGCCCTGAAGACCAGGATAAGACTACTTTCACTTGCCCTTGCGATACCTTTGCGGTACCCTAGCTACCTCCCAAAGATTTTTCTTGAGCATATTTTTTGAGTTAGTCCATGACTATCGAAATCTACATGGATGATTTCACACCATATGGGGATAACTTCTAGGAAGCTCTCTCCAATTTGGGTAAATTAATAAGAAGGTGCATTGAGATGCATCTATCCTTGAGCCCAGAAAACCATGAATTCCTGAAGAAAGCATGGGTTGTATTAAGACACTCCATATCCCAAGTAGGAATACAGGTAGGCCCGAAAAAAATCACTATCATCAAAAGGGTACCTGCTCCTCAAAAGCAGAAAGATGTTAGGAGTTTCTTAGGCTTAGCTAGTTACTATAGAAGGTTCATCAAAGATCTCAGCAAGATGGCTTCACCATTATTTGGGTTATTGGCCAAGGATTCTGAGTTTATTTGGTCTGGTCCTTGTCAAGAGGCTTTTGAGCTCATTAAGGAACAATTGACTACTTCCCTCATTCTCTGAGGTCCAAATTGGACTCTGCCTTTTCACATCCACACTAATGCATCTGAAAAAGCTGTAGGGGGCACAATTAGAGGAAAAAATCCCTTATGCCATTTATTTCATCAGCAAGAACTTGTCTAAGGATGAGCTGAATTACATTGTTACTAAGAAGGAGATGTTAGGCATTGTCCATGCTTTGAACAAGTTCATGAATTATGTAACTGGATATCAGACCTTTATTCACACTGACCATGCAGAGATCAAGTATTTAATGAAAAAACCAGATGTTAATGCTAGGATAATTAGATGGTTGTTACTTTTGTAAAAATTTGATTTGACTATTATTTATAAACCTGGAAAGGAGAATGTTGTTGAAAAAATTTTGTCCATGTTAGCTCTTCCTGTGGGTGAAGAACGAATGGTGGATGACCAACTTCCAAATGAGCATCTCTTTTCTATATCAGCACTCTCACCATGGTTTTCTCATATAGCCAACTACTTGGTTGCTGGGGGACTCCATCCTAATCTTTCATTTAGGGAGAGGAGAAGAATAATCAGAAAAAATGCCCCTTTCACATGGATTGGAGGAAAACTTTTCAAGCTAGGCCCTGATCAAATCCTAAGTAGATGTGTGAGGGAGGAATAATTTTTTGATATCCTCTATGCATGTCATGACAGCCCATGTGGAGGCCACTTTGTTGCAAAGGGATGTGATGCCTTTGTAGCCTCAGGTGGATCTTGAGCCATTTTACTAATGGGGCATGGACTTTGTTGGACCTATCAATCCATCATCCAGACAAAAGAAGTATATCATAGTCTACACTGATTACCTAAAAAAGTGGGCTAAAAAAAAGCAGTGAAGGTGGCAACCGAGGAGAAAGTAGAAAAATTTCTATGGGAGAATGTGTTTTACAAGTTTGGGTACCCCAGAGAAATAGTCACTAATCAAGGAGCACAATTCACCTCTCAACTCATTGAGAATCTTTTGAGGAAGCACGAGATTAAGCATAGATCTTCTACTGCCTATCACCCTCAGGTGAATGGCCAAGTAGAAGTAAATAACATAGCATTAGATAGCATCCTCACCAAGGTTGTGAGCAGTAGTAGAAAATATTGGACTGACAGGTTGGTAGAAGCTAATTGGGCGTACAACACTACTTGGAAAACAAGAACAAGATTCACTCCCTATGAACTAGTCTATCGTAAGAAGGCTCTACTTTTAGTTTAGTTTGAATTCAATACTTTAAGAATGGAAACTGAATTAAATCTAGATCTATCAAATGCCCAAAAAGAGAGGTTGTTGTAACTAAATGGATTAGATGAGTTCAGAATGCAAGTACTTCTTCACACAAAGGTATTTCAGTTGAAAAGGAAGGTCTAGCATGACAGGAACATCAAAGAAAAGACCTTCCAAGAATTATATTGGGTGTTTTTGTATGATTCAAGGTTTAAAAATTTCAAAGGAAAGCTGTTGACAAGATGATTGGGACCTTACATAGTGGAAAAATCTTGTGATAATGGCGCAGTTCAAATGAGAACCATAGATGAGGAAGGAATCACCTTGCTTGTCAATAGTCATAGACTTAAAATGTACAAGAAGCATTTGTGAAGGGAAAAGTTCATAAATTCAATAAGCAGAGAGGTGTATGTGATGGGAAACTCCATAGTTTCTCACATCTCCTAAAAAAAAATTAAAAAATTAAAAAAAATATATAATAATAATAATAAATAAATAAATAAAGATCCATGGGTGAAAATCTCTATGAGGAACCGAAGGCAAGCTTGTGGGTTGAAAACCTCGATGGTGGCAGCTCACTTGCTCAAAAAAAAGAGAAAAAAGAAGAAGAAAAGTGAATAAAGATCCATGCGTGAAAACCTCTCTAAGGCGCCCAAGGCAATTTTGTAGGTTGAAAACCTCCATGGAGGCAGCCCACTTTATTTTTTTTTAAAAACAACAACAACAAAAAAATACATCTGAATCTCTATGTTTTTCTGTGTTTGATGTTTTGCAGGTCATTAATGGTTTATGGAAACACAGGGAAACATTCATCTTCTTTTCCCTTATTCTATTTTTCCATACATCCCATCATTCACTCCATTCATTTCCATAAATTCCTCCATCACCTCCATACACCATATTCCTCCACTCCTTAGCACAATTTAGCAAGGAAAGAAAAACATAGAATACTATAGACATCACGGAATTCCTACAACGCAAAAATATTCTTTTAAACAACAAGGAAAAAAAGAGAGGAGCTGATAAAGTAGACCGTAGGAAAGACAAGAGTGCCACCCATGGCATCTAGAACACCCCCATGCAAAATCTACATTGAGAAGAAACATCAAGAAAGATCGGCATCTCACTCAGAGAATTTCTCATTCAGCAAGTTGCTCGCTCAGGAAACAACAAAATAAGGAAGAATGCAGCATATAAGAGGCTTGTATCCAAATTACATCTCCTGCAACCTCCTTGAAAGAAACTAGTAAGCTCAGTTATAGACCCTCACCCCTCGCTATTCATTCATAAGGGCTAGAAATAAATAAATTTTTAGACTAAGAGTTTAAGAGGAAAAAATGTGGCTAGTTAACTTGGCCACCACCATGAAGTATGACTGAAAAAAACTGGAAGTACACGCCACCTGGGCCAGCAAAAAATTAAATCAGCTTGAGTGGAGGAGGACAAGATGAGGAGACATGTAGTATCATCTAGTTAACAAGAAGAGGGTCGGTCTCATCCAAACCAGTAAATTAGAATTTTTTAAAGGGAGAGAGAATGTTAGAACCCCACAGTGCAGCAACAATGAGCTTCAGCCACATATTTTGGGACAACATGCAACAACAGCAACAAAACATTCTCACCCTACCCATGGCCTAGTCCTCTTTCGTAAATATGAGCAGGGAAACTTTTATAGCAACCCAAACAATGCAAAATTCCACTTCTAGCCTTAGAGAAGAAGAAGAATAACCGACAAAGGAAGAAGAACCAGAAGAAGAGGAAGAACTAGAAGAAGAACCAGCAGAGGAAGAAGAACCAGAAGAAGAAGAGGAAGAGACAAAATTCCAAGGGAAAATAGAAGAGATGGCAATAGAAGTCATAGAGATAGTAGAAAGTGAGAAAGAAATAGACTCACAACACAACACCACATCCTTTCAAGACAAAGAGGTAGTTGCCACCTTATCTCTCTCGAGCGCAAAGAGAAAAAGGCAGAACTCTATGTATTTCAGAGCTGACAAGAGTCAGAGGATAAGTCATAGAGAGCCACAAAATCCTCCTACGAGCCTGATTATCATTAAATAATCACAAAGGGACGAGGAAATAATCGAACAAACAGTTCTGAAGGAGCAGCTTCAAAAGGCATAGGCAGAGAATGTAACACTGAGGGAGAAATTACAGTAAAAAGGGCAGCAAGTAGCCACCATGAAAGACTTATGCATAGAAGCCCTTAAGCACAAATTCCCTTATGACTCATATGTTGTGTACCTCAAGGAGAAATGGCTCCTATTTCAAATCAAAACTCTAGCCTCCTATGGATTACTACCTTTCCAAGATTGTAGGCAATTCATGGATTTATACAAGCAAGCTAACATGGCTAATCGGGAAAAAATGGCAGAGTTTTATGTGCATAACCTTGTGCTGAAAAATCTGGATACTTGGGACCCCATTTCCATAATGGGGGATATTTATTTAATGGCTCTAGCATCTTGGATGATGAGGACACTAGAGAAAAAGAGATATGGAGGTTCATGGGAAGAGGAAATAGAGAACCCTTATATATCAGACCAGAATTTTTCATCCCAAACCGTCGAGAGATTGAAAGGGACCCTACACTAGTTGAAAGCTACCTTCAGACTCAAACATAGGTAATAGGCCCCTCTTTGATGATTCTTCTAGGCAGATTGAAGATGAGTGCATTATGGCCATACAGAGGAAATGGAATATCCTCCCTCACAACCTCAAGAATACCATACTCCAAAAAGACTGAGGGGTGCATTGGAAAGGGCACCATTATACAAGAGGGCTATGCAAGCCAAAAATATCCAATGGTTGGGACTAAAGCTCAGCCCACCTCTGTTGTTGGGGTTGAATGATGAAAAGGACACATTTGCACAAGATAGAGAATGGGAGAATGTATAAAATAATAATGGTTATTACCCCCTTGGGAAAACTCCCACACTTCTTCCTCAGGAAATCAGGGGGGTTGTCAAAGCCTTGAAGGAAATGTAGTAGGAGAATTAGTTTCTCGAAGGATGAGCAACCATTCATTAGGGGAGTGATGATGAACTCCATAATTAGACATATTTGGAGGGGTTAATGGAACCTTTTTGTCTTCTTAGATCTTTTTTTCTTGCATTTTTATTATTATTTGGTTTTATGATTTTAGTATAGGTGGTGATTAAGGCTAACATACTGTGAGTGTCTAATATGAGGTTGAGTGCAAAAAATCAGGAATTATTAGCATTTTTATAAGGATTTTATCATAAAGACTTGGAGGATCCCAAAGATTCTCTACAACAATTCAAATTCCAAAGGCAACCAAAATATTCTCTCCATCAATTTGAATTCCAGAGGAAACCAAGCAACTCAAAAAGGAGTGCACTCAATCTTTGTTTATTTGGAGTCAATTGGACTCAATCACTATTTTCTAGGGAGTTGTTGGTAGCTGCCCTATAGAATAAATAGAGCAGATATCTAGGAAGAGTTAGTCGATTCTATTCGGAACTTTGTTGCAAGATATTGAGCTTTTTATTATTTTACTCAGTGATCAAACTTTCAGAAATGTATGAGGCTATTCTTTTATGAAATGGCCAAACTAATTTCATTATGTTTATTTAAGTTTCAGAGAGCTAGGCTCGTGGGTTAGGGCCCAATCCATGTGCCTCAGCTTCTCTGTTTTTACCATTCTTTCCTTTCTTTCATTTAGTTAATTTTCTTTCTGTCATTCAATTAGTTATGCTTCTGATGGTTTCATTGCTGCTTAGTCTTTGCTTTCAGTGTGCTACTATAGTTTTTCATTTTCTTGTTAGTAATAGAATAGAGGATAAAAACCAAAAAGGTTGTGGATCAAGACCCCCTTCTCATCTTTGTCCATAAAGATTGAGGAGGGTAAACCTTCCCACAGACCTAAAAATCGATTTATGTTCACTACTTCTGAGATTAGAGTAGAGTTGCAATACAAGTTTCAGTATTTTTGTTCACTATTTTTATCACGCACTTCATCTATTTTTCATGCATGTATGAGTAGGGTTGTTTATAGGAATAGGCATGAAAATCCCCAGTGAAATTATTACGCTGCCCTGCTCCATTTTTCATTCCCTATCCATCTCTTTGTTACACTTATGAACCTTGCCTTTATAGCTCCATTCCCCTCCTTTTCCTCTTATTTGCATCTTCTGTGCCTTTTTATTCACAAAACGCTTGAAAAACCATCAAATTTTAACCTCCGCCTGTCCTCCTCGAAATCCCTGCTACTGTACTTTGCTCATCGCAGATCGTATTTTTCATTTGGTTCCTTTTAAGACTTGATTTTCTTTATGTCGATTATGATATTGTGATATCTTATATCGCAGATCTCAATATTTTTCCTTTTCGTAATCGCACCTTTTCCCTTTTCCCTTAAGACTTAACACTTCCAAATGCCGATTGCGATATTGCAATCGTGCTCTGCCACTAGTCCCACCACCATGTCACCCATTGCAATCGCACTTCGAAAACTTTCCCCTTTTATTTTAAGACTTACTTCTCCTACCTGCCAATTGGGATATTGCGATCACGCTCTGCCGCTGGTCCCACCGCCATGTCACCCAGTGCATTTTTTACTTCGCAACTTTTCCTAGACAACACTTCCACTACTCCTCAAAATTTTCGATATTGTGAATGACGATATCGCATTTCACACTTGACAACTTTTACCACATCACAAATCACACTTTTTTTTCCTCGTTGCACTTCTCACTTCGCAGTTCTTACCTCATCGTAATTTGCATTTCGCTCCCGCTCCCGAACAACACTTCCGCTATCCCCCTAACTTTGCAATATTGTGATTTTTATATCACATATGGCACTTCCATCCTCCACTGCAACTCCGCCATCGCACTTTTTAAATAATTCCGCTCCAAAGCTTTGTTGCGCTATAATGAAGTTTTAATAAGGTTTAAACTGCCTCTTTCCACTTCTAAGCCTTGTTTCATGCGTTAAGCCCTCCATTAGCCTATTTAGCCCTTTTTTCCCTCCAAGCTACAAATCAACACTTTTTCAATTAGAATTAAGCCATGGATAGCTTCGTTGCATGGATAGAAGCATGGTAGATAGACCATAGGATAAGTAGAGTACATTTAGCCATTTGGACAAGTTAAGTTTGGTTTAGAATTAGTTTCCTTTCTTCTATTTAGTTTCAGCAATTTAGTCTAGTTTCTTTTCAATCATTTCCTTTTGCAGATTAAATCAGTTTACTTCCTGCCATTTAGTTTTAGCAATTTAGTCTAGTTTCCTTTCAGTCATTTCCTTT
Source organism: Pinus albicaulis (assembly GCA_034641835.2). Lineage (NCBI taxonomy): Eukaryota > Viridiplantae > Streptophyta > Pinopsida > Pinales > Pinaceae > Pinus > Pinus albicaulis. The sequence goes on along the minus strand of CM076581.1, from coordinate 632,615,884 downwards.
TGCATATTAAATCAATTTCCTTTCTATCATTTCCTTCCAGAAATTTACTTTTCAATTTTTTTTATAGTTTAGGAAATAGCACCCTTTCGTAAAGTTGAATAGGATGACATGAACAGAATGCATATGTTGTGTATATAGCACTGTCACTGCCAAGTTTGTACATACCCTGGGTTGATAAAGTAAAGTAGGGTAGCCCTTTGGAGTTCCAGCACTCTTGGTGCAATACCAGGGCTCACCACAATCCACGCCATTAACAAGGCCATCCTCTATAATATATATTTTCCTGCATATAGCGCAACAATAACATTGCATTTGATAAGGATTATTGATGGTAATCGCATTGTTTTCTTATATTCTACATATCATATTTCCTTACGGCCACATTCGCCAATTGCATCAAGAACTATAATCTCTTCCTTTACATATGAAAAAAAAATTTGTTATGCTTTTGTACACCCTTGTTTCTATAAAATAGTTATGGAAACAATGGATCTAGCAGAGCAAGTCTATAACACTTATTGTTTATATATTTTATGTCTTCATCAAATTGTTGATTCACTTACATTTTATTAAGGATTTCAATGAATTTGTTAGATGATCCAAATATAATTATGTAAAGTTAGGATAAAAATATTATTAAATTATAATATTTAATAAATATTAGAGACACTTAGAAATAGAATATTGTTAGCAAAGATAGGACTCTAGAATTGAGTCGTATCTTAGGCTCTAAAATAGGAATAAAGTTAGTAAATTGGATAGAATATCATTTATTGTAAATGGACACTTGTTATTTTTTCAAGTGATCCATAACTAAATTAAGTTAGGACATATAACTTATAAATAGGTCAGTCTCCTAATTGAAAATTTAGTAGAAGTTTACGTTTGTAAACTCCTGCAACTTTTTATGTAATTTATTTTCAATATCAATAAAATTACGTGTCTGAGGACACTTCTGTATTAATGTGGTATCAGAGCCACCAGTAATGCAGATGACAAGAAGATGAAGATTTCAGCTTTGCAGAATTTTTAAAATTCTGTCAAAGGATGAATTGAAAGGATGAAGCCATCTTGGAGCCATCGCTCTCTAAAAAGAAAGTTTGAAAGGTAAATATGCATGTTTAATAAAGAATAATGTATAGTTATTTTGGAAATTTCAAGCCGCTGCTTCCATAAAATATATATAAAAACAAAACAAAAATGAAATCAATATGCATTTGATGGTTGGAATGAATTTTTTTAAGATTGAAATCAATATGCATTTGTGTTGTAACTGTTTTATCGCCGCCAAAAACATGGTTAATCGACTTTAGTCTCCACTCTCACAACTTCTATGAAGCTCCTGGAAACCGAAAGTGCTCCTGCAGATGCCTTGAGCCAATGTTTGAGAATGTATTTCAGCCCTGGTCTAGCTGAAAGCGCCTTGCTTATACTCTTATGTCATTCGTTGATGCTTGATACCTAGAATTATAACTACGTGGGAGCAAGAACTGATCCAGTTGCTCCATGCTTGACGTAGTGCCAAGATTGGAGAATGTGACCGCCATTCTTGATCTCTTTTATGTAGAGAAATAATTTACTCCTGCGTTTTCACTCTTGGCCTCTAATTCCGATTCCGCCGATTAGACAGAGAATTCTATATTTCCTTTATGAATTTCTTAGGTTGATCAGCTTCTGTATTAATTTTTTCACAAGAACTTTTTAATATCTCGTTGGGCTGTCGTTCTAGCAGAACCTGTTTGTAGTAACTGATGTTACATTGTCACTTAAGAAAAAACCAGCTGCTGCACCTGCATGAGTATCACCTATTCTAATGTGTATTAATGTACTACTTCCAGTTGTGGAACGCTGGTGGATCCTGCCAAGTAAGATCGGATCATGGCAGTATTTTTTGTGTGATTCGTGGAAGCCGAGATCGTAAAACAGGTGAGAGTATTTCAGACCCAAAAATCAATTCATGGAGTGATCGATTTGTGGCAACTACAGTGGTTTAATCGATCCAGGAAGAACAGGCACAGAACAATGTAGATTTTGTGCCTTGACTTCATGCCTTCAGGCATATTTCAGTGTGAATTTTGTGCCTTGAGGTATATTGAGCATTGGGTATGCTGAAGGTCGTTGGTAAACATTGGGCATTTAAATTTCTGGGTATTTTCAAAGTTTCAGATCTAATTCTGCATGAATGAAAATCCGGAAGCATGGTTTGAAAATTGCATGTTGTGGGAATCCCCAAAACTATTAACAACAATATTACAGTCATTGATAGGGCTTTTGGTTGTGGTATTTTATTTATTTGTTTTTGGAGTGATAAGTTTTTTTTGGAGTTATAAGTTTCTGTAATTTAGGTTATAAGGGAGGCACTTAAAATTTATTTATTGTTTTATTTTGGGGCAATAAGGTGAAGTGCAAATGTTGTCATTGTTTTTGGAGAAATATTTGTATTTTTTCTTGGAGAAATAAGGGTTATTATGTGTAATTCAAAGTACCTTTACTTTGAGGGGGGGGCTAAATTTTTTTTAAGGAGATTTGTAACGGCATTGTCAAATTTTGCAAAGATTTCATTGTAAACACTCAACGAGAAATTGACTAGAGCCAAGTGCAAAGCTCAGTCATTTTTCTCCTTTTTTGAATGACTATACGAGGGTCAAGGCCAAGCCTCGATAGATCTTTTTTTGCATGGAATGTGTCGTTTTTGCATGGCGTTTTTCATGTGATGATTTGCTCAATTTTGTTTTGTGCTTGATTCTTTTGGTGCACTGCTTCAACACTACAATGTTGAAGTTAATTAATCTGTTCTCTGAATATGTTAAGCTAGAAGGAGTGAAATATTATAAGACATGGAAACATCTAATTGAAATCACTCTCATATATAATGAATTGTGGCATGAAATTTGTGATGGCAACATTAAGCCAAATAAACCAACAGATGCAGCTTCACTTGCAAAATGGGAAGTAAAAAATGGCAAAGCATTAACTCTTATAAAAGCTTCAATTAATAATGAAATGTACATACATATTGAAAATTACTCAGATGCATGGACTGCTTTATGTACATTCAAAGATATCTTTGATACACAACCTCAATCAAAGAAGGTTGATCTTCAATTAAAATTGCTTCAATAGAAATTAACTGAAGGTGGTGATGTCCTTGAGTATATTTCACGACTTAAAAACATCAAGCAAGAAATTATAAATGTTGGTTTTCAAGCTGTTGATGAAATATTCTTGACCAAAATTCTAATTGTTGTATTGCCATCATCTTACACACATTTTTTGGAAACTTTGCAAGTCACTGGAAAGATAGAGAAGATAAATTTTGATGAATTGAGTGACATATTAGCTCAACATGATAAAACCTTTGGGAAGAAGAAACAGATTGGAGAAGATGTCTTCTTCACCGAAGCCAGCTCAAGTAAATCCTCAACTAATAGTTCAAGAAATAGAGGAAGAGGAAATTTCAATCAAAATCAAGCAGCCCAAGTTCATGGTTGCAGTCAAAGTAGAGGAAACAATTTCAACATAGGCTGTAATTCAGGAAGCAAAAATTTTCAAGGAAGAGGCAACAATCAAAACAGAGGATATCATCAAGGTAGAGGAAAAAGTATAAGAAGAGGACAAACTCAAAACACAGGCCAAAGCAGAGGCCGAGGACAGTCTCAAGGCAGAGGCAATGATTTCAGTCAAATTGTTTGCAGGAGATGTAACAAAGTTGGCCATTATGTGGCAGATTGTAGAACTTCTATTGAGAAAATTCCCAAGTTTCATCCAAACTTTGCACAGTTTGAAAATGATGAAGATGATCCTAATGGTTCCGAATATGTTTTCACCAACACAAAATAAACATCTTTCCAGGTTTCAAGCTTTCTCAGAAGTTATTATGAATATGCATGGATTATGGATACAGGTGCAACTCAACACATGAATTTTCGATGGGATTTCTTTTGGAATTTCAAAGAACACCGTCTAAATTCAATATATCTTGCTGATAAAACAAAACATACTCCTTTTGGAAAAGGCGTAGTTAAAGTTTTTTTTACCGGGCATTAGAGAAAGAATGATTTCAAATGTATGGTATGTCCCAACATTCAAGAAAAATTTGTTATCTTTAGTCACGATTCGACAAGCAGGAAATATGGTGATTATGGAAGATGGCTTCGTTAAAATTAACTCAATCAAACAAAACATGAAAACAGTAATGACAGGTTATGAAGATGGAAAAATCTTAAGGATGAAAGGGACATTTATTCCAAGAAATTTTGACTTTGCAGGAGCAGCAAGTATAGACATTTCACTGATCAGATTGTGGCATGTAAGATATGGCTATCTCAACTTTGAAAGTCTCTCTCAGTTACAAAAACATGGAATGGTTAAGGGACTTCCAACATTCAAAAGGCGAAATGCAAAGTGTGAATCTTGCATTTTTTGAAAACAACATCGAGATACTTTTCCTACAAGTTCATGGTGCGCAAACAGGCATTTCATTAGGGGAATTTTGAGGTCTAAAATGGGCCTCCTAAGAAAAATGTACAACAAAAATAAACTTTATAACAACCAATAGGATTCAAGATGATGATGTCAACTATGGGGGATGATTCACCATTTTTTAAATAAAAGGGTAAAAATATTAAAAATTAATAAAATAATAAAACTACTTTTTCAACTCGTATTTTCAACTTATCTCCCAAAATTTTTACTCAAATTTCGAGCGGAGTACTCATTGGATGCGAAATTTAATTCCTCATCCAAGGAGTACCCATGTTGCATACTTTCGATGAACTCTATTACACGAAAAATGAGAAATACATAAAAAACGTGATTCTAATCACGTTTTTTTATGTATTTCTCATTTTTCGTGTAATAGGACCCATCGAAAGTATGCAACATGTGTACTCCTTGGATGGGGAATTAAATTTCGCATCCAACGAGTACTCCCGCTCTGAATTTGAGTAAAAACTTTGGGAGATAAGTTGAAAATATGAGTTGAAAAAGTAGTTTTTCCATTTTTCCCTCTACAATTTGATGATGTCATCAAATCTTATTTGATTTTTTCCACTATTATTTTATAATTTCCTTAGGAGGCCCATTTTAGACCTCAAAATTCCCCTAATGACAATTGGTTCACAGTGATATTTATGGACCATTCCCAACTTCGCTAGGAGGTTGTAGATATTTCTTACTCTTTGTTGATGATTTTAGCAGGTTGACTTGGGTTTATTTCTTGAAGCAAAATTCAGAAGCATTTGAAAATTTCAAAACTTTTCATCAGCTTATTGAAAATGACGTAAAGGAGAATATTGGAACTCTTAGAACTGACAATGGCGGAGAATTCACTTCAAATGAATTCAAAAAGTATTGCATGGATAATGGCATAAAATGACATCTTAATAATGTCTACACTCCGCAGCAAAATGGAGTAATAGAAAGAATGAATCGTACCTTTTTAGGAATGGCGCGATCTATGTTAACTTTCAAAAAGTTAAGTCCTTTATATTGAGCCGAAGCAATTCATATCACTGTCTACTTGAGAAACAGATCTCCCACTGCTTCTTTAGATGGAATCACACCTTATGAAGCGTGGTTTGGCTTCAAACCTCGGGTAAAAAATCTCATATTTATGCCTAGTTCCAAAGGAAAAATGAACTAAGCTTGATGCACGAAGCTTGAAGTGCACAATGATTGGGTATTCTAATGAGAAGAAAGGGTACCAAATTTTTTCGAATGGAAAATTTATTGTAAGCAGAGATGTGATTTTTGATGAAAATGAGAGTAAGAGTGCTGAAGAATTTGAAAGTCTTCTTCAAAAGTTAGAAACAAAAAGTGATAAAAGAAACAGAAATTTACAAACTCAACCAAATTCACAAAATTGGTATGAACTTGAGTTTCCTTCATCTGAAAATGATTCATCCAGTCCATCTTCTTCATCAGCGCCATCTGGGTCTTCTAGCAGTTCATCCAAATCTCCTAGCAGCAACAGTTCTTCTGACAATGACTCTCCACCCCTAGAACCTGTGGTTGATAAAAAACATAAGTTTATATCAACCCTCTTTACAATGATGGTGATTTTTCACAATCTCAAACCAGTGAACATCAATTTCAAAAATGGGTAGTTCAACTTTTGAAAGATGTAAGGCTTAATGAACAAAATAAAACAGGAATAAGGCAATAACAAAGAAATGAAGGAGCCTTGATAGCAAATGATTTTACTGAACCTTCTACATATCGAGAGGCAGTAAACCATAAAGAATGGCAACAGGCTATGGTTTATGAATATCAAGAAGTTTAAGACAATAACACTTGGAAACTTGTTGATTGTCCTTAGAATGTTAAACCCATCGGATGAAAATGGGTTTACCGAATTAAGTACAAGCAAAATGGTGAAATTGATAAGTATAAAGCAAGACTTGTTGAAAAATGTTTTGCGTAGCAGGAAGGGATAGATTATGAGGAAACTTTTGCTCCTACAGCTAAATGGAACACCATTCGACTCACACTTTCCTTAGCAGCTCAACAAGGATGGAAAGTTCATCAGATGGATGTAAAAGGTGTTTTCCTCAATGGATATTTATAGGAAGAAGTGTACATGACACAACCACCAGGTTTTGAAATTGAAGGACATAAACATAAAGTCTGCAAATAGTTAAAGGCTTTATATGGGTTAAAACAGGCTCCCCAAGCTTGGTATGCTAAAATGGATGAATACCTTCAGAAGGTTGGTTTTCAACAAAGTGAATCTGATGATACCTTGTATGTATGCCAACAAGGTAAAAATCTGGTGATTTTGGTTATATATGTAGATGCTTTGATTATCACTGGCAACGTTGATGATCACATTGCATAGGTGAAAAAGGAGTTACATGCAGGTTTTAAGATGACAGATTTGGGACTACTTCACTACTATCTTGGAGTTAAAGTGTTCCAATGTCCACATCATATCTTCATTTATCAAAGTAAGTATGCAATAGAAATTCTTCAGTGATTTGGAATGTAGGATTGCAAGCCTGTTCTTACCCCTATGGAACAAAACTTGAAAATTTCAAAATTTGAAGGGGGGGGGAATGGTGAATAGTACTACTTATCGACAGTTCATTGGTAGCTTGATTTATCTGACAACTACTCGACTAGATCTTTCTTATGCCATCGGTATTCTTTCCCGCTTTATGCAGGAACCACGAGACAGTCACTGGAATGTAGCCAAAAGAGTTCTTTGTTATATCCAAGGAACAAAAGATTTTGGTCTTCTTTACAAAAAGACTATTTATTTTGTACTTGGTGGATTTTCTGATGCTAACTTTGCTGGCAGTATTGATGATAGGGCATCAACCTCAGGTTATTTAATGAACATAGGGCCAGCTGTAGTTTCCTGGAGTTGCAAGAAGCAAGCTACAGTGGCCACTTCTTCAGCAGAATCAGAGTACATTTTAGCATGGGAGGTAGCATGTGAGATTGTTTGGTTGTGAAGAGTTTTACAGGACTTGGGAATTCCTCCAGTAGAAGCTACTTCGTTATTCATTGACAACTAGTTAGCAATAAAGCTTTCCAAGAATCCAACTTTTCATTCAAAGACAAAGCATGTGGACACCAAGTATCATAATATCAGATCACTTATTGCAAAGGATGTCATCAAGCCGATTTATTGTCCTTCAGAAGATCAGACCTCCGATATCTTCACCAAACCTCTTGGCAGAATAAAATTTACTAAGTTCAGATATGAACTTGGTATATGTTGTAATGTATCTTTGGATCATAGGGGGGAATGTTAGATGATCCAAATATAATAATGTAAAGTTAGGATAAAAATATGTATTAAATTTTAATATTTAATAAATATTAGATACACTTAGAAATAGATTATTGTTAGCAAAGATAGGACTCTAGAATTGAGTCGTATCTTAGGCTCTAAAATAGGAATAAAGTTAGTAGATTGGATAGAAGACCATTTATTGTAAATGGACACTTGTTATTTTTTCAAGTGATCCATACCTAAATTAAGTTAGGACATATATCTTATAAATAGGCTAGTCTCCTAATTGCAAATTTAGTAGAAGTTTATGTTTGTACACTCCTACAACTTTTTATGTAATTTCTTTTCAATATCAATAAAATTACGTATCTGAGGACACTTATGTATTATAATTTTCTGTCTTGTTTACACATTGTGGTATGCAATTCATATCATTTCACTTTTCCCTTACATAAATCACCTATTTTTTTTTTCCTTTTCTAAAATCAGTTACTCAAAAATTAGAGACTCTTTGATAGGTTGCACTTGGAACAAGTCACCTGAAAACATAAATCACTATTTCCAAAATAATCCAAAAGAGTATTCTTTATTTCCCATAATTTTTTTTCAACTTGGCCCATAATAATGTTAAGCCTATCAATTATGCCTCATCAATAAGCATAACACAAAGTTGTTCGCAATATTTTATCAATGTGTCTAATTTTTCACCTTTAAGCAAAAGATATTATGATTTGTTAAATGGTAAATGAAATGAAAAATGAAATTTTATAACACCTGCATTGAATGATTTCTTCCCTGTATATGTTGTTATGATTCCTTTTAGTTGAGTTGGGTCATATTCCAATATGTTGTTGTACAATATATTTACAAATTGGAATAATTCTATAACATCAAAAAAATTCCAATATCCGCACCACTTGTTACAAGTATATACAATAGCATATATGGATTTTTTTTCTCTGTCACTATTTTTCCTTGTTCTAGGTTGAGAATTCTCATGATTTTACATAATTTTGTTTCTTCTAGTATACGTGGGTGTTGTACAAGTTGGTAAGGTCTCTCAACTATTGATTATCCATTTTTGACCTTTTGCAAATATTGAAAATTTGATTCGATATCGTATTGTTGATAACTTTTTCCGTTATCTATTTCTTCATATGTAGGTACATCTCTTTCAAACAATTCACTCTCTTTATTTTCAAGATCAGCTACTATGCTATCAATATCAATCCACACTCATTGTTTCATTTTTGAACTTTTGTTCATTGCATTTTATGATTTCTTAAATAATAAATATTTATTTTCCCAAGTCGAATGTTGTTCCTTAAAAGTGTTCTCGTCAATATGATATGGTACATACAACATTAATCATTCTCTATAATAGTTATTAGGATCAATATGGTTATTATAAGTTAAGTATATTATAGCTTATGGTCTCTCAGTGCCTCCTCTTTTCCTGCCTTATAGTGTATATCACGATGCAAATTTCTCTAAGAATAAATGTTCGATGTTTTTAATTCATTGCACATAATAGTCAAATATTGATAAACATGCTATGTTGTTTGAATCATCAAGATCACACTCTAGTTATTTTGGTTTTTTAGTAAAAACATTCGATTATCTATTACTGACGTATAAATAAATATACATTTTCTTGGACTAGTGTTCAGTGGCAGTGACACACTATATATATAGCTTGCTTTTCATACATTTTTTTTAAGTTCAATAAATATTTTCCAAGTTTTTCAATTTTTTTATGATATCACCATCCATTTTTTTTTATTCACTTCATACACATTTAAACATCAACGGCATTATTTTATCTAGATTTCTCATATGTTAACTATAATAAGTAGTTGTAGCATATGACTCAAGTACAAATTGGGCATCATTATTTGCATCCTGGATTAATGGAATATTTCGAGTGAAGTTATTAGTCCATATGTCTTTAGTTGTCGTTTCAATGGAATTATTCTTTGTTTTAGATTACATTGAATTGCATGGATATAATAAGATTCACTTTACCTATTTTTTCAAGAAAACTATTAAATTTATATGTCTCATCATGTTCCATATTCCCTAGTGCATAAAATATCATTCTTGCATTCAATTTTTTTTCATTTTCGAATTCCACGGGCTCAAGTATTTGTTTCTTTTGCATTGGTGGAATTGGAAAATTGAACCTACAATGCATCTATTTTCCTTTTGTATGATGATGGTGTTGAATAATTTTTAGATTTGCAAGTATTTTACTTGAATAGTGTTAGCTCCCCATGATTTGCAAGATTGGAAAGAACAAACTTTGCAGGGAACCACATCAAAACCACTTTGGAATACTATGACCTAGCCTTCCTGAACTCAAAGAGGGATCTCTCTATGTAATTGTTTATAGATGATATATATTTATGCTCTTGTTTTATGATATTAGGCTAGTTATGAAGTTCTAAGGACTTGTTTGTTTTGATTGATTGATTGATAGGTTGATAGATCAAATGGTGTGATTAATTGAAGGAATGTTTCAGTTGAATAGATATACCATAAGAAACATTAATTGATTGGGCTATGGATTAATAAAAGGATTTAATTTTTCATCAACTCTGCAAGGGTTTTCATAGGGAAAGCTAACTCTATCAAGTGGATCTCTTAGATTAGACGGCATATGAAATGACAATAAGCTGTGAAGGAAGCAAAACTAAAAGTCAGTTAAGAATATTTTAACTCTACTTCAACAAGAAAAGCCTTTCAGGTAACTGTTTTAGGAAAACCAAAGGACATGGCACACCATAGACTTATTTGGCAAAAATTTAATAAGAAAACCCTTTAGACAACAATGGAGCAATCCTAGGATTACTTTCAGACAAAGAAAACATTTAAGATAACAATGAGTGGAACTAAAGAGCAAGCTAAACCTATATTCTTTAATCAAACACACTAAATACCTTCAAAGAAACATTTTAATACATACCAGAGGACAGGGCATACCATAGACTTCTTTGGTTTGACTATTAAATCATTTCCAAGACAATAAGCTAGGTGGAACTAGAGAGAAATTAAGAATTCTCCAATTAGACCTTGCAGAATAAAACATTAAGATAAAAAGTGCAGACAGAAATAGGGTGCCAAGATAGCATATCCTACTCTAAAATTTCTTTTCATTATCATAGAAGTAACAGACAGAATGGAAAACAGAAGGAAAACTTCACCATTAACATAGCTCAAGAATCCTATGAACGTGCTTGTATCACTGATGTTCAAAACAGTTACATTACTCCAGTAAAATAGATCTCTGTAACTCAGATCTTTCTCAAATCCAGCTTAGCAATATTCAACTAGCTCAGCTACCAGCAATCAGGAAACTAATCAACCAACCAACACTAAACATGAATGATATATGTAGTATTTATCTGCAAAATGAGGAGGTGATCCTAAGCTAGGGTTTAAGATGTCATTTATTAGAGAGTTAATGCATTTTTTTACCTTTGAGATCATGCAAGGCCCAAGGAAAAATATTTGAGTGATTCACTGAAATAATAACTCCTAACTTAAATTTTGAGATAACTTTGGGAAATATTTGACTTTAAGGCTTTCTTAATAACTTTTCAATAACTGTTGGGTAGATGAGAAATATCTCTGACTGTCTCAATAACTGTTGATGTATTCATTAAAATAAAACATGTTGTAGGTGTCAATATCTATAGTTGAAGAAGTAATTATTCTTGGTTTAGTCCTTTGAATCTGTCTTTGTGTAGTTATGCCTTTGTTTTATCCTTTAAACTTTGTTTTAGGCCTTTAAACTTTGGACTTGCCTTCACTGTTTGTTTTACTATCTTTATCATTGCTTTGTGACTTAATTCTTTGATTAATATTTTCAACCTTTGATTTAACCTTTAATCCATTGATCTAATCATTAACCCTTTAATATTTACTGTCATTGCCTTTAGACTTTTTTTCTTCTTGTGCCGGCGTCTATGTTTGTGTTTACTATGTTGGGAGGCATCTCCTGCTACTGGAGGGCTTTAATAACCACCAATAGTCATGACTTATTGGGGATTATGTTCGATCTTACACCTCTAGTCCTTCAAATGAAATTAATTCCTCTGATCGTCACCCAAATCGCTTAATTTAAACAATTTTGTATCCTTGAAATGCATTTCCACATTTCTACCATGAAACCTGCACAATAAACAACCAATTAATCTTTAAATCCTTCGTTTTTGGGGGTTTTCTGTGTTTATTTAGGGTTTTTCGGGCTTTGGAGCATTGTAAAGGCGGGGAATGGTGGATCGGGCTTCATCATGAAGGTGGAAACCTTTGGGAAGTTTGAATGGAGGCAGCGGTATTAGATTTTGGCACAAACAAAAAGGGTAGTTTTCGTGAGCAGGAAGGTGGTTTTTGCATTGGTTGAGGGGTGGTAATGCTTTCAGGGAATCGGATGCGATTCCATTCATTGAATGATGAGTGGCTGGGGAATACCGCCCATTTCGCACAGTTGGGGTTTGTTTAACCCCCTCGTATGTAATATTGTGATACGCGTTGCGGGCCGTCAAATCTCAGCAAGTGAGATCAACAGTTATCAGGAGTTTTGTGAATGATGGGAAAGTCAAATGGCAAGGCCCAGGCGGACAAGTGGTGGGGTGTTATTCGCGGCGGGGAGTTTAGTGGAAAGCAGGCCCGGGTTAAAATAGAAGAGGGGTTTAATGTATATGGGGTTTAAATTATTAAAGCAAGAGGCTTTAATTTTTAGAAAGGGGTTGGGTAAAAAACATTTAAAACGTGACTTTTATATTTAAAACAGAGTTTTAATCATAAAAGGTGGGTCCCAAAAGTTAGTTTTCAAACATAAAACAATGTAAAAAATATTTTTTAACATTGTTTTTAGTGCATATAAGGAAAAATGGTGAAGGGAGGGGGGTTTTAGGTTTTTGGAGATGAAAGTGGGTGTTAAGTGGGGAAAAATGAGGAAATGAGGTCTTTGGTAAGGAAGAGAGTGAAAATGAAGAAAATAAGCCCAAAATGATTTCTTTAAGAGCAATCGGGTGACTTTGAGAATGCAAAATGAGAGATAGTAAAAAAGGTTTCATAAGGATAATGAAGGCGGAGATATTTCTAAAGATAGCTGATAAGAAAAGAATGCTATCTTTAGCTTCTTGTAAAAATTCCATAGTCACCTAGTGATATTTTGAATACAGGATACTAACAGTGGCTCCAACTGGGGAGGGCAGCTCCTTCAGGAGGTGTCAAGAACCTCAAAGATCAAATCTCTGGATTTTGTAGATCAGTGCCTTGATTTGCACTTTTAGACAGACTTCTTTTCTTCAATTGCTGATTTGTTGCTGCTCTTTGAAGCTGTGATATTTTTTAAATAAAAACATGATTACTTTAACTCAACTCTACCTACCCATCATACTTTTCTAGAATTTTTTCTTCATTTGGGTGCATTTAAATTGGCAAACCCTTCACATCAATTTTCTTTTGAAAACATGAAACTATCTACTTCTACACTTATATCATTCAAAGGCTCAGATTATACTGATGAGCCCTTTTATTCTCCACCTAATCTACTTATTTGTTAAGATTAAACAGTTTGACAGTTTTTGATTCTCTAATCTATCAACATGAAATTGAAAATATGACCAAATCGAGATTAAGCAGTTTTATTTGTCATGACCTGTGGCATTTTGGACAAGCTACACACTGATTTTTATTTTTGAAAAAAGTAAAACTAAAAACAGAGGGTTACAATCTGGAATTTATCATGCATCCCTCCCTTTCTCTTTGGTTCAGATTTCCACTTTGGAACCAATATATTTTCCTGATCTAATCTACTGATAAGCCAAGTTTAAATAGTTTGGAAAATTTTCATTTTCTAACCTATCAACAGAAATTTAAAACTTGTTCAATCATGATTAGGCTGTATGAATGAACAAGACTTTCTCTTCAAAAGTAGTGGCATTTGGACTAGCACACTTTTAGAAACATTCCTTTTTTGGTATAGGGATTTACCTTTTTCTTTTATCTGCCCTCTTTTCTTCCTTTCTTTGTTTTTGTGTTTCATTTTTCTGATCTTTTATCCAAGCAGTGTTATATAAAATGAATAAAGCTTTAAACTGATCTTTTCAACAGAAATAATGCTTGAAAATCCTGCCATTGGTAGGACCTCCAAACAATTCTGTTTCATCCATTTCTTGTAGAAAAAATGCATTGTTGCCTCTTGTAGAATGGATGATGTATGGACCTTTCCATAGATTGTCAAATTTTCCATGCTTTCCTTTGTCTTCTCCTCTTGAATCCCACTTCAGCACTAGGTCACCAAGGTTGAAATCATTGGCCTTAGTTCTCTTATCACAAAGCTTCTTGATGTTTTCCTACAGTTATTGTGTTCTGTTATACACTTCTTCTCTGGTTTTCTGCAGCTGGACAGTCTGTTTTATTCTTCTTTGCATATCATTTTCTTCATATTGTACTTCTTGGATGAGCTTCATGACTAGCACTCTTAAACTTGTTGGAAAAATGGCATTTTCTCCATACACTAGATCACAGGGAGACATTCCAATTGATTTTTTATTTTTTAATCCGTCTGCCCATAGTGCATGTACTAGTTTGTTGTGCCATGATTTCTTGTTCTCTTCCAACAACTTTTTTATGATGTTCACTAAAATTTTGTTTGAGGATTCTACCAACCCATTACCTTGAGGGTAATAACTTGTAGAATGGCCCAATGTAATCTGATATTTGTGGCAAAAGTCCACCATTTTCTTGGATCTAAAAGCAACAGCATTGTCAGTGATAATCTTTCTAGGACAGCCAAATATAGATAAAATGTGGTTTTCAAGGAATACTAAGTCCGTGGAAGTCCTAGAAGGAATGGACTCTATCCATTTTGTAAAGTAATCAGTTGTAGTGAGGATCCATTTGTGTTGGGCAGAGGAGGTGCGATGGATTTCTCCAATAAAATCAAGGCCCCATTGTTGAAAAGGAGCTTCAACAGAATTTTGTGAGTATGTATTTTACCACTGAGTGAGGCACAAATACAATGACGTGTGAGTTGAAAATGTAAACTCTGAAATATTTCAATGCCTTGATTAAGGAAAAAGCTTTTTTTTCCATTATGTTGTATTTCAGAAGTGAATCTCTTAATGCCTTGCTGAAAAATGCAATGGGCTCCTCTTGTCCTTTTATGTTTTTTTGTAATAGAACAACAGCAACTGTATGTTCTGATGCAAAAGAAAATATGAAGAAATATTTGGTAAAGTCAAGGCTAATTAGAACTGGTGTTTGGGTAACTTCTCGTTTTACCAGTTCAAAGGATTTCTTTGCTTCTATGGTCCATTTTACTCATATTTCTCTTTTTAGCATGCTTGTGATGTTTCTTAGGAGTTCTGCAAGGTTTGGTATGAACCTCCTTAAGAAATTTACCTTTCCAATGAAAGATTGCAGTTCTTTGATATTCCTAGGATGACTGATTTGCAATATTCCTTCTATCCTTTTAGGGTCAATATTGATCCCTTCTTCAGATATGATGTGGCCTAAAAATTTTCCTTCTTGAAGACCAAACAAAGTTTTCTTGGGATTCAAAGACAAACCATATTTTCTACATTTTTCAAAGACTTTTATTAAGTGAGCAAGGTGTTCTTCATCTGTTTTTTAGTAGACTGTGATGTCATCAAGGTATATCACAATGAAGTAACCTATTTCTTCTGAGAAAGCAATATCCATGGCTCTTTGAAAGGTGGCACCAGCATTCATTAACCCAAAAGGAATTTTAACATACATGAAGGTTCCCAGGGTGTGGTGAAAGTTGTCTTATGTTGATCATCTGGGTGTACCAGCACCTGATTGTATCCTGAAAAGCCATCTAGCAAAGAAATTATTTTAGAACCTACTACCCTTTGTAAGATGTGATCCATTTTTGGTAAAGGGTAGTTGTCCTTTAAGGGGGCTTTGTTTAAATTTCTGAAGTCTATGCATAGCCTAATTTCTCCTATTTACTTCCTCACTGATACAAGATTTGAAACCCATTCTGAGTATCTCAGAGGGACTGTTATTCCAACATCATACATTTTCTTAATTTCTTTCTCAACCAGAGGTAATTGCACAAGGTTTATTCTGCGTAATTTCTATTTAAAGGGCTTTTGGTTTTCTTTGAGAGGGATATTATGTTGAATTATCTCTGTATCATATAACTTTAAATCTTCATAACTCCAAGAAAATACATCAGTGAATTATTTAAAAAGCTAAGGATATTTTTGTTTTATATGAGCTAGCAGTGTTTTAGACAGCTTTATCAATTTGGGTTTTTGTTCACTGCCTATATTGCATTCTTCTATTTCAGCTTTAGTGGGTTCCATCTTTGGCTTCCTAGCAACATCATTAAAGTAAAACAATTCTTCTAGAGGCACCAGTCCCTTTGGCAAGTTATCAATACTAGACTGCAGCACCTCAAAGTCTTCCTTTTCTGAATTAGTGAACAATTTTGTTTCATGTATGTGTTCTTTTTCTAACATATTTTTATTAGCATTATCAGAAGGTTCTTCTTTGTAAGATTATTCCTCAGTAGAGCAGTCTTCTTCATACTCCGAGTCTTAATTTGGCATTTCAAACTCATTTCTAGACTGCAGGAAATCTTCTATCTGTTTATCTCCTTAAAAAGCTTGCCATTATTTTATGTTATCAGGGACTACTGGTCTATATTTGACTTGGACTGTGTATTGTTTGCTATGATAAGGTTTTTGACATGTGCTGGCTGCAAATGCTAGACCATTTGCAAGGATGTTTTGATTTCTAGGGACAAAGGTGAGATCATATTTTGTGAATGTTTTCAAGAGGTCAATGGCATCATCTCTATATTCTTTCAATATAGGATGCTTAGCTGTGTATTCTCCCTTAATCTTCCTAATGAATAGCTCTAAATCTCCATGGACATTTATCCTCTTGGGTCCTAATTTCTTTAGTAATTGTAGCCCTAGTAGGAGTGCCTCATATTCAGCTATGTTATTTGTGCATTGAAAGTTTAGCTTGTATGAGTGACCTTCCGCATGATTTTTCTCTGTGTTATGCACCCATACACCTGCTCCTGAGCCAGACTTCCCACGAGATCCATCAAATCTCATACTCCAAAGAGGTTCAATTTCAAATTTGTTATTAGGGTCCTTGTGATCGCCACTATGTTGTTTATTATGTTGTTCTTTAGGGTTTGCACTATGTTGTTCTTTAGGGTCAACACTATGTTTGCTATTATATTATGTTTGGGAAAAATATTTTGACTGTTCCTCCTCCTTTTCCTCTTCTTCTATAATTGTTTTCTCAATTTTTGCTACTTGTTCATTAATATTTTCATCATTATAAAGGATAAATGAATCAATATCAGTGTGAATAGAATAAAGAGGGGAGTTATATAGTTTTTCTTGACTGCTAACCATGTATTTCATGTGATTTTACCTACATAGTCTTCTTGGTTGATTAAAAATAGGGATGGTAGCATAGGTCATGTCCATTTGGAGGGTTCCTTGGAGTTTGGCACCCCATGATCTTGAAAGGAGCATGCCATATTTGGGAGGATATCAACCACTACAATGTCTATTACTAGGCTCTTGGCTGGTATTTGTGCTAAATTGACACACAGATCTTTGATTAAGCCTATACATTTAACTCTACTGGAATCGAAAGAGTATAAATCTTTGTATGGTCTAGTTATCTCCAGGCCTAGTCTTTCCATTACTACTTTTGGCATAAGGTTATTTGAAGCTCCAGAGTCTACCATGGCATTATGGAGAATTTTATCATGGATATTTAAACTGACATAAAATGGAGGAACACCTCCCTCTTGGAATTTTCCTTCTACTTCTGGTCCAAACAGAAGTTCAGGTTTGTCATCATTTAAATTTACAGAATCAACATTTTCTCCTATGTTTAAAGCTTTCAAAAGTTGGGATATATACACATATTGAGTGAATAATTCAGTAAGAGTAATAGAGATTTTAATCTTGGCAATTTCATTCTCTATACTAAAAGGTGTCTGAGTTTTTGAAATGTTCAAATCAGCCTTTTTAGACACTGTTTTCACAGCAATTTCAGCTTGCTGGTTTTTATTACGAAACTTAGTTAAAACAGTCTTGTCAGGAGCACTAGCTGTGTTGCTAGTGCTTCTTTGGTCACCATTGTGTTTGGGTCTAGGTTGGCTATTTTTTTTTTTTAATCAGAACTTTCAGCCACTAAGTTTAAATTTTCTGTTGTTTTTTTTCTTAATGTTTCAGGGGTTTTCTTAGTAGAAATTTTAGAGGTTTTTCTTTTGGGAGTGTCTTGGTTTTTCTTGCTCCTGAGTTCATACTATCTAAGTACTTCCATGATGGAATTTTCAAACCCCATTTTATAGCCTTCAGATTCTAGGATTTCTTCCTCATATTGAGTTGGGGAAAACATGCCTTGTTCTTCCTCAGTGAGGAAAACAATATCCTCATTGTTTACTCCCATTAAATTTATGTGACTTTCCTTTGTTTCTCCAATCACGCCCTCATCCTCATCATCATATGTTTCTTGGAAAGGAGGCCTGATTTTCTGTTCAGGATCTCTTTGCCTTATTTGAGGGGGATTTCTCTTAAATTTTTGGTTTTGGTTCTGATTTTTATTTCTGTTTTGAGGAGCTGTTTGGTTTTCTCTAGGATAAGCTCTCTCATTTACATTCATCCTCTCCATCATCCTCTCCATGGTTTTGACTAAGCTATAGATCTTTATATCAGATGTGGAGGGTACAACTTCTTCCCTATATGTGACTCTTTTTTCATTTTTCATTCTATCTCTTTTAGCAATCAGATTGGCTTCTACACTTACCGCTCCTCTTTGCATGTCTTCTAATGTGAGGGGTTCTCTTTATCTTAATTGATAGGCTATTTGTGGATCAAATCCATCAGTAAATTTCATTAGAGCTAGACCTTGTGGAGGTTTCATATGTACAGGTAGGGCATTATATACACTATTGAATCTAATGCAGTATTCTTGGACACCCTCTCCAACATTTCTCTTAATGTTTTCATGTTTTCTTCTTGACTTCCCATTTGTTTAAGAATAATTGGTGGAAAGTAGGGAGGTCATTTATGCTATTAGGGGTTAGGCCTTTAAACCATTTTCTTACATCTCCCCCTAAGCTTTGAGCAAACATTCTGAGTTTAACAGTTTCATCCTCTATTTCTTGTCAGTCAAAGTAGCCATTCATTCTATCCACATGTTTTTGAGCAGTAGTGGAACTACTTGCATCATATAAGGGGATCTTGGACTAGTAGCCCTATGGTAGAACAACTAAAGGTTGTGGTAGGACTAGTGGAGCATACCATGTTGCCATGATCTATGGTTGGGGAAAAAAAGGAGGGTTAACAAGTGGAGGATTGACAAAAGGAGGTACAGGGTTAAATGGAGGAAGGTGAATAGTGGGGGATGAATTTACTACAATAGAATTATGCTGTGAGGTGGATGGGTCTAAAACTATATGGGTTATCCAACTCTGAGATCTAGTCCTAGACAAGCTTTGTTCTAGGGGTGAGTCAGAGAGGATATTCTGCAAGTCTTTAAGGCTTTCAGGTAGGGAACTTACTTTATGGATTGGTCTGCTAATAGTTAGGTTTTTAGAAATAGGAGACTTCCTAAGGATGCTTTCGGGGTTGTCAATTATTGAAGGAGGATTTGGATCAGGATGAGATTTGGTACAGATTCTTCTAGAATCCATAACTTTGGACCCAAAAAGCAAAAAGGTTGAGATTTTATAACAGTCTTAAAGGACCAATCAAACTGTGAAAGAAATACTTAATCCACAAAGTATTATTGCCTGGGTTCTTTTGATGTTTTGATGATAAAATAAGTTTCCCATTGGAGTCTATGGAAAACCAATGGAGTCAACAGGCCTATTGAAAACTAGTGGAGTCACCAAGTGGAGGATTTTTACTTGTTTTATGGCTTGATGTTGTCCACCATCAGCAACCAAGTACCATTCTTGGCTAAGAATTGATTCATCTAAGTTTAAAATGAGTTTTTCTAAGTTTTTGAGATGATGTTTAAGCTGCTTAATAACTCAGTATTCCTCAGTATGGTCGCCACTATGTTAGCTCCCCGTGATTTGCAAGCTTGGCAAGAACAAACTCTGCAGGGAACCACATCAGAACCACTTTGGAATCCTAGGACCTAGCCTTCCTGGACTAAGACAGGGATCTCTATATGTATTGTTTATAGATTATATGTCTTTATGCTTTTGTTTTATGATATTAGGCTAGTTATGAAGTTCTAAGGACTTGTTTGTTTTGATTGATTGATTGATAGGTTGATAGATCAAATGGTGTGATTAATTGAAGGAATGTTTCAGCTGAATAGATAGACCATAAGAAACATTAATCGATTGGGCTATCGAGTCATAAAAGGATTTAATTATTCATCAACTCTGCAAGGGTTTTCATAGGGCATGCTAACCATATCAAGTGGATCTCTTAGATTAGATGGCATATGAAATGACAATAAGTTGTGAAGGCAACAAAACTAAAAGTCAGTTAAGAATCTTTTAACTATACTTCAACAAGAAAAGCCTTTCAGGTAACTATTTGAGGAAAACAAAAGGACAGGGCATACCATAGACTTCTTTGGCTAGACTTTAATAAGAAAACCCTTAAGACAATAATCTGGAAATCCTAGGATTACTTTCAGACAAAGAAAACATTTAAGATAACAATGAGTGCAACTAAAGAGAAAGATAAACCCATATTCTTTAATCAAACACTCTAAAGACCTTCAAAGTAACATTTTAAGACATACTAGAGGACAGGGCATACCATAGACTTCCCTGGATGGACTCTAGTAAGTATACTTCAAAGAAAGGCCTTAAAAAAAATGTTTCAAGCAACACCAAAAGACAGGGCATACCATAGAATTCTTTGGCTTGACTCTATTAAATCATTTCCAAGACAACAAGCTAGGTGGAACCAGAGAGAAACTAAGAATTATCCAATCAGGCCTTGTAGAGGAAACCATTAAGATGAAGAGTACGGACAAAAATAGGGTGCCAAGACAACATATCCTACTCTAAAATTTATCTTCTTTTATTAGAGAAGTAATGGAGAGAATGGAAAACAAAAGGAAAACAATGACAAAGAAGGAAAACTTCACCATTAACATGGCTCAAGAATCCTATGAACGTGCTTGTATTACTGATGTTAAAAGCAGTTACATTACTCCAGTACAATAGATCTCTGCAACTTAGATATTTCTCAAATCCAACTATCTTCAACTAGCTCAACTACCAGCAATCATGCAACTAATCAACCAACCAACACTAAAAATGAATGATACATGCAATATTTATCTGCAAAATGAGGAGGTGATCCTAAGCTAGGGTTTCAGATCTCATTTATTATAGATTTAAAGCAATTTTTACCTTTGAGATCATGCAAGGCCCAAGGAAAAATATCTAAGACTGATTCACTGAAATAATAACTCCTAACTTAACTTCTGAGCTAAATTTGGGAAATATTTGACTTTAAGGCTTTCTTAATAGCTTTTACAATAACTGTTGGGTAGATGAGAAATATCTCTGACTGTCTCAATAACTGTTGATGTCTTTATTATAATAAAACATGTTGTAGGTGACAATATTTGTCCTTGGAGAAGTAATTGTTCTTGGTTTAGTCCTTTGAATCTATCTTTGTGTAGATCTGCCTTTGTTTTATCCTTTAAACTCTGTTTTAGGCCTTTAAACTTTGGACTTGCCTTCATTGTATGTTTTATTGTCTTTATCATTGCTTTGTGGCTTAATAATTTGATTCATCTTTTCAACCTTTGATTTAACCTTTAATCCACTGATCTAATCATTAACCCTTTAATATTTATTTTCACTACCTTTAGACTATTTTTCTTCCTGTGCCCACATCTCTGTTTGTGTTTACTGTGTTGGGACATATCTTGCTATTGGAGGGCTTTAATAACCACCAATAGTCATGACTTATTGGGGATTATGTTCGATCTTACATCTCTGGTCCTTCAAATGAAATTAATTCCTCTGGATCATCACCCAGATCGCTTAATTTAAAAAATTTCAGATCCTTGAAATGCATTTCCAGATTTCTACCATGAAACCTACACAATAAACAACCAATTAATCTTTAAATCCTGTGTTTGTGGGGATTTTCTGCATTTATTCAGGGTTTTTCAAGGTTTGGAGCATTGTAGAGGCGGGGAATGGCGGATCGGGCTTCATCGTGAAGGAGGAAACCTTTGGGAATTTTGAATGGAGACGGCGATATTAGATTTTGGCACGAAGATAATGGGCAGTTTTTGTGAGAGGGAAGGTGGTTTTCACATTGGTTGAGGGGTGGTAATGGTTTCGGGGAATCAAGTGTGATTCCATTCATCGATTGACATGTGGCGGGGGAATACCGCCCATTTCGCGTAGTTGGGGTTTGTTTAACCCCCTCGCATGTAATATTGCGATATGCGCTGTGGGCCGTCGGATCTCAGGGAGTGAGATCAACGGTGATCGGGATTTTTGTGAATGATGGTCAAGTCAAATGGTGGGACCCAAACAGACAGGTGGCGGGGTGTTATTTGTGGCGTGGGGTTTAGTGGACAGTGGGCTCGGGTTAAAATAGAAGCGGGGTTTAATGTGCATGGGGGTTAAATTATTAAAGCAGGAGGCTTTAATGTTTATAAAGGGGCGGGGTAGAAAACATTTAAAACATGGGTTTTATATTTAAAACAGAGTTTTAATCATAAAATATGGGTCATGAAAGCTAATTTTCAAACATACAAGAATGTAAAAAGTAGTTTTTACATTTTGTTTAGTGCATATAAGGAAAAATGGTGAAGGGAGGGGGGTTTTTAGGTTTCTGGAGATGAAATTGGGTGTTAAGTGGCGGGAAATGAGGAAATGAGGTATTTGGTAAGGAAGAGTGTGAAAATGAATAAAATAAGCCCAAAATTATTCCTTTAAGAGCAGTCGGGTGACTTTGAGAAGGAAAACTGAGAGATAGTAAAAAATGTTTCATAAGGATACTGAAGGCAGTGAGATTTCTAAAGATAGTTGATAGGAAAAGAATGTTATCTTTAGCTTCTTGTAGAAAATCCATAGTCACCTAGTGATACTATGAATACAGGAGACTAACAAATAGTAGCACAAGTATTTGTCAATGAAACTTTCAATTTCAATGTTCATACTTGTTCCATAGATAGGTGCATTTTTTATCCATAAAAATCCATGTTCATATTGGCTTCCTCAATTTTGGAATTATGTTACAAAGAAATAGTCAACGACGTCACCAAAGTACTTGGACTCATGTAAAATTAACTGGCATAGAGAATTCATTATACTTCTATAATATCGTACATAAGTAACAGGGTCATTTCTAATTAATGTATCAATATCATATTCCTCTACATCGTTTTCAGTTGATGGCTTTTTGTCTCAACTAATTTGT
The DNA here is from genome assembly GCA_034641835.2 of Pinus albicaulis. Lineage (NCBI taxonomy): Eukaryota > Viridiplantae > Streptophyta > Pinopsida > Pinales > Pinaceae > Pinus > Pinus albicaulis. Next base: position 632,592,700 of record CM076581.1, on the reverse strand, counting down.
TGCAAAGCCTTTAATAAAGGATCCTAGATATGTGAAACACTTATAAATGAAACAAAGAAATTTGATGGGTGTAATATTCCCAATTTTCCATTAATTAATTGGAATACTAGAGTTCTTACTTTTCTTATTTAGTTAACTAAATGAAAGGCTAGAGGGACCCATAAAACCCATAGATGAATAAATTCCACGTATTTTGTATGAATGTGGGTTAGTTAGATAGTGTATCAACATTATGGAGTAGTGGAGAAGCTTATTAATGAAGGGAGATTGGAGATAATAGAGAAATAATGAGGAAGATGATAGAGATAGTGGAGGAATAAAATTAAGATCATGGAGAAATAATGATGAAGTGATGGAGGAAGTGGTGCATTAAATTCAAAAATTATGGAGGGAGTGGAGAGTAAATGTAGAGATGATGGAGATCATTGGGAGACAACGCAGTCTTCATGGAGGCTAGTGGCCACATTTGCAGTGCAGTAATGAGGTCGGCCAAGGCTAGGGGAGGCTCACAAATCATAAAAGGAAGGTGAGGGAAGCCATAAAAAGGATTCTAGATTTTGATATTGTATTGTCGTAAGCAATTTCTTTGCATGCTTCAGCTGTTTAGCTAAGTTTGCGGTGTTGTTTAGCACATAGGTGTCTCCGAGCGGAGATCCCACCCTTATCCACTTGGGACTTCAAGTGCCTACTCTGGAAAGGTTTCTTTGAGAATCCATTTATCATCTCGCATTGGTGCCACATTCAACCCCTCTCTATAGCACTTACAGCTTCAAGAATTACGCATTTTTTCCTTAGGGTTTGAGAGGAGGAAGGTAGTTCTTATAATTTCAGCTAGGAAACCTCAAGAGGGAACAATCCTTCACCTTGTGCTTTCATTTCAGTCTCCTATGAGTAGCATAGTGACATCTGACATCAAGCCATCATTCTACACCTCCATACAGCAGCAATTCCAGCAGTAATTACACATTCCAGCAGTGTAGGGTTAGAGGAGGAAGGAAATTCCAAGTATTTTAGCTTGGAATATTGTGAGGGATTATCCCCTCAATTTGGTGAGATTATTTCCATCATATGTGAGTAGTATTCCATCACCTAGCAGTAGGCTACAGCTTCAGCCTTCTTGATAGCGCAGTCCATTCCAGTAGTTGTGTAGTTTGCCGAGCGGTATAAATGCAAGATTTACACCAACATTTAATTCATCAATTCAGGTAAGTAAACTTAGAGGCATAGCACAATATATGCCAGAATATGACCTTAGGTATCTGTCAAATAAAAACTAAACTCTTGCAAAGGAATTCAAAAGGGCATCATTTTGGAAAATGAACAAGACTCTTCAAAAGTAAACACACTATGGTAATCTACTTCTGGCTCCTCCTCTAGGCTGAGTTGAGTCCTGCAGAAAGTCTTCCTCAGTTGTCTAGGGGATAAGGGAATGTAGGCCCCTTTCAAACTGAAAAACCGTAAAGAATGTGATTCAGGAAATAAAACCTCTTTAAAAATCACGGCTATGGTGCAAGCATGAAATGAGACCTAAGGAAATTCCATTCCAATCGACTCACGAAAATAAGTGAATACTTCTAACCTGTATATTTATATTTCTTCTTTGAATAACATGAAGTGTGTAAATAAAAATAAGTTAAATTCATATGTTTCTCCAAGCTCACCCCAATCATTAAGCACTTATCCTTCATTATATAAATATGATGTGTACAACATTATTCATGATGAAAGGAACATAGGTTTCAACCATTAATATTCAAAACATCTTAAGAGTTATGTGGCACTTCTCTTTCACAGATAAAACAAGATTACAATCTTCCTTCATGCCAACCCTGTCATTTGGTTATTAAGTTTCCAAGAATGATTATTTTCTTCCTAATGCAGGAATTAGTTTCTCCTCTTGAATAAGGCAATCATAAATTCCACATGACGAGTTAAGTCAACTAGAATTATTAATGAACAATTTTTTCCTTCACCGTTATATTTCGAAATTAAACCTTGTTATACACCAGATGTGATCAAGGAAAGTATTGCACTTATAAATAAATGAGACACAGTAAGAAAGCATATACTCTATCTTATTCCTCCAGCAATATCACCAGTTAAACTACAACAATCAAAAATATAAAAATAATTATGGAATGAAATTGCAGAAATAATTAAATCATGCATAAGATGAAATATAGAAAAATATGTAAGATAAAATATAGAAAAATAAATCTAAGAAGTTTGGGCAATGAACTAGCTGGTGGGCCCAACCACCCAGCTCATGCCCTTGCAACAATTTGAAATACAGGAATAGAACATCAGGAGAAAAAAAACTCAGAATTGAATGCCAATAGATTCTTGTGAAAATTCGTCTTACAAATTAATGAAACAATGTTACAAATTCCTGAAACAATGCAGTGCTATCTCCAGTGGTCCCCTCCAAGGATCATCCCACTGGGCACGCAGATCCTTCTCTGCACAACAAAATTGAGCCTCCTTAATGCAAACAAATGCGATGCCAGATCTCACCCAATTCGTCCCCTCTTCAGCGCATAGCGCTCTATTTTATAGAAGAATATTGCCCCTACTTACTCGGATCTATGTTTAAATTTTTAGCATGGTTTTGTTAAAATGAATCGGACCTGGAACTAAATAAATCTAGTTTGGATAAGTCTGGATAATACAACGGTTGGTGTTCTTTGACTCAATAAACTTCTTCCACCTTGTTGGTGAGGTTCGTAATCCTTTCGACTCTTCAGCTCTTGAAATCTCAGGTCAACAGCCACGCATTGAATGGATAAGTAGTTAAAATAAGAGGGTTCTATGTTGTGGTGAAAGCATCACACCATGAATTATATGCGGCACAACAATGTTTGAATTTCTCCTCTGCCATTACCTTGGATGGGCCTTGATGACGATATAGATGCCATTTTAAAGCATACATGCGAAACACATTCTTAACATCATCTAGCAGCCAATCCAAACATTGTTGTGATGATGCATCTCAACTTCACATGAATGATGCTCGAGCAGAAATCATCAAGTCGACATTGCCAAGCATTCCATTTTGGGTCCACAAATAACCTATTCAACTGGAAGATTGGAAATACCTTCCAAAACACCGATCCTTTTTTATTGTTCTCTCGCTTTTGGATTTCTATGTATGCACCCTGTTGAGCTATGACGTGGAATGAGAGATTTGAATTAATGTACTATAACTTGAGATCTTAACAAGAGGGAAGTAGAGATATTATATTGAATTCAAGCTACCGGTAGGTGGAAGAGCCACGACTTCGACAATTAGAATATTGACTACTCGAAAAAATTAAGCATGAAGCTCTCACCATACTCCTCCTATGCAATACATGAGAATATGGTTGCCACGCAGCTCATCTTCACGTCTACTGATGTAGTATTCCCAAACAGGGAATGTAGCAATACAATGTAGAATGATACCAAAATAACGTAGTTCATCATAGAAAAATAAGGAGGCCAATATGGAGACCTTTCATTTGTATTTACAACATCAAATTAGATGTAAAATATGGCCCATAAGATGCATAATAGGAAATACAAGTCTCCAATGAAAGAAAATCCTCAGAATGAGGTGCTGCAACCATATATATAGACTGGAAAAATCCTTACAGCATTATTTTATTGGTATGAAACAACTATAGATTACACATCAGATATAGAGAAGATAAGTGCATAAAAATTCAGATCTATAACAGATCCATACACTATATAGGCTCCTCTAAAGAATCGCTATGGGGTTTTCAGCAAAACACCATGTACAAGTTGTAGATCTGAGATATAATACTGCAGATCTACTAAAATATTAAGATCTGATCTGATATGAACAATAGGATAATATCCTCCAATATATCTCCAAAGTGAAGGGTAGATCCCCAACACTTGAAAACCAAATCTCCAAATGGTGTGCCAAAACACCTTGCAACTGCACCTACAGGAATAACGCAGATCTGGAGGAAAACCTGTGCTGTAGGGATCAAAATTTGTTTGGCCTCATTCCAAGATATGAAAATGAAGCTCAATTCCTCCAATACTCTCCTCCCAATGAAGTAGAAGTCTCCTCCACTGAAAAGGAGCACTAAAACGGCCTAGATCTGAAAGATCTAGTCTCCACTTGCTGCAGCTTGCAAAGACAACCAAACCCTCAA